>BJKM01000379.1:0-575387 GCA_015082035.1 Chaenogobius annularis | reverse complement strand
AACTCGCAAGGGAAACTGTTTAACCGCTACAGCCCGAGTTGTACCTGCTGCTTGCCTTAGACACCTTAGACTGACTGGTGTCAGCTGGAGAATCAAGTCAATAGCCTGAATTAGACTTTGCAATGACCTAGATCAGGGGTGCCCATTGCGTCGATCTACCAGTCGATCTCGATCTGGCTGGCGCTAAGATGCAGTATATACACACGCTGAGCGAGTGTATCACATGGTGCGCACCATGAGTTACGATCAGCGCGAGGAGGCTACAGTTGTTATTTTGTACGCATTCTCAGTGAGTTTCGGCAGGAGCACACCGCGGTGCGAGCGAGCCGACAACACAAGACAACAGCGGAAACGTAGAACGCTCACATGAGGGAGGCGAGAGAGGAGAGAGGGAGTCAGGCAGAGGAGCTGCAAGAGGAGGAGATCCTACCTGTTCACACTGTTTCTGTCCTTTACAGAGCAGTATGTTGTTGACCTGAAGGAAAGCTGACTTTCTCGACGTCTCAAGCCCCTTATTATTATATTTTCAAAATAGTCATCTGTATGACTGCGTCTCTCTTCCCTGCTTTATATTGCACGTCTATACATAATACAATATTATTAGGCCTACAGTATATTGTGTTTCTATAGCTGTTTATAAAAAAAAAAGTTATATAAATCTATAGGTAGATCTTCGGGCTTTGCCGAAATCTAAAAGTAGCTTGCACGCTGAAAAAGTGTGGGCACCCCTGACTTAGATGATTGTCTGCTCTCTAAGTTAGAAATTACGGTCACTAAGTATGATCAGGTAGCTGTGTCTTAGTTATTTATTCTTCATTTTCAACTTTGCCCAAAAATATTTTACATATATTTGTCATTCACCTCATTATTAGAATGATTTAGAATGTAAGCAGAGCAGTGACAGTGACAGCTCGTTAAACTGTGCACAACACGGCTGAGTAAAAGCTCCTTTAACGTTGTTTTGACGCACTGTTGTAGTGATTATGAATAAAGTAGAGCTGCAACGATTACTCGAATAAATCGAATAATTCGATTACAAAAAAGCTTCGATTATTATTATATTGCTTCGATGATTCGTTTAATTTACACATTTGATCAAAAACACGTGAATCTGTGGCGCGCGGAGCGCACGGAACGATTTGTGGCGCTTTTGTTTCACACGGCGCTTGTTCCGCTCTGACGAAGGTGCAACAGGAAGAGAGCGGCGCGTTTTAAACTCACGAGTGCGACTGGGAAGAGTTTTGATGAGTGAAAGAGCCGTGGATCTATTATAATAATCCAGAGCTGCAACTCTAAAACACCGCATCTAGCTCCGCCCACCCCAGCCCCGACACGCCACCGCGGACCCCCGCGCTCCCACACTCAACAACTCTGCTTTCCAGTCACAGTCGTACTTTTAAACAGCCAATGCACATGGAAACAGCACGGAGGACCGGTTATGTTATAATAATCTGTTGTGATCAGAAAGTCCGAGACGCGGAGGCCAAAGTGACTGGCACACGAGCCAAAACGGCCAAAATGCGCAAAATGCGCCAAAATGCTCAAAACGCCAGGACCACTGGTCCCACCCAACATAACGTTTAACAAATGTCTTATTTTACGTGATGTGACAGAGCTACAGTAACTGTTTACAATCTATGACAAGTTAATTAAGTCCTTTATATATATTCTTTCTATACAAACAGAACAGTTTGGACTGAAGTGAAATGTTGCTGTTTTGGGGACAAATTCATGTGAAATTAAGAATAAAATGTGTTATTTTAAGCAGAAATTCCTTATTTTTGTATTTGTTTATTACTATGAGCTATAATGTTTATCTAAAAATTGATTTGATATGTGTTTAAAATGGTTTACTGAATGTACCAAAGAATTAACCGATTACTCGATTAATCGAAGAAAAGAATCGATAGATTACTCGATTACTAAAATAATCGATAGCTGCAGCCCTAGAATAAAGCACGCTTTATTCAAGAGTCGCGTTGTGAAGTCGCTAACATTAGCAACTTTGTGCTTGTTCAGGTAAAAAGATCGATATCTTAAAATCCATGTTAAATAAACAATGTGTAATTAAAGATTTGCCAAGAAATCTTGCAGTGTAACGCAAGTTTGTCCAGTCTTTATGAGATAAATCCACAGTTTTGGAATTCCAGCAAACTTTTTTCACTCTGTATTTACAAGTAGAAAACAAGGCAAAAATGAAACGTGCCAGTTAACTGGGAAAAATGTCATCACTCGGTTAAGCACTTAGTGATTGTTAATCGGTTAATTAGTTAACCAACACCCCTAATAGAAGCCGTCTATCTTGTGAAGCCGTCTTTTCAATTTTGAGTTGGCCAAAAGCATGGACAGGGCAACAAACTTAAGAACGTTCTACAACACTCTTTAGGTAAATCGCCTAAAACAGATTTGACCGTCCTTTATGGTTCATAACCAGTTTGCCACTTTCTCAACTCAAGGCTTGTGTTTACAATAAAAATCAGAGCTAACATTGCAAAATTATGCTAGCTATTTACATTTTGTTGGCTAATAGCACTTATTCTGCTGCATAAGTGTCTTTGGCTCTGTTTTTTAGATTCAAACATCAAAACAAAACTATTTCAAATTGAATTAATCTCTTGTACAACATGTCAATATGTTTTTAACTACACACACTTGCTGCATCTCCTTCCCTCTCATCCCCATTTCATCCTGCACACTGTCCTGTCTTGTAAAGTCTCTCAGGCCCAGGTCATTGTGCAGATCCCTGGGGGCACCCACAGACTGCACTGTATCTGCTCTGAAGTCACAGAAATGTCATGAATACTCAACAATTCTCCTCAGCCTTCCTCTCTTTCCTATTTCTCTGTGTTGGTGTAGTTCTCCTACTGTCCACTAGAGGTTATTGTTCAGCTAAATATGGATTCATCACCACAAGGTTAGAACAAGCTGAACAGTTAGTTAAACCTACAACTCCACTTTGTTTTTTTTCTTCATTTCATTTATTTTTGTCCAGGATTTGATTAAAGAACTATCAAGAGCCTGGGCCAGTGAAGCAAAACAAAAAATACACTTATTTTCAGTCAAATCCATTATTCTGGGATGAATGTGGATCAGTTTGTGCTCCGATCCTACAAATAAACAATCAAATTAAATTTAAAAAAAAACATATATAATAGGTCTTTTATAAGTATTCCGCCTGGTCTTTCTTACAAGTCCCTAAATCCCATTTTGGCTTCAGCTTTGAAATAGGAACTGTCAAAACCCAACAATGTCTCAGTTACTGTTCATCCTTTCCTCCAGCAGCAACGTCACTCTCAGGTTATGTTTTTTGCCCCATCCATTATAACATATGATGTCTGAAGGGTATGTACTGCAAAGCACATTTTTTTAAAAAAACAACCTAATTCTGAAATATCAATTCCACTGTCTGTTTTTATCTGAAAATAATTTCAAGTAACCCCGGTCAGTGCTTGTGTACCCCCAGGTCCCCGAACCCCTGACTAGGAAACACTGTATTAGCAGCAAGAACATACATTCAAATATTTGACATTCATTCAAAACAGTTACAATGAGACCACAGAAGGAGCGCTTCAGACCATTCCACACCCTCAACTTGAATCGGAAAGAAAGAATAAAGGCTCATTACATTAAAGAACACTCAAATGTAATGAGATAATGAGCAGCAAATGAGAGGTTTAAGGCCCTCCCGTAAAAGCCCACTTCTGCTTTTAATCCCGGCTTGTGGGAGTTATCCTTTCAGCTCCAACATCTCCACAGCAGGCAGCAGCGCTGAGGAGACCAGGATTAGATTTAGAAAACAGAGGATTAACCTACTTTATTTAAACATTTTGAATACAGGTATACTCAAGATACCGCCAAGAAGTACAGGATCATCGTTAATAAACCTTTATTTTCCAAAGCTTGAAAGTGGTACCTCTCAAACCAGCCATACAAATACTTTTACTTATGGTACTTTTCCTACTTGAGTAATTTAAGCCACGTTTTGACTGGCCCTGGCCCCCCATGGTTCACTCTAGAGAACTTTGGAACAGTTCTTTTAATGGTTTGTCTCTACACCGCATTTTAAAGTCATTTAATGTTGGATGCATTATACACCGGAAATATAATATTTTGTGTCTGGACGCAAGTGCTCTGCATCAATAAACAGGAAACTGAGGCTAACGTGTGCTAGCTTTGTTTTGCTATGCATATAAGTTAGCATCAGTGGAAATACGGAAATATATAAGTCACAGATCAAGTCAGCTTTTGGTGACATTATAATTTTCTGTTTATATCTTCCTTTTGCTGTCTTGTTTTCACCTGAGCCTGTGTACTCGCTCATCAATCAGCTCATTGATAAGTGTACCAGGAACCAAAAGTGAGACAGACCACTTTGGAAGCTATTCTTCTTGAGTAATTTCTCGGAACAATACTTTGCACTTGTCCTGGAGTAAGGGAGTGAGTTTGTCTGTACCTCTGACACGAGGCCCACCCCCCTGTGGAGATGGGGTAAGTGGGTGTGCACTCAGCGTTTCTTGGGCTACATATGGATCTGGAGCAGTAAGCCGCACACAGACGCAGGATCAGACCGATTTATAAAATGCAGGATTACACTCAAACTGCAGGGACTCATTAGCTGATCACTAAAAACGGCAGGACTCAGATACTGCAGAGAAGACTTCAGGGAAGATAAGAGCGGTGCTGAACATGTTCTGCCAGAGAGTTACTTATTTGTATCTTAGAACCATCTGTAGTGTATGTATGTATATAAATGCAAGAAAAGTAAGGCGTCTGATGATGCACATATTTGGGACATACTACCATAAATCTGAAAAATGGACAGAATCAGGTTTAAACGTTTGTTTAATTTCTTTGACATATTAGATTTTTTAAAAATGTGTGGTCCAAGACTGTTGAGTTTGGTGTGTAGGTGCTACAATAACGGCTGATCTTCATGTCTCTGTGGGAGAAAAATGCATTGGGAGAAAACTAACTTTTTGTAACTGAAGTTACAATGTTCTGTCTGTTCGACCAGAGAGTTGTGTAACATGAGCAGATTTGTAAGAACAATTTCAACAATTCAATATGATGGCATCTGAAAAATTACAAATAGCATCCTTCAGTCTTAAAGGCATTGTACAAAAGGCCCGTAATTTCTGTGTTCCCATGAGTTAGTAGTTAGCGGGGCATCCAGTAGTGGGCGCTCATGTCTTGCCATAATAATTGTGCTTTATGATGCAACCTTTATTCTTTCCTTTATGCCTGTATGACCAGTGCATGGCGTGCCTTGTGACATCACTATGCTTTATGACATTATATGTGCTTTAAAGATCAAGCCTGCTCTCTTAAGGGTCTAAAGGACCCAGGGGAGCTTGGGACATTACCAAGTCCTTATGAACACTGTTTATTTTGTTTTCCACTGTAGCCCCTCGAGGCAACTACTGTTATGATTTTGGGCGTTACAAAAATAAATTGAATTTAATTGAATTTAATTGAATTTAATTGAATTAATGTTTAGTATTGTTGTTGTCGGGGTTCAGTGAACGTGTTAGCAACCAGTGTGCACCTGTTCGGTTCAATAAAGCTCCTGAACCCTTCTTTGCGTCTCCTTGTGGTTTCCATCGGTCCAGTTATCTGTCCGGGCCTCAAGTGGTGCACTGGCCGGTACTCCAGAGCAGTGACAGCTAAAAAACCTGAACCAGCACCTCGCAGTCCAGAGAGTCCGAGGATGTCTCCACAACAGGCATATTGAGGCCAATTAAATAGTCAAAGATACTAACAAAGATGGACAAAGAAAAAATGGACATTATATACCTGCAAGAAACCCATTTAAACGATTTAGAACATAAAAATTAAGATAAGATTTCCTGGGTAAAATCTGTACTTATCAAAACATACAAACTAATTAAAGATGTTAAAATCTTAAACTGGCTGGTTTATGACCAAGATTTTGTACCAAACGGCACAGACCTGAGATTTAAAGTCTGGATTACAAAAGGTATAAATGTTTTTCACCAGATCGTAAAAGAAAATCAAATGAAAAGCTTGGATATATATATTTGACCAAAACCCATTTTTTTCACCATGTCAACAGTGCTCATTATTCTAATGCTAAATGTTGAGAGATTGTGGTTGCCAAGAGGTACACCATTATCATGTGGGATTGTCCTGTTGCTCAAAAATATATGACTGAAATTAACAAGCTACTGTAAACTGTTTTTGACACCACCATCCCAATCGATTTCAGAACAATGTGTTTGGGCCTCAAAATCCCTGCCATGGACACAATAAATGGATATCTTTGGTTTGTACTTCTAGTAGAAGGGAAGAAGGCCATCACAAAAATTGGATGATGGATACATTTTTTGGGGGAAACAAAATTTGGTTATAATATACTTTACTCTTCAGGGGCAAACATAAGGGGGTTGTGGCCATATTGGGCTCAAGCAGAATAGCTTTGATGTTTCAAACTCCAACTCGTACTGGTAAATCTACAAATAATAAATTATGCAACTTAACACATATTATAGGGTTGATTGATATCTGAACAGAGATGAATCCTTATGTCTGCCAATATACAAATGATTCCAACCCACATAAGATCTATTCTAGAATAGACTACTTTTTTTTATTTCCAACAAAGATATGTCAAAAATCACAGAGGTGGACATAGACACAATAATACGGTAATCATCAAAAGAAACCATGCCCCTATTTACATCAGTGTAGATCTGGAACAAAAAAAAACACGCAGATTTAATGCTAGTCTACTCAATGACCCTCATTTAAAAAAAAAAAAAAAAAAAACGTATGTAGAGGAAAACAAAGCTAAGGCAGTTTTGAGTGGCAGGGTAATTGCTGCTGCCTCGGCCAAAAATAAACAGGCAGAACAATTTAACAATTTACAGAAGAAATTAAAACTTTTGGAAGCTAAACATGCCGAAAACAAGGATCCTCAAATTCTACAGGGAATTAAAAAGACAAGGAGTGAGATTAATGACCTGACCTAAAAAAAAAATAGGCACTTCAACAACTATATTATGAAAATGATCTAGATTGTTAGCTTGGAAGATTTGAACACAACAGGCAGAAAGAACTATTTAAAAAAAAAAAAACGAAACAGGCATAATAATATATACATCTAAATATCAGGAAACTAAGAAGTTCCTTTTTGGATTCTCTCAATTTAACCGACATTATAAAAACCTTCAGTTTCCCAGTTACGCTGCCCTAGAAGCAACTATGCTGGGGGACGTATGGCAGCTTGAGCACTATCCTCTGCAAAAAACTACTTTTCCAATCAAAAATATTTACCCTTGTATTCTGTTCATTACTATTCACATAATTTTCTCCTTTTTCCACTTTCCTCGGTGAGTGGTTCTGTTTCTTCATCTGCTGAACTGTTCTTCATCTGCCTCAAAGAACTGGTTCTCCTCTTGAGTTGTTCCAGCTCCACAGTCTATCTGCAAATTGAAACGCGTCCGCCTGTCCTGGGAGTCGGATCGCTCCTTCACTGTGGAACTCCTCGATGTTTCTACTTTCGCCCAAAGAGGTTTGGTAGTTTTTCCTGGCCGACAAGGAGGGTCTAAAGCAGGGGTGCCCACGCTTTTCAAGCGTGCAAGCTGCTTTTAGATTTGGCAAAGCCTGAAGATCTACCTCTAGATTTATATTACTTTTTTTTATAAACAGGTATAGAAACATGTACAGACGTGTAATATAAAGCAGGGGAGAGAAAATCTGTTTATTAACTTGACTAGATCCATTCATACAGATGACTATTTTGAAAATAAAATAATAACTAGACTAAATAACTGATGGTTGAGTTTATAATCACCTCACTTGAAGCTATAATATTAGATATTATAACAAGACAAGCTCCATGGTAACGCTGGGAGGCGGGGCTTGAGACGTCGAGAAAGTCAGCTTTCAACTGCTCTGTGAAGGACAGACACAGCGCTCAGAGCGTAATCCTACCTGTCTCCTCCTGCTCCTCGGCCTGGCTCCTCCCGCTGCTCCTCGGCCTGACTCCTCCTCCTGCTCCTCGGCCTGACTCCCTCTCCTCCCTCTCCTCCCTCTCCTCTCTCTCCTCCCTCATGTGAGCATTCTATGTTTCCGCGGCCGTGTGCTCCTGCCGAAACTCACTGAGAAAGCGGACAAAAGCACAACTGTAGTGTCCTCGCGCTGATTGTAACTCATGGTTCACTCGCGCGTTTGGGGACCTCCATGTGCGCACCGTGTGATACACTCGCTCAGCGTGTGTAAATACTGTCACTTAGCGCCAGCCAATAAACTTTGCTTTGGTATCAACTGCCTCCGAGATCAACTGCTACTGCGTCCGAAATCGACTGGTAGATCGCGATCGACGTAATGGGCCCCCCTGGTCTAAGGACAGGGGATGCTGGAACATTTGTCTAAGGCAATGTCCCAGCATAAAATGAACATTCATATTCTCCCTTCGTGGCAACTGCTGTTGTGATTTTGGGCATTACAACAATAAATTGAATTGAATTTAATTATTATTGACATTCAGAAAGAAAAAACAAAATCACATTTATTTTGACCTTGTATGCCTTATTTTTCTTTAGACGTCTTCTTTCTTTCTTTCTTTCTTTTTATTTCATTATTGTGTTCTCTCATTCAGTCTCTTGTGGTTTTTGTTTTTAAATTAAGAAAATGTATAAAAAATTAAATTATATATAAAAAATATGCAAGTGGATATTATGAAACAACATCTTTAGGGACAAATTAGAATTAGTGTTATTTGAGGTGAAAGTCTAAATGTTGAGAGAGCAAATATAAAATAAAATATATCAAACCTTTCCCAGAACAGACACATTTAATAGAATTGACTCTATACACCAGACAAAAACATGCATTAAAACGAGTTTACGCTGGAAATGTTGGAGCGCTGTCTGTGGTGCTGAACGATTAACACGAACACGACAACACCTTATTTTGGCCACTCTGCTTTGAAAAAGTAATTTGTAATCTCACATTTTCAGTCAGATTTCTGGAGCAGATATTGATGTGGAACATTATAGCTTAAATTAAACACCAAACACACACACACACACACACACGCACACACTCACACACATGTCATCATGTGATGACAATAATGTTCAAAACACACATTTGGTGCTAAGGAAACTATGTTTACCCCAACCTCTCTAGACTTTCTTAAAGTTTTCCAAAGCCACGTTTACACTGAGGCTGATCCTTCAGACCGGTTCGCTTTTGACCAGTTTGGACCGATTTGGACCGGAGTGTGTCTCGATGTTCATGTCCTTGGGTCCAGATGCAGAACTCTGCCATGAGAGCAGCCCACGTCACCAAAACTAATAACTAATGTGTTCTTAATACATGAAATCTAAATCATACCTGAATTACAAGTTTTAATAAAAAGGCCAATCACAGCAATTCACAAAAAGACCCTTAGTAATTCAAAGCTAGAGTAAACAGGAAATATTTTCTGCATTAATTTCACTTCTCTGCAAAGCCGCCATGCCACGTTTTAACCTTGATGCGAGTGCCGTGCATCAATAAACAGGAAACATCTGAAGCTACTGTGCTTTGCTAGCTTTGTTTATCTAAGCATGTGTGCTCAACATATACATGAGCATCAGTTGAAATATGGCAGTTTATCACAAGATCAGGTCAGTATTTGGTGAGAAATGATTATTTTCTGTTTCTATGTGGTTTTTTCCAATCATCTCACTCAAAAGCGTTCTAGGAGCTGAAGAGAGCCAGACTACTTTGGAAGCTAGACCTCTAATGGCCCACTTTGAATCAAGACAAGTATGATTCACTTACAACAGTGGACACACTTTCAGACCACGCTGCTCCAAAATGAACCAGTGGAAATGCAGCTTTAGATTTCTGATGGAGGTTCTGCCACGGCGCCACCTGCTTCTCTCAATGGGGATGTTATCTCTTTGCCTGGAATGCTCCAGTATGGCATTAAACTTAGGCCATATATGGAGACAAGCAGATGACAGACTCCTCACCTTCAAAACTAATTCCTGAACTTCAGAACTGTGATTGTGTTTTCAGTAGAAGCTATTTGCTTTTTTCCCCCTCAAATAATATTCTGACATCCAAGCAGTGGTTATACTACTTTGTTATTTTCTATCATTGCATCTAACGTCACCTTCTACTACAATCCACATTTCACCAATCACGCTCCATCCTGAGCGTGCGTGCGTGAGGACGAACGTCACATGACCTCCCTCCCTCTCTCTCTCTCTCTCTCTCTCGCGCGCGCTCTCGTCCTCTCTCTCTCTCTCTCCTGTCCCCTTCGTCTGCATGTGTGTCTTTATTGTGTGTGTTTTTTTTCTTTCCGTGCTGTTTTCTTTACGCATCATCACCTCTGCCGCACCGCACTAAACATGCAGCGCCGCGCCTCCTCAGCTCATACCTGCAATAACCCAGACACACACGAGGTACTACGTGACGGGGCTGCAAAAACAACTCATTTTATTGGGGATTTTGCACTCATATTTCATGTTTTTCTTCAATTTTTCTTAATTAGCTCAGATGCTGCCTTTCCATCACACCGATCTCATCGCGTGCATTGCATCAACCTGACCGAGAGCGAGGCATCTTAAGGCGGACACATCTCCCCCACACACGCACGGGCCAGGCCCACAGCTCCGTTCGTGCATCCTTTCCCTTTTGTGTGGGTTCGGTTCGACGTCGCCATGACGCGCTCGGGCCCTCGTGGCAGAGGTCCGGACAGGGGCCCCCGGTGGCCACTGTCTCGGTGTCCGGGCTCGGTGCTGGTGTGTGTCCTGCTGCTGGTGCTGTACGTGCCTGCTCCAGCGTGTGCGTCCTACTCGCCTCAGAGCGGAGAGTGCCGAGGCAAAGGCCGCGACTGCACAGGTGAGCGGCGGGAGACGGGACGCGTTATTGTTGATGCTTGTTTATGTGTTTGTGTGGCGCAGGGGGCTCTGTGGTAGGGCCACCTCTGATCCTCAACTAGTGTGGGACAAGTTGGTATATGTAGTGGAACAGACGTGATTTATAGGCTTATTCCCTAGTTTAAGACTGCTATAAAACTGCATCATTTTCAATATTTGGTCCGTGTTTCCCCTTAATAGAGGAGACTCTAATCCAAAAACAAGCTGAATTCGTTAAACAAATGATTGCTTGTATTGTCAAACATATAAGATTGCTCAGCAGAAGCAAAAAGGAACATTTATACTCATACATTTTATTAAATACAATCATTCAAATATGGATCTTATGCATAAGTCCTGGGTCAGTTGTCATACTTTTTACTCAGGAGCAAATTACTCATTAGAACTTCTCCCTAAAGTCATTCATACATTAAATCAAAATGTGAAGCCTTGGCCTGAAATAGGTTATCAATCTACAATGTTTAAATAATATTGTAAGAAAAAGTTATTAACCAAAACTGAGTGACAAATTGTCCTGTGTCAGCTGCTTTTTAAAAATACTGGGATCATTTATTAATTGACGATAGTTACATGGTTAAGTTGAGTAAGGTTAGGGTTTGGGTTAGGGTTGGGGGCCGGCCATTCAGTGTTAAACCAAACCGGATGTGGAGCCAAACCCTTCTTGATCTTTTGGCTGAGCGAGCCAACACATGGCTTTACCTTGTTGCTAAAAGACGAGTGGATTCAAAGCCTTGAGCTCTGGCTTTTTACTGGACATTAGATCTCTCCCCTCTTGATTTCTTTGGGGGCACTTGAAGGTCATGGTGTATCAGGTAAAGATACACTACATAAATCATCTCAAGGAACGTATCATTAATGCATTACAAGCATAACTGCAACATGCTAATGGAAGTCATCTAGAGCACATTAGATAAATAAAAACAGTTGTACAACATAAAATGTTTATTTTTCACCCTCCGCGGGTGATCTCATCCCCGTTTCTAAGTTCGGGTCCACTACCAGAGCCTGGGAGCTTGAGGGTTCTGCGCAGTATCTTTGCCGTTCCTAGCACTGCACTTTTCTGGACTGAGATGTCTGATGTTTTTCCAGGGATCTGTTGTAGCCACTCCTCCAGTCTGGGGGTCACTGCCCTGAGTGCTCTGATGATCACGGGTACCACTTTCGCGTTCACCTTCCACGCCTTCTCCAGCTCTTCTCTGAGCCCTCAATTTTTCTTCAGTTTCTCGTGTTCCTTTTTCCTGATGTTTCCATCACTTGGTATCGCCAAGTCAACCACAACGGCTCTCCTCTGCCGTTTATCCAACACCACAATGTCTGGTTGGTTTGCATTACCATTCTGTCAGTCTGATTCTGGAAGTCCCACAGGATCTTGGCTCGGTCATTCTCTACCACCTTTGGGGGTGTTCCCACTTTGACTTTGGGGTTTCCAGTCCATACGGCGCACAGATGTTCCCGTACACTATGCCAGCCACTTGGTTATGACGCTCCATGTTTGCTTTCAGGGTGTTGGATTTTGGGTGGAATCCTCCATGCATGGTGAGCAGCTTTCATGTCCTAACATCTGTGGTCTGTATCTCTTCCTTTGGCCACCTTATTATTCCTGCAGGGTATCTGATCACTGGCAGGGCATAGCTGTTTATTGCCCAGGACTTCTTCTTGTCATTGAGCTGGCTTCTTAGGACTTGCCTTACTCGTTGTAGGTATTTGGCTGTTGCCGCTTTCCTTGTTACCTCTTCAAGTTGCAATTTGCCTGTTGCTATTGTTCCTTCTGGGAGTGAGACCCCTTCCGTGTGGACTACCTTCCCTCTCTTTGTCACCATCGGACTACACTTCTCAAGCCCAAATGACATCCCAATGTCAGTGCTGTAGATCCTGGTCGTGTGGATCAGAGAGTCGATGTCTCGCTCGCTCTTAGCGTACACTTTGATGTCATCGATGTAGTGGAGGTGACTGATCGTGGCCCCGTTTCTGAATCGGTATCCATTGCCAGTCTTATTGATTATTTGGCTGAGAGGGTTCAGACCTATGCAGAACAGCAGTGGGGACAGGGCTTCTCCTTGGTATATGCCACATTTGATGGACACTTGTGCAAGTGGTTTATCATTGGTCTCAAGGGTGGTTTTCCACAGCCACATAGAGGTTGCTATGAAGGCTCCTAGAGTCCTATTGATGTTGTACATCTCCAAGAATTCAGCGATCCACGTGTGTGGCATTGAGTCATATGCTTTCTTGTCATCAATCCAGGCAGTACACAGATTGGTGTGTCGGGTTCTGCAATCTTGAGCGACTATTCTGTCAACCAGGAGTTGGTGTTTGGCTCCTCTGGTGTCTTTGCCGATGCCCTTCTGTGCTTTCCTCATGTATTGAACCATGTGCCCACTTATCTTAGCCGCGATGATGCCTGACATGAGCTTCCATGTTGTGGAGAGACAGGTTATTGGCCGATAGGTGGATGGGACTGTACGCTTGGAGGGATCCTTCAGGATCAGGATCATATGCGCCCTTCGGTTAGCCATTCGGGGTGAGTCCCATCCCTTAGCAGCTGGTTCATATATATATATATATATATATATAGATATATAGAGATATAAAGATAGATAGATAGATAGATAGATAGATATAGATATAGATATAGATATAGATAGATAGATAGATATGTATAGCTTTCACATGGACACAATAAAACCGTCCAGTCTGATATATCATGAATATATTTTATTGTTTTAATAAATGAACTTGTATAATCCATATATTTACATGAAATATTGTAACAGAGACATAAAGATCAACCCTTAAAGTAGCACCTACACACACCAAACACACAAGATTTTGGTGGATTGTACAGAAAGTTGTTTGTTTCTCATTGCCTGATTTATTCAAACATTTGGCAACATTTAGAATTTATGCATTTTATGCTACTTTTCTGATTGATTTTATTGAGTAAGTAAGTAATCTATTTTAATGTTTTTATAAGATATGTTGCACTACAATTTTTGCCATTTCTACACATAAAATCCCTTATTTATATGAATGATGAAACTTTTTTTTTTTTTTACATTTATGCCATTTAGCTGAACCCTCAAAAGCAAGCTCATGGTGAATAATTGTGGATTTTTCCTATATTTAGATTTATTTAGCCTATTTAAAGCCACAGTCCATTTGAATGAATATACAATGTAAATATGCCAAAATTAACCCACTGGCTACTTTTCAACTGGTCACTGTGAATCCAAGGGGCTGTTCTTATGAAAACACCCTAATGGATACAGAATACTGGCTCCTGCTCCACCTGGGACAGGCACACCACATTCTGCTATTTAATAGGACTCAAGCACTGTATCTTTGCCAATTTAGCAGGATAATTTCACAAATCACACATCTCCGGACAAGGTGCAGAGAGAATCCGTACAGGATCATTTCGTTCACACATTGTGTGATCGCAGGCTTTTTACGCCACTGTCACGTCCCGTTTATAGGATCTGTCGGCAGAGTATGTCTTGAGTCGACCTAGAATTTCTTTGGCTGAATATAGCCCTTTAACATCTAATATAGGCCTAGTTTGTGATAATGTTCATTTTATTGTTATGTCATATTAAAAATGTGAGACAGCAAAATTGCAATAGCTTCTACAAATTCACCATATTCATTTGGCATATGTCCCCCATCTTAATTCTCCTGGTCTCTTTCAAATCCGACATGACCACAGCCAACTGAAACCTCACACAGTTCTGGTTGAGTCTTGGTCAGGTTCAGATCTCAGTTATTTTAGTCCGTTCATGAAAATGGAGCTGCAGGAGATGGATCAATATATTGCCTGCGATGCTGAACATTCTCCCACAAAAGAAGCCTCTAGTCTCCTCCCGGTTTTATGAAGAAGCCTACACGCCTCTTCTTTTATTAATGTGGAATAATGGAGTGTGCAATGTGACGGCGGTACAGGGATAGACCCATAGACTGGCTTGTTACCAGGGTTACAACCAAAACAATGAGACAAGCGCATAAATAATAGAACGATCTGGGATTTATTTCAGATCAATATTTCCCGTCCAACGAGAGAGCAGAAGCATGCAGTCTAGTCCTGTTTTAACCCAGTTTTAGTCCTGTTTTAACCCAGGTTTAGTCCAGGTTTAGTCCAGGTTTAGTCCAGGTTTAGTCCAGGTTTAGTCCTGTTAAGTCTTGGTTTGGTCCTGGTTTAGTTCTGTTTAGTCTTGGTTTGGTCCTGGTTAGACATAAACGTTAATTTTATTCATTCATTCATTTTCTACCGCTTCTTCCCGTTAGGGGTCGCGGGTGACTGGAGCCTATCCCAGTGCCTTTGGGCCTTGGGTGGGGTACACTCTGGACAGTGGCCAGCTCGTCGCAGGGTTAGGGTAGACATAAACATACAGAGACAAATGAGGTGGAATAATTTGTTTAGTGACTGGTTAGACCCAGAGGGACCTCTACTCTGATGGTGAAAAAGGGGATGTGATGCAGAGGCTGAGGAGGCGGTGCTTCTGCTGCTGTGGCAAAAATGGTCTTGAGGTTCAAGAAGTATAACACAAAAAGGCTCTACCTCTACGCCGGGGGTCTAAGCACCAAAGTGTATCACTTCAATAGAGCCTGTAAAAGGTTGTGAACATTCTAAATCCCAGACTGGAGTAAAAGTTTGAAATGGAATTTAATGTGAGTTCAATGGACAAACTTGGATTAGCCTCAGAATATCACAAAATCAGAAAAAAAATTCCAGATGGTTTTGTCAAAGTACAAGCACTCAGATACATTTGAGTGAAATCAGCCTGGTTTAAACATATTTACTATTGGATTTTACGGCATAAATATGAGACAATCGTTATTTAATTTGATCTACAAATACGTATATTCCAGACTTTATGCTCAAAATAAAATGTTGAGGCTAGAAATGTGTATTTTTTTTCCCCCATCCTTTTTAATAAAAATGCAAAATAACTGCCATTTCTACTCTATTTTTTGTTATTTAGACTTAATGATACCATTAGTATTTAGATCTGATGTCAGTTAATTATTATATGTTTTGTATGGTTTATTTCACTTTTGCCTCCAGTCACAAACACATGGTATGTCATCGTGTCTCTAATCTCCTCATCACTCCTCACTCATTGCTCCGTGTCTGGTTGAATTGTTCCCTGTGGTATTGTCCAGAGTGTGGTGTCCAAAGTGTCCCCTGTGTCCCCACAGACCTGTCCCAGAGAAAGAGTGACCTGCGCGTGTGTGACGAGTGGAGCTGTCGCTATGGAGGTGTGTGCAGAGACGACGGCACGCAGCTCAAATGTGTCTGCCAGTTTCAGGTCAGTTGCACTATAGAAGTACAATTTCTTCTGAATTTTCATATTTGTGTTTTAAAAGGAGGATTACGTTCACATAAAAATTTTTTGAACACATCTGGGAGCGATAAACAACAGAGGGTATTTGAAATGTCAATTGAACAACAACAAGAATGCAATGCATTTGTTTGTTTGTTGAAGGTTATACTACAATACAAAGGCTATGTTGTTGTTTGCAGATGAAATTATGTAAAATAATAAAGGTTAAAAGAAACATGCAAACATAACTTTGAAAACACACATACAAACTTCAAAACATGCACACTAATTCAAAAGCATGCATACTAACCAAAAGACATGGACACCAATTCAAAAAAAGAACGCACACTTGTGTGTTTTATTTGTATAACCTTTTTGTAAGATTTTGTTGCCTTTTTTATTATTATTTTTTATTGAAGACATGCTCAATCTTCTAATTGTGTATATTTCCAAAACAACGCAATGCTATCCACTTTTCGAAATCCCAACTCTAGTCCACTCAGTTGTGTCTATCCTCTCTCCACCATTCACACCATCCTCTCTCTCGTAAAGTGACCCGATGACTGCAGAGCTCAGGGGCCAGAGGTCGGCTCAGATTGATGGCTCAGGTTTAATTGAATATAGATCCGTACCATGTGAATGTGAAACGTGTCCAACAGATAAACAGCTGTGTGCATCATTCACTGGGAGTGTGGTGGGCACAACACAACCCTCATAAATTTTGATTGTTTATTATTCAATTAACATTTCTTCGGCAATGTTCTAGCAGTAGACTCATGCATATCTATCACTTTATTGAACGCATATTCTGTTTTTACCTGAATGAATTAAATGGCAGCCTGGCTTAAAAGACACATTTAACTTTCTTTGACATTTTTCCTTCATCAAAAACATAGCTGACATTGTATTTAGCTTAATTCACTTGTTTGCTGAATCCTGTTTAGTAAGTTATCTCACTCTGAGCCTCAAAAAACAACCAAATTTCACAGTTTTTTGACATCACAGGTAGAGCTCAGAGATCTTCGGCGATGTTTTTAAGTCCATAAAATCTTCACCAGACTCAAATCACGTTCATCACAACTGCGTGCTTACATTGGCATGTTGTGGCAGATTGTTGATCTCCCCTATGTAATTTCCTCTGCTGCCAGTAGATGGAATTCAATTCTTCTTTTATTTCTAAAACGTGAGATGGCAAAGCAAAGGTACAAGAGCATGTTTAAAGGCCAATAATAATATAAATCTTTAAATTTGTCTTTTAAAAATGCACTTGAAGAATGGTGAGTTTAATAATGTAAAATATCAGTTCTTGTTGTGTGCTGGTTTGGTTTACTCCTCCCACTTGTGTCTGATGTTGTCTCTCCTTTACAGTGTGATAAAGACTACATCCCGGTGTGTGGATCCAACGGAGACACATACCAGAACGAGTGCTACAGACGCCAGGCTTCCTGCAAACAGCAACGCCTCATCAGCAAGCTCTCCGACGGCCCCTGCACTCACGGTAACACCACACACCCATCACTGTAACACTGCATCATAATATCACCACATCACGGTAACACCACACACTGTAACATCGCATCATAATAACACCACTTCATGGAAACACCACACACTGTAACATCGCATCATAATAACACCACTTCATGGTAACACCACACACTGTAACATCGCATCATAATAACACCACTTCATGGTAACACCACACACTGTAACATCGCATCATGATAACACCACATCACTGTAACACCACACATTCATCACTGTAACACCGCATCATAATATAACCACATCGCCGTAACACCACACACTCGTCACCGTAACACCACATCATAATACTGTAATGGAAGAAATTTAAATTGCATGAGTTTTGAATAGTTTATTGATATGTTTTTTTCTTTTAAGGGTAATTGTCTTTCCCATTTCTTTATTTGTTTTAAGAAATACTTATATGTTAAAGGCCATTAGAAATATGGATGGAGCTACAAATCAAACAATCAAAACAAATCAATACTACTCAAATCTAGATTATATCATAGATCGAATAGATAGAAGTATTTTCAACAGTAGATAATCTCTTTTTCTGCATACACCACGGTCCCCGGGTGGCCCCTTTGCTGTGGCCCGATAGACTGGACACTTTGAGGCCGCTCCAGACTTGTACTGATTTTTCCTCTGATTGATTGGCAGATCAATTTTAATTTGGAACCTATAATTACCACTGGATTAAACCCAGAGGTGCTGAGTCAAAAGCAAAATGGTCCTAATCTGGTCCTTGCCTGGTCCTCTGGTCTGGTTCTCGTCTGGTCCTGGCCTGGTCCTGGTTTGATCTTGCTACAATCACTCAAACCATGTTTCAACTGGCTCTGGCCCCCAGAGCAGTTAGCTTTAGATTCAATTCAATTCAGTTTATTTTTGTAGCGCTCAAAATCACAACAGCAGTTGCCTCGAAGGGCGGTTTGGAATTGTTCGTTTCATAGCAGAATGTGTCTCCATGCTCAAGTCCCGGCTCGCAGAGGTCACCCGAACATAACAAATGTTTCCGGAATGAATTACATTTTAAAAATACCTGAATCATACTATTTAGGATAAACTCAGCGATTCACAAAAAGACGTTGAGCAATTCCAAGTTTGTGTCACTGTGACACGTGGCTAAAGCTAGGGTAATTTGTAAAATACAGTACTTCCGATTTCTCCTCATCTTTTTCTGCATTTATTTAACTTCTCTGCAAAGCCTCTACACCACATTTTAACCTGATGTGGGTCCTAATGTGAGTGTCGCGCATCGATAAACAGGCAACAGTTGATTTGCTACGTAAAGTAACTGGAAATACAGCAATTTCTCACAAGTTTGGTTAGAAATGATTATTTTCCGCTTTTAGCAGTCTTTGTGTTCCCCCAATCATCTCAATCAAAAGCATTCTGAGAACAGAAAGCAAGGCAGATTGCTTTGGAAGCTAGTATAACTTGCAGTTTGCTTTGGATCTTTTAAATCACTTAAGACAGGGGAAACACTTGCGGACAGTACCAATCCGCTCCAAAATTAACAAGTTGTAGCTTTAGATATCAGTTGTATCAGATAATGAAAGCCGTTTCTTGTGCTTGTGCTGACATGTTCTCTGTATGTTTGTCAGAGCCGGGCTCGGGTTCAGGAGACGGAGACGGTAAGTGTTTTTCATGTTTTGATGGTAACATGAGGAAGTCCTGATCTCCACAGTCCTGAACCCATTCTGTGCCGTGTGCAGATTCTGAGGGCTCCACACCCGACCTCAGCCGCAAGTTCACCAAATGTAGTACGTGCAAGTACGGAGCCGAGTGTGACGAGGACTCCGAGGATGTGTGGTGAGGACCGGACCTGGACTAGACCGAGACCGAGACCTAGACCTGGACTGGACTAGACTGGACCTGGACCGGACTTGGACTTGGACTTGGACTGGACCTGGATTGGACTGAACCGGACCTGGACTGGACCTGGACTGGACCTGGACTGGACCTGGACTGGACCTAGACCGGAATAGACTTGAACTGGACCTGGACTGGACAAGGCTTGGACTTGGAATGGACTAGACATGAAGTTGGCTTGGATCCGAACTGGATTTGGACAGAACCTGGATTGCATCTAGACTTAAACTGGACCTACACTGCACTTGCACTGGAGAAGCATCACATTTGCATTTTCATCAAAATTTAGATTCAACCAAGACTAAACCTGGAAGTAAACATGGAAAAGGCCAGACCAGGACAAGAATAGGACGTACATCAGAATTAAACTGGGCTCAAACCGGGATAAAAGAACTAGTGTGAACGTACCCTACGTCAAGACTCAACGGGAGCAGATCTGAACCAAGTCTTCCCATGTCCAGGTGCATCTGTAACATCGACTGCAGCGGTCACAATGAGAACCCAGTGTGTGCCACAGACGGACACTCGTACTCCAACCCCTGCCTGGTCCGAGAGGCCTCCTGCATGAAACAGGAGCAGATCGACGTGCGTCACCTGGGCTTCTGCGCAGGTGAGTCACCAACATTTTTGCATCAAAATTAAAACAAACAATGGCATCAAATATGCTTTATGCATGTTTATTTTAAGATATATGAGCTTAAGGTTAGTCGATTTAACTGCTAATGAACCTGGCCAAGCAGACCAGTGCAGAGAAACATGGAGGGCAACTGAGTTTATTGATGATTTAGTCTGACGATTACGGCAAGTACAATATTTGTATCTATCTTTATCTAAAAATCGGACCTACCTACCGTGATCGTCCAACACATCAGGTTTATTCGCAGTTAGTTATTCACAGTTTATTCTTTGTTTTCACCAACACTGAGCTCATATTTAACTTAAATTAAACAAGTTTAAAGAGTAAACGATATTGATAACATATATGTGATTGTGCAGAAGCAACTGGGCATGGTCAGATTGAATTTTGACACAAATTCGGCACTGACTCGTACTGGGGAATTCAATTCAATTTCAATTTCAATGTATTTTTGTAACGCCCAAAATTACAACAGTAGTTGCCTCGAGGGGCTACAGTGGAAAACAAAATCCTCCCACAATCCTCTAGTCAGGATCAATTAGCCACAATCCACCAATCAGGGACATTTTACAGGCCCTTTCCCAATCCATGTCTTCTCCCACACTAGCCGCTTGATTTGGCTCGAGAGCCCTCGCAGCTGGATAGGCGGTTTCATAAACCACTCACACACTCTGAGCGATCGGTTTCAGGTGTGACTTACTATGGCGGAGCGAGTGGAAGGGGATAGAGCGAGGGAGTAGAGATGGACTGGGAAAGGGCCATGAAATCAAAACCATGTGTGATACATCATTTGTATTAAAGGGGCTGTACGGATTTTTTGTACATGAAATAATGTAAAATCAGTTTTGCTGTGTTCACAGCCGACAAGGACAAGCTGGGTAAGACAGACGACAACAGCCCCTTCAAGGTCCTAGGTAAGATCGCCCTTCATCATTGCATTGTTCAAACTCAAATGACTGGTCGGTTTGATATTTTGAGAAAAAATGCCCCCTAACTATGTTGACATAGGTGAGGTTATTGGTAGAGATGCACCGATCCATCTTATTTAGTTTTGATACCAATATCAGTACTTTAGTTCGTAGCTCTCACAAACACTTTGGCACATTGTTAATAATCCCAAGCATGAATTCTATACATGCTTTAAATAAAATATTTCTGTGCCAGTACATGTTTGTAAATAGTCTTATACATCAATATATAGGCCCAAACAAGATATCGACTGAATCGTCATCATCGAACCAATATCCAGCAAAACACTATTGATCATATTTAGATAAACAAGGTATAAATGTTATGGGAATGAAAGAGACACGCAAAAAACAATGGATTGGTTGGGGCAGATGAACAACAACCAAAAGTCAGTTTTATATTATAATTTACTGTTACTTAAAAGCTATATCTATTAGCTAGCCTAATTATTTTAATCACATACATGTAATGCTTGATCATTTAAATTTTGTTAAAATGTTTCACATTTTACTTTAACTATGCAGAGTATTCTCTAAAATAGTTGTTTGATTAAATTAAATTGACCTCTGGAATATAAGTACATGCTTTTGTAGATAGAACCTTATCATTCCAAATGAAGATTGACATTTTCTGAATTCTAAAGGCTCTATCTGTAAATGGACACCCACTTATATTTCAAAGAAATACATGTTAAATAGACCCTCCTTTACTCCCACATATCAAATACATTTATTTTCTTTGCTATAATTAATTGCTAATTACTAATTGCTATACAAGTGTCTCTTATGTTTCTAAGTGGATGAAATGTTTTAGGACTGTATCTGAAACTCGATACCAGTATCAGCTACACATGTAGAGCTCCAGTGCCATTGGGACTCTTCTCCTGATCCGAGCAGGTTCCTGGAGGATTAGCCTGCAGTACATGTATCAGAGATAGTGCTGACCTGTGTGTTGTCCCTGTGCAGACACTGGAGTGGAGCCAGGGGAGGGGGCTCATGCTGGACTGCCTGTGCCCTGCTCCAGCAGCTACGCCGGCTACTGTGTCCACGGCACCTGTGAGCTGCACTATAACACCGCCACCTGCAGGTCAGACACACAAACATCACCATCATCTTCTGCTCTCGTTTCTGTACCAATATTAAATATGTGATTGTGCTGGGTTAAATGTATACATGTCAAAATAATCTACATTCAGAGTGCTCCTCTCTATTCATACACCACTGTCAGGGTTATTCACTATTATTACACTTCGTAGTTACATTTCTTTGGGGTTACTTTAGTGGTAATATTGTATACATTCATCAAATATCAGCTTTTATGTTTTATTGCTGACATTAAGTAAAGGTAAATAAGATCAGCTAATATAAGAACCTTTATTTGTTCTGCATGTGGGAAATTCCAGTGTTCCAACGCACAGTTTAACCCTGCAGGTGCGACACCGGGTACAAGGGCCCTCAGTGCACCGAGCCACAGGACTTTAACGTGCTCTACGTCGTCCCAAGTGGTCAGAAGTTACACTACGTCCTGATCGCCGCCATCATCGGAGCCGTGCAGATCGCCATAATCGCTGCTGTGGTCCTGTGCATCACCAGGTACGATTATCTGGAAAATCTGTTGTCTGTCAGTCCAGGAGAGTGTGAAGGTCAGCTAAGAAAACCAGTGCTTCCACAGGTTTGGTTAGGGAAGAGATCTCCTACAAGTGTTCCTGTAACATTCAAAGCAAATTAAATTTTTCTTTTCTCAGCTTTTATTATTAGACATCTGACTGTTTCTTAAGGTGAGACACTAGAGTTAAAACTTCTTCTGAAGGTTACTTACACAAATGTAAGAATAAATCTATTACAAGTTTTTCCACCATGGAATGTTTTTATATATAAATAAGGAATTTTATGTGTAAATAGCTAAAATTTTACATATTTGGGACAAAGAAAATCTGAAAAATGGAGCATAACTGAGCCACACACAGCACACATCCATGCATAGGTAATGTGTGTAAATTGTCTTGCCCAAAGACACAACGGTAATATGTAAATGTTCTGGGATGAGCTAGGTTTGAACTGTCAAACTTTGTGTCCAAATTTGAACTGCTGTGTTTTTCAGAAAATGTCCGAAGAACCAGCGTGGCCGGCGACACAAGCAGAACCTGGGACACTTCCCCTCAGAGTCCAACTCGCGCATGGTATAGCTCCACTCTGTCTGGGGCTTTTGTACACTTTTGGGAGGGGTTTTGGATGATTGGGGGACTTTTGGAAAAACACAGCAGAGGGTGGGGTTGGTTCACGGGGGCCTTACCGCTGGACATTTCTCTTTTTTGGAGACTTCAGGTTCTATGCCCAATGCCTGGCTCAAAGGAACAATGGCCTTGATTGTCTTGTCACGGAGGAGATTTCTGCAGCTTCTCCATGAGTTTAGGTTTCGTCATGTTCCGTTCTGATCTGTTACCTCTAAGGTTGTGTTATTGTCCTGTAAATGCAATCTTATTTTTCATATCAAATTTCAACGTGAAGTGATCCCCCCTCCCCCACTCCCCTTCCATGTTCTTCAGAAGTTGACAGTTGAATGTTTTATTAATTATTACTTGGAATGTAAAAGCTGACCACCAAATTACTTTCTCATTTCTTCATTCTCATGTTGTGTTGACAGCTGTGAGAGAAATTACACAGTATAGTATTTTGCACACTCTAATGAATTAGGGAAAAGGTATTTTGGACACAAAATCTAAATGATGTTGAGTTTGTAAAGACACCACGACACAGCTATAAAAATAAATACATAAATAAAATATAGTGTGTTCCCCAAGCATCATTGTGAGCAAAACTGGTAAAATGATAATAATTATTTCTTACATGTTTTGCTTTTCTTTTGCTTTTGTTTTTTTTACAGTGGTTTCCATGGAAACACTGATGCTCATACCTCTGGTTTTATACATAGGCCTATATCTATTTATTGACTTTATATGTTTTAAGGTTGCACTTTACAGCACAGTAATAGCATGATTATTGCATTGTAACCGAGATCATGGTGCATTTTGCTGCTTTGTTTCCATATTAGGCTGTCATTAAATGGCTTTTTTCCTCTGGTTCACTTTGGAGCAGATTGGTATGGTCCATCTAATATTATCCAAAGCCAATGCATTACATAAAGAGGAGCTAAAAAGCAGAGCAGAGACCTTTAGTCACTCACAGTTACTCATGAAGCAGAGCTCTGCCTCTGGACCCAGAGCCAGGCCCACACTCCGCCATGAAACGAACTGTTCCAAAGCGCTCTTAAGTGAACTGGGACAGTCAAAACATGGCTATAGCTGGCCTTAATACTGGCCTTCATACTGGTGTAAGTTTTAAGATTGCAGATAGAATCAGTCCTATTACTATAGTATGAATGAATGTAGAATGACAGATTTGTACCATTTCCATAAGTACTGGAATACCATGCTATTTCACTCATATTACTACATCATTACTGTGCTGTAGAGTATAGTACCAGTGTTTGCACTAGAGTTTATTTGAAATATAACATTCATGTTTTTGTCCTTGCATTTGTTGGTGCAGAATGGAATCCAAACGCTAAAAAGCACAGTTTTGTATTGTTTACTGTGTGTGTGTCCAGTGTCAACATGTTTGTATTGATTTTGTGTTTTTTCTTTAAACGTTGCTGGTGTTGTCAGGTTTGATTTGACTGTCAGAGGAGTGATGCTGAGCGGTTCGATCCTGGAGGGATTTCTGGTGTCCTGTAGTTGTATTCTGTAAACTGGAACTGTGTTATTACGACCTTTTCTGCATGTACCCAATTGGACTCAGGAGCAATTTTAAGCCCCGCTCAAATAAAATAACTTCTTTTTTCTAAATAAACTGTGATTTTTGTCTGTTTGTTTTTGTTTGTTTTTGTCTGTTTGTCTGCTTTTTTCACCAAACAAAGTAATAATTAGAAAAAAACAGGAGAATCTGTCATATTAACAGGAGAATCTGTCATATTCACTTTATGTAGTTAGCACTATTTTCTGTCTGCAAAACAAATCCATGGTACAATTCCCAGATGTGCGGGGTCTGCGCCTGTACACCTACATTAATGTTTCTAATATAGCCTACATATAGGCCTTCATATGGCCTAAATATAGGCCTACATATGGTCTACATATGAGCCTACATGTGGACCATGATGTGGACTTGCATGTGGGCCTGTATACATATGTACATGATTGTAGGAAAAGATTCAGTTGTAGTCATCTGGTTTTAGAAAAACAAAAATGTTTCGACTCTCATCCAAGAGTCATTCTCAATCTGTGAGTTGAGTCTGGGAACTCAGGTTTTATATCCTTATCTGTGTAAGCCCTGCCCACAGGGCTGGACCTCCTGTTTTTGGTTTCACTTTAAACTAATTTCTTCGGTTTACTACTATAACGGGCTGCTCACTGGCCCTCTCCAAACGAGCTGTAAAACAGCTGCAGTACATCCAGAACGCCGCTGCGCGGGTCCTGACTAGAACCAGGAAGTACCATCACATTAGTCCTGTGCTCAGGTCTCTGCACTGGCTCCCTGTGGCTCAGAGAATAGACTTCAAAGCAGCTCTGCTTGTATACAAGTCTCTCCATGGCCTAGCACCAAAGTACATCTCGGACATGTTAGTGCCATATGAACCATCTCGGACTCTGAGGACCTCAGGGACCGGCCTCCTGCTGGTGCCCAGAGTCAGGACTAAACATGGGGAATGTGCGTTTCAGTTTTATGCAGCTAAAATCTGGAACAGTCTTCCTGAGGATGTGAGACAGGCCGCTACTCTGGCAATGTTCAAATCTAAACTAAAAACTGTTTTGTTTGGCTGTGCATATGACTGAAATGCTTTTCTTTGCACTCTTCTCTTTTATGTCTTGAACTAAGATTGTGATTTCTGCCATGTCTTTGTGATTTTAATGCATTTTTTCCTGTTGTGTGAAGCACTTTGAATTGCCTTGTGTACGAATTGTGCTCTACAAATAAACTTGCCTTGCCTTGCCTTACTAACAGCCCTGAGATGGGCTATCTACATCCTATTGTACACTGACTTTTGCTCCCTCCTCACTGAGTACCTGATTAGCACCAGAATGCCCCAGGCGTCTCCAGGGTTTCTACCAACTTCTACTAGGAAAACACTTCCGGAATGCTCTCTCAGCCTGTGGATATCCGGCTTGGGCTCTTAACAAAGCGAAGAGAACCAAAAGCAGGACAAAAGGAGAAAAAGGAAACAGAACCGAGAAGAAAGGGTGTCTCTATCCCTTATGTTTTGGGACTGTCGGAAAAACCGCAAAGAATTTTTTAGACAACACAAAATCCCTGTTTATTTCAAACCAGGCAACATGTGTTAAGACAAAAACTGGTTCACCCTAAGGACAAGATGCCGACACAAAAACAGCAATGTAGTGTATTCTATCCAATGCAGTGAAGAAAGTTGTAAAGAGCGGTACATAGGGGAGACTAAACAACCACTTCACAAGAGGCTTTATCAGCACAGAAGACACGCGAGTTCAGAACCCCAGAGCACCGTGCATCTTCATCTTCATCTCAAAGCCACAAACCACTCTATTGAAGACAGAGAGGTGGAGATTCTGAGCAGGGAGAAAAGATGGTTTAAAAGAGGAGTTAAGGAGGCAAACCGAAATGGAGGTTTAAGCTTCAAACCTTCCTGTTGTTTATAATGATTTGTTGAGACCCTGGAGACGCCCGAGGCATTCGGATGCTAATCAGGTACTCAGTGACGAGGGAGCGAAAGCCAGTGTACAACAGGATGTTGATAGCCCATCTCAGGGCTGTTAGTAAAATGTGTTACTTAATTGACCTCAGATTTACAGCGCAGTGCTGCTCGATGCTCAGGCTAGGTCGCGAGCCAAACATATCGGAAAAAATAAAACTATAAAACCGATAAGAAATAAATAGCAGGCCAGCAGCAGCAGGAACCGGACATGGATTTATGACTTGGGTTTCTCTTTTAAAGCTGAAGGTAAATTCACTAAAAATTTGTTTTAGGGACTTGTAATAAAGCAAAAATGGCCAGGCGGAATCTATATAAAAGTCTTAGTTTTTCGTTTTTCATTTCGGGTAATTTTTTTACTTGTGGGTTTGGAGTACAAACTGACCCTAATGCTTCCTAAAATTATTTATTGGACTGGAAATAAGAGGGTTACAGCTTTATTTTAATGTACAGCATATCAAGCAGCTTGACAGTTTTCAAAATGGAATAGATAATGAAAAAGTTCAACGTCCCACTAAGCGCAAGGGGTTAACCCCTTATCGCCGTCCCTCTATGATTGGTGAGCCAGATAAAAACGTCTGATGTGTCAAACTCATTTACTTGAGTTTGACACATGTGGTTTAGTGCTTTTCTAGTCAACTCAGCAGAAATCTGTGCCGTTTCTCAGTCCTCCATGTTATTTGTGTTTGCTTTGTCCTTGTAAGTTGCCATGTTTATTTAGACATTTAGACGTTCCTCTGATTTTTTTTGACTATCACACCTTTTGGAAATTGGTCAAACAGACCAATTCCAGACCAAAACATCTATGTAATGTATTCAAAGTGTGTAATCTTGGCTGGTCAGGCACAGTGACTATTGGAACTGCAGTGAAAAAATCCTCTGCTGCCCAGGAAACATTTCTCCCATAAAGCACAATGCAAAAACAAACTTGTGTTCGACTGACAGGGACCTACAGCTTTCACAAAGGTTGACTTTGTGGCGACTTTTTTCTACTTTCAGGTAATTTGCTTTTTTCCTGTTCAAAATACTTCAGTCTTCTTTAGAACAGCTTTTACATTTTTTTGCTTTGGTTCACTCTGCTTTGCGCTACTCCGCACTGCTCTTGCAGTTCTCCCTCTGATTGGCCGGAGCAGTCACATGTTACATGAGCTGCAAGCACGGCCCTTTGACTTGAAAGGACCGCCATCTTGCTCCCTGGGGCCTTGGTTAGCATGCACAGTTAGCATGCAGTTAGCAGGGCTTGTTAGCAGGGATACTCCTGTGGGAGGAGTATTTTTAGGAGCGCAGTAGCACTCTGGGTGGGACAGGACAGCTGTTGGCTTCACTCCACCACAGAATGTCCATGTCCTGCATGTGTCACAGCCACAGAGACATCCTCACAATCCCTCACTGACTCAAACACTTCTGAGGCCTTATTCATGGCTTTCTACTTCCTGTGATGCCTTTTTGAGGACCGTTCAAAAGATATATTTTGTTGTGAATTGTTCATTTCTATGGTAACGGTCTTAACTTTTCATAATTCAGCAAATGGAGAACGGTCTCAGAGCATCTCATGCCTGCAGACCCTCCTTTTTGGCAAGGAAAAAAAAACAAAACTTTTTTATAAAGTATAATTAACCATGTCCCTCCCAATCTGCAGTTGCATACAGCCTGGTCCGACAGCAGGGCGAGCGTGACAGTATTCTGGAGTTAGTTTATATTAGCGTGAATGCAGAGAGGATGAGATCATGTGTCAGCTGTGCCCTTCGTCCATCACCATCCTCATCCTCATTCTGCAGTCCAACAATAACTAGTAATGTCATCGGATATTCTACTGTACATAACAGGAACGCAGAGCTCCTATTATCATCCGATCAATGAGAATCTTTGAGGAGCAGAGATGATATTCCTGTAACTCATGAAGAGAAGCAAACATAATGAGTAAGAGACAAAGTTACAAAAAACTCAGTAACTAGCTAACTAACTAATTAACTAACTAACTAAAAAAGTACCTAATTAAATAAACAAGCAACTAACCAATTAACACACCAAATGGCGAATAATGTAACTAACTAACTAAGCATCTAAATAACTAAGTAAATAAATAAACCTTTTTAAATGTTTGGCCTGGCTTTAGGAGAGGAAAGTGTGAAATGGGGGATGAGAGAGAAGGGAGAACATGCAGTATATATCGGAGTCAGGAATCAAACTCGCGACACTGTAACCGGCTGCACCAGGAGCCTGGCATAAGTGCTGTGCCTTAACCACTCGACCACCGGGCAGCACCCTGGTCACATTTTCACACATAAAAAAATATAAAGAAAAAAAGTCTCTCTTTTTCTGAACAAACTTTTTAAAGCCATGGTATAATAATTATTTCTTGAGTTTGTTTGGATACATTATTGTATTGATAACAATTACTAACTTACATTTTTGTAAAAAATATAATAGGGCATCACAGATACATTTACCAAAAAACAAATCAAAAAATGAAATGTCAGTCAGGCTTATGTCCCCTTATGTGTCGGTACCATCTGTCCCAGTGTCTGGTAAACTTCAGCTTTTGGTATTAAGACTATCCCTTTTAACTATCTCCTTGTAATTGCTGCCTCTCTTTTTTTCTGCAACCAAACGCACATTCTACAGATAGTTTGCGGTGCCTCATTATCAGACCAGTATTTATGAATGATAGTCCAGTCCCAAAACACATGATAGTGATGAGCAACTTGGCAGCCACAGTTTCTCCAATGTGCACTTTGACATGCTGTTATGAAATAACGGTGATACAATTTTCAAACAAAATTCTTTCCAAACACGAGATTTTGTGCTTCTCCATTGAGCTGTCATTATACGTTCCCACTGTTCATCGGTTATAACAAATACATTTTCATTTAAAAAAAGAATGGGTATGAACCCTATCCCAGATGAGTGGGGGGTTTCCGCTGTGCCCTCTCCCTCAAATGTCAGATGATCACCTTTCAGAAGTGAGCTAAGTTTAGCCTCTCAGGGGCCACTCCTCGGGTCCCAAATCAGGACTGAAACTGGCCACGGTCTTTTTAAAACTTTGTGAGCTGAACGTTCCCTTCTCCGCATGCCGTGCTTTTGCTCTCTCCACACACTAACCACATTTTAAATGACTAATTGAAGTTGCGCAAAATTTTTGTGGTTATTTAACTGGTGGAAACGTACTTGACACTTTGAAGACGCAGGACATTCAAAGTAAGTACGCTTAAGCTGTGGTTTATTAGCAAGTATTTCAAATAGCTGTATTTGTGTTGGTTGGAAATGGGGGTGATGTCCTACGGTTGGATAAATACAGCGGGATAATGGCACTAGTTGTTAATTAAAATTTAATTTCAGGTTCAACATAGTGAATTTTCATTCAGGATAATGCTCATGAAAATTCAGTAGTGGTAGTCGTGCAGTATGCAAATGTTTCGCCCATCAGCTGATGGGTTGCTGGTTCGAAATTAGGGTTGTGGTAAGTATTGGAAATTGGATACTATTCGATACCAAAATTACCAAAACAAATGGATGTTCATATGGACAAGTATTGATACAACAGGACCAAATTTGACCATTGTTAGAATGATCTTGAGCTTTATCAGAACTAGTATAAGAGAAAGTATGAGCAGTATATAAGAAAGTACAATTGATTTGAGTTAAAAGTTGTTTTTTTTAATTAAAAAGAGTGTTGGTTATCATTGTGGTATTGAAATAGGTATCAAGCCTTTTCCTTAGTATCAAAGTTTAGTATCGTGACAACACTACTCCAAACTTAGCCAAGATTGTGTCTTTGGGCAACACACTTCACCCATCATATATGTTTGTGCCACTGTGTGATTGGTGGGTGCACAGAATGGCAGCCAATGCTATAGAAATCCAATACCTCAGTAGGATGATTGGAGGGATCAGAATGGCCAGAGGTGAGGCGTGGCCAGAAGTTGTGCTCAAGAAAGAGTAACGTCACTTCAAAATAATGTTACTCAAGTAGGAGTAAAAAGGTTTAACAAAGGAAACTAAGCAGTGAGACGTAACATCTGATTTATAACTTGTAGATTTGTTCACAGTGGGAAGAGGAACCAACACCTTTACTCAAAACTTCTCTAAGAGTTTTAGTAAATGTGAGGGGGGGATAGTAGCCACAATTTGTACTCAAGTAAGAGTAACGTTACAAAAAATTTGTAAAACGTAGCGACTGAAATAATAACTCAAGTAAGAGTATAAAAGTTATGAGACGAAAAGAGAAGAGAGTATAATCGTATTTGGAGAAACTACTCTTTGAATACTGAGTTACAATTTGGAGGTAAAATGTATTGGATGTAATTGGTTAAACAAAGCAATACATAATTCCCAGATTCTGGTATTTCCTAAAAAAATATACACAGAACAAATCACATCTGAAAATATGGTGTAAGAAATGCAAATGTTCGCTTCATTTAATGTTGTTCATATGACGTTTTTGTCATTATAGAACTTTACACTACAGAACAGAACAGTGTTACTTCAAACTAAATGTTACTCAAGTTGAAGTCAAAAGTATGGGGTCAGAAAACAACTCTCAAAAGTACTTCTGTAAATTAATTCAATTCAATTTATTTTTGTAACGCCCAAAATCACAACAGTAAATTACTAAGAAGTTACTTCAGTAAATGTATCTGAGTATGCGTTTGAGAATACTACTCACCTCTACCTCTGCTGCCAGATATCAGTCACTTGCCCCAGGCTCTGAAGGACTTTTAGCGTCTGTGATTGGTGAGGAAGGAATTAATAATGTATCAATTCCTCTTATTAGGTTCATTAGGTCTTCTGATAGTTTCTTCTGATCAGACCTGTGTTTTTATCAGACCGTGACGTTTCGACTACACCGCGGCCTTCTTCAGAGGTGTCACGTATTGTTAAAATATTGTTAAAAAAGTGTGCTCAGCAGATCATGAGAAACTATTAGAATGAATGAAACACATGTTGTAACTTTGAGTGTCAGGCTATAGCCATGTTTCCACAGGTTCACTTTGGAGCCGATTAGTGTGGTACGAAAGCGTCTCCACTGTCTTAAGTGAACTGTACCGGTCTATTTATGCAATCCAAAGTGGATCGTGAGAGCTCCAGCTTCCAAAGTGGTCTGGTTTGCTTTTGGCTCCTGGATCGCTTTTGAGTGAGATGATTGGATAAGACAGAACACTGAAAATGAAATGGCAACAAGCTGATAGAACCAGAAAATAATCATTTCTCACCAAACACTGATCTTGTGATAAACCACTGTATTTCCACTGATGCTGTAATTTATATGTTGAGCCCACATGCTTAGCTAAACAAAGCTAGCATACGTTAGCATCAGCTGTTTCCTGTTTATCGACACACAACACTCGTTTTGTCAAAATATTATATATCCGGAGCATAATGAAGTCAGTTGTTTGCATATCAGAGCTGTCTCTTGACTCAGAGCCAGGCCCTGAACATGGAGACATACTTAATACACCATTAACAGAACCCTTCTAAAACGTGCTAATGTGAACCAGTCTGAGGGATCAGGGCCAGTTAAAATGTGGCATTATGTTGTGAGACACCAAATGATTAACCAAATTATAAAGCAACTTTGTTAATAACAGATCTCTGCACGACTAATGCGTTGGTTTTCTCATTGGAAACAGGAACTCTGGCCCCATCACCACGTACCACTGTCTGAAAACTGAGTGTTGAAGATGGAAGCCCAGAAGAAGCTCGAGATTGTGGGTGTGGAGGATGAGGCAGGGAACCCCATCAGCGGCCTGACCATCTTGTCTCTGCTGGAGCGGGTGGCTGGCATTATCGACAATGTGCAGGCGTGTCAGCAGCGCATGGAGGAGCACCAACAAGAGCTGGAGAACAGTATCAAGAACATCCAAGGAGACGTCTTGAAGCTGGCCAAGGACCATGGAGACACCAGCGGCACCGTGGACAAGCTACTGCAGAAGACACGCAAGGTCAGCGCTAATGTGAAGGAGGTGCGCAGCCGCGTGGAAAAGCAGAACATGCGGGTCAAGAAGGTGGAGTCCACGCAGGACGAGCTGCTGACCAGGAACAAGTTCAGAGTTGTCATCTACCAGGTGAGCATCAAGCAGACCACGTCAGATAGATCCAGATAGTTAGTTTTATCAGAATTGGAATTTTAAATGATGGTCAATTTCAAACTCTGAATTTTTTTATTCTAAATTTCCTTTTGCTTTTCTCAGTCAGAGAACATTTGTAATATAATGTCTAATATCATGTTATTAGAAAAAGCGTTTCTTTTCTTTTTACTTTTTTTTTCCAGTTTATCAACATTTAAAATTCAAATTTTGATTAAACAAATCCTCTTCTACACAGAAACTACTCAGATCTGAGGATTCAAAAAGAGAGATTTTGAGAAACTAATGATTAGAACTAATAAATAAAGTCTCACCTTCATCAGTGTTCCTAAACTAAAAATATTCTAAAATGACCCTGGCACTGTCCCATCTGATCCTCTGGAGGCCTGAACACTTCTGTAATAACGCAGTAGTTAGCAGAGGTGGGGAGTGCTCAGTAACTTGCATTTACCATACAAGAAATTGGACCTCTTAGAAAAACTTTTTTTCTATTGAATTAACTTTTATTTGAATAAAAATGTTCCTCTTCCCTCTGCGAGTAAATCTACAAGTGACAAAAGCAAGGGGCCCCAAGCAAATGCCATAAACTTCAAATTATACATCTCTTTATTTGAGTACTTGTTTCCCCAAATACTATATTCTTGGACCACTAAAGGTTATTTTGAACTTTACTCTTAATTGAGTAAAATGTTTGGCTGCACTACCCTTCTCTGGTAGTTAGTCAGGAAATCAGGATTTTTGGCCTGTAGGCTTTGCTAGACAGGACAGTGCAGCGTGAAATGGGGATGAGACTGGGGAATGACATTACAGCAAACTGTTGAGAGCTAGATTAAAACTCACAAATCTGTGGGTTGCTCACAAATGTTTACCACACTCACTATCCTAACATCAAATTCCTTCAATCGATCCCATTTATACGATAAGTTTATGTGCCGAGACCAAACAAGGAAAACATTTACACACAATCTTCACGTATGTTTGCCTTCATCGTGGCTCAATGTTTTCGTTTCCATCTCCAGGGTGAGACCGAGGTGCCATCAGTGGCTGTGACCAAAGGACCCAAAGGTAGTGGTCTGGAGGCTGTGGAGATCGAGCCGGACACGTATGACGCCCCTGCCGACCTCTCCTCCGACGAGGACTACCTGAGTGTGGAGGAGACCGAATCATCTCGAGCCTCCCGCATCAAGAAGTCTATGGCCAAGAGCACCGAGACCCTGAAAGCTGCTTTCTCCAAGGAGAAAATGTCCAAAACCAAGGACAACCTGGGCACCAAGTTCCACAACCTTGGCGAGAAGGTGATGCCTCCAGAGCGCAGGGAGAAGATGCACCAGGCCGGGGAGAGGATCAAGCAGTCCGGTGAGAGATTAAAGGAGAACATCGCCAAGAAGGCCCCTACCAAGGAAAGCTTCAGGATAAAGCTGAAGAAGGAGCGAGCTGTGGCAGAGGGGCAGGAGGGAGCGGAGGCTGACCCGGAAGCCCAGCCTGCAGACGTCACCTACACCGAAGTGACCAGCGAAGCCAAGAAAGAAGAGGGCCGTTCAGGAGCGGAGTAGAGGGAAGATCCTCGAAGGAGATGGAGGAAGGAGATACCGGAAGGACAGGATGGAGACATCTGGAAGTGACTTGATGTATGGATAAATAAAAAGGAGGGACTTGAGGAATGAGGAAGTAAAAGAGAAGAGAATTTCAGAGCAAGTTTACCATGAGCTAACCTGTGGCTGCAGTCATGGAAGAAGACAACCACGCCAGAGGAAAGCTGGATCTAACCCTTACTCGGCATACTCCTTCCTTATTATATTCTTTACAGCGAAAGTCCATTTGGTATTTGTCCATTGGAGTTTGATTTCCTGCAAAGCTGTATGCTGCACTGTATTTTCAAACCAAGCAGTACCAGACTGACTTTCTCTGTAGAGACTTCACCAAGACATAAAGGCAGCCAGATTCATTAAACCAGGAAAGAAGACAGGGTAACAACAGCTGGCTCCAAAAAATGTAACCCTATGTCCTTAAGTGCAAAAGAAGGCTCGTCTTGGGGTCAGGGGACTTTTTTCATTGGGGTGGTCCAAGGGTGACACCAGTTTTTAAGGTAGTCAAATTTGAAACAAATGCTTAAATTCAACGTTTTTGTGAATATATAATTGTAAATAATTATAATTATAAATGGCCATAATTGTGCCCATTATTATGGCTATTTTCTTATTCCCCGCCAACATACTTAAATTAAAAAAGGAATACATGCGGAATGCAAGACTCAAATTCTTGAAAAAAAAGATGTGCGCAGCTGTTTTAGCTCCCAATGTGTATATTTTTATTTGCGCACACCGGGTGGAGATGTTTTGCGCATCAGCCCATCATTAGACAGCAGATACGCCAATATACTTCATCAGCAGCTGAGCCAATCCCCTTGGTGGGTGGGTGCTCTTAAAAGCTGTAGTGTGGTTTAAGGTGGTTTCGCACATGTGGATTCTCCGTCAGCGTAAACCGGTTCTCAGCTGGATTCTGAGAACTTCTACAGCATCTTCTCTGCATCGCAAAGAGAGAGGCAATTCACAACTGGACTTCTGAGTACTTTTGTAAATGTTTTTAATCACTGCATCCTAGATAAAAACAATTACCAATAGACATGTTTTAGAGCGGTTTTCTAGCTGTAGTAGACCTCTGTGAACTATTCGATTAAAATGGGTCCCTGTGCACAAGGGCCCAGAGCTGAGGAGATTTCTCATTAATTATGAAGTGTGCTTCTGCTTTAGACAGCTGCTCCTAAAAATGTATCATTCTTTTGTATTTTAAACAATTATGTTGTACGCTAGGTTACATCTGAATGATAGCTCTTATATAAAATATCTCCAACTAGATTTCCTCAATGGAAACGAGCCCAATGATGTGAACAAACCTTCCAAACATCCACAGGACAATCACATGCGGATTCCTTGTTGATGCTTCTTGGCCTATAATAATTTGACCAACGGAGCGTGGCACTGCGCCCCTGTAGGATCTTATTATAGAAGTGTAAAATAAATCAGAGTTAGTTTACAATGACTAAGTTAAGTTCAAATTAAACTTTACATGAAAACTTTACATTAAGATGTTTTTAGGATGGAATGTTCTGCCACCTGTTCTGACGCACTGTGTGAGTGTTAAGCCGCTTGAGTGAACATGGTTGAATAGGATAAATATTTAATTTAGCTTTGACTTATTTAGTTTTGTGTTCATTATAGTCTGTAGGATATTAACAGACGTTAACCTGGGCTAAATGAAATGGTCCCAGATATGCTTCAAGGCCAGCGAATGTGCAATATTAACAGTTCTATCATTATATTATACATATTTTACAAAATAGCTTATCTACAGAGGTTGACTCACATGCACATTGTTTTTTTGTTTTTTTAATAAACATGATATAAACAAATGTTTTTGTGTCTTCTTTAGTAATTGTCTTTAGTTTAGTCAGTTAAGACAATGTAGAAAATGCTGTAGAATTTCTGAATTATATTTTGTTACCCTAAATTTCCATTGCAAAATTTTGCAGTATATATTTTTATTTTATTTTTCCTCAGTTTAACAATTCTGAAGTAAAAATTCACCTTTTAATTATACTATGCATACATTTCAAGCCCCTAAAGTGAGTGTAAAATTTGCAGTGAATTTAAGCAAATCAAAGAAGCATTAGTAATTGATCCATCATTTAAGTGAGTGAATCTTGGGAGCTCGAAAATCCGCTGTGCAGACTTTCACAATATCCAGCAGGGGGCAGCTATGCACCGTATAAAAAAGCAACCCACAATAGGTATATAAAACTAGAAAGATCATGGTTCTGTTGCCATGGCAATAACAGCGGACATCGTGTGTGGAAGAAGAGCTAAATTAGTTCTAATAATTCAGAACACTACCTCTCTGACAAGACATGTATATCTGAGTTATAAACATGTTTTAAGAAGAAAGAAAAAAACAAAACAGCTTCCATTTAGTTTGTATGAGGTCTTGATTTGAATTTTACAGTCTAAACATGGCTGCTGGGACTAAATGTTACTTACTATAGTGAATATCTCTCTAGCCTTTATTAGGTCCACCACACCAGCTACGCTAACAACTTCCGCTTCTGTTGAGACGTTCTCAAAGTAAAATAATTAGATTTTAATCAGAAACCATGATACCGTTTTTCGTATTGTATTGAGTGGGGTGTAGTCTATTTTAACACGTATTAGCGGAGTGTGTTGAGTTACTCAAAGGAAAGTAGACTTGAGGGTACATGTTTGAAATGAGCTAACTCAAAGAAGTTAGCATAGGCGGACCGTTGCCCTAACAACCGAAAGGAAGCCAAACACACGGTCCTGTTAGCTCTGCGGCTAACGCGGCTAAAGGCCAGACACATCCGACCAAACGCTGCCTAAATGTGCTTCTGCTGATCCGGTTGTCTGTCTCCGAGAACTGCGGGATGATGGCAGAGGACGCACGGCGGGGAGAGGAGGAGGACCGCGGCCCTGGAGCTGTGCATCAGGTGTTTGTGCTGATGGAGAACCTGCTGGAGAAGCTCAAGGTGCTGCGCTACGAGGAGCTGCTGGCGCGGCACAATATGAAGCCCCTGTCCCGGTAAGAAGCTCGTGTAAAAAGTACAGTTACATGGCTAGCAACGTACTCAATTAGCTACACAACTGCTGCCAACATATATCTTTATTACTACTGCAACAGCAATTCACTTTCTGTTGGTAACACGTCACCTGCACGAGTCCATGGAAATAGAAATTTAAATCCCTACTTTAGAACATTCTCCATGGAAACAAGTATGAGTCAGGTTTGTGGAGATGCAAGCACGCTCCAGTCAGGATGCTTGTTTTTCTAAGTTTTTCAGTGCAATAAAAGCATTAAAAATGAAATGCTTGTAATTGAGTCTATTTATGGCTAAATGTTACATACTGGGACTTTAGGTGAAAGTAAAAAGTACTCAGCACAACATATTAGTTTAGTTTTGATGCTATTTTAGTTTAATTTTGGATGAATCATTTATTACAAAATATTTTTTTTAACTGAATTTAGTTGTTTTGAAACCACAATTTGCATATTCAATCAGAGGAAATGTGTTCTTCAGTGGGCTATTAACATTAGCAGTATCAATTCGGCCGCTCTTAAGGATAAAACTTTCATGAAAACAGAAGAAAAATCTAAAGGCGGTACTCTGATTTAACTAAAAATCCTTTATTAAATGGACAGTGAATGTCTCAGGCAATGGGGCACAGAGGATGAGGTGCTGGAGGAGGGACCATCATGGGAGGACAAGGCGCTATATTGGATGTACCACCGGAACCTAACTGAAGTGGCTGATATCAGGAAATCCTAGGACAGCACAGAGGCCCAGATCTACCACACTGGACAAGACAGACTAGAGGAGAGCCGTTGTGGTTGACGTGGCAATACCAAGTGATGGCAACATCAGATAAAAGAAACACGAGAAACTGGAGAAATACCAAAGGCTCAGAGAAGAGCTGGAGAAGGCGTGGAAGGTGAAGGTTAAAGTGGTGCACTCGGAGCACTCGGGGCAGTGACACCCAAACTGGAGGAGTGGCTACAACAGATCCCTGGAAAAATATCAGACATCTCAGTCCAGAAAAGCGCAGTGCTAGGAACAACAAAGATACTGAAGAACCCTGAAGCTCCCAGGCCTCTGGTAGAGGACCCGAGCTTAGAAAAATGGAGACCACCCGCCTTCACCTGTCGGTGAAAGTTCCTCCTGGTTAAGGTCTGCGGTAGAGAACTCTGGATTAAGGTCTGCAGCCAGACCCTCATGTCCATTTTTGACCTTGCATTGTGAATAGGCCCCAAAAATTGAACTCTGAAGCTAAGTCACTCATTAGCTTTATCATTTTTTGCACTGTTTTCCTGCTGAATAACATCCAAAGTGTTTTGATTTGACACGAAACAGCACTAGAATCATATAGTGCTCGCTCTAAGCTTCACAAAGCTGTGTCGCACTCTCAGGTAAAGCCTCCAGGAGGCGCATGTTAATTTGCATGTTAAGGCGCATGTTAATTCATATGCTAAATAGCACTATTTACATTTTTGACATATAGGGCAATAGGAGAGATAAGGATGTATGTTCCCAGGTCCTATTTTATCATTTTTAGGCAGAATTAGCTGAAGCATTTTCACTTAATTTGAAGTGTTTTTACACCATTATTATGTATGTAATATTTTCTTATAAACCATGTTGACCTACAGCGCTGCATTTTTTCCACTTTTCTAAGGCCATTTGAATTCATTCATTATTTTCAATATCAAATAAATCATTATTTTAAAAAAATTATTACAATTATACTTAGACTAATCACCCTTCATAAATACATGCCTTTCAGAAAGTAGTGGTACTTGAGTGACTCTTCTCCTGTTCTATTGCAGACATTACTTTGTCTCCAGTCCGTTCCTGGTGGCGAACCCTGGGGAGCAGTTCTTTATGTTTTCCGTCCTGGCGGCCTGGCTCCTGAACGCAGCAGGGCGGAGCTTCACCGAGCCCCAGGAGTTTGATGAGCCCAATGCCACCGTGTCCAACATCCTGGCAGAGCTGCGAACATTCGTACGTGAAGCACACTGCTACTCATGCTCTCCATCGTGTCGAGAGCCGTACTAAAAGATTAGCATTCTGAGTCACGATGCTAAATGTGTCACAGCAAGCACCACTAGGACTAGACGAAAACCAATATGTCATACAATCTTAACTAAAACTACACGTTTATCTCTACTTTAAATCTATAAAAGATATAGATGTTTAATGCTGAAATCCAAAGGGTGTCCTGTGGTGTGACATTAAAATGAAAAAGACAAAAAACAGAAGGAGCTCATCTGTCATTTCTGGTCCAGGACAAGCTCTGGGTTTCAGGGTTTAAATTGCAGGGCAAAAGATATCATTATTATATTCATATTTTTTTAAAAACTTGGAGCATGTCCTGCGGTGTTCAGTTGTTGCAGAACTGATTTGTTTTTTGAGAGTTACACCCTCAAACATCAAGTACTTACAAACTTTATGTAAAAAAGCAATTTTATGTAAATTCATCACAAATTGCAGTTTTTTACAGAGGTACAACGGTAAATATATGAGGTATATTTAAAGAGCACTCTCAATATTAGGAATAGGGTCGATATGGATTTTTAGTTTTGGAGCCGATACTGATATCCAATATTTGGCTGGCCGTAATTAGCCGATACCAATATATAGATTTTAAAATCCATAAAAATATGAACACAATGCATTTATCTGGGATACAAAATTATTTGTTGCAGGATTTTGTAAAATATATTGCCACATTTTTAGCCTAATTGCTCTTCTATATCAGTTTTTGCTCATTAGTCTGTTTAAAAAGACAAATCTGAAGCACTGAGGACAAACTGGCAATGACAGGCTGTAGTACCGCCCCAAAACATTAAATATCGGCCGAGCCCGGTGAAAGTCTGTAAATATTGGCTGATACGATACTGGATCTGCTGTATCGCCCACCCCTAGTCATTATAAGTAAAGACTTTATTGTTTGCTTACTGACCCCAAAAAGTGTCACAACAAGAACATTTTCCCACTGTATTGGACATAGAGTGGTGAGCACTTGTGACATTTCGCATTTGACTTGATGATTATGTGTGCGTTTGTGCTCATAGGGGGTGAAGGTGGACTTTCCTCCTTCCAAGCTCAAGTCTGGCTCTGGAGAGTATGTCTGCTACGTGCTCGACCGATTGGCTGAGGAGGCTCTGAAGAAGCGGGGCTTCTCCTTTAAGCGGTGCGTTCAGGGACAGGACAGAGGGCAGGTGACTGGTGCACTCGCCTTCAGGAGCTTCATGTGTCTGCTTTGTGTGTTCAGGCCCAGTTACCCAACCGAGAGCACGGAGGAGGAGGAGCAGCTGGAGGACGATGCAGAGCTGACCCTGAGCCGAGCAGAGGACGAGCTGCTGGTGCCTGAACACAAGGACATGCACTTCATTACACTTATTTGACTCCATTTAATTTCAACTATTGGTATTTGGACAGTATTGTTTCAAGGTGTCTGGCATTAGCTTGCCAAATATTTATCTTCATTTAACTGTCTGAAGAAGGTTATTGATGCGTACATAAGCCATATTTCCACTGATTCACTTTGGAGCGGTTTGGCAGGGTCCGAAAGTGTCTGCACTGTATTAAGTGAACCGTACCTGTTCAAAGCGGACTTTGAGTGGTACTAGCTTCCAAAGTGGTCTGCTCGCTTTTGGCTTACGGAACGCTTTTGAGTGAGATGATTGGATGAGCGAAAACGCAGACTCCGGTTGGTGAAAATGAAAGAAAATTGTAATTTCTCACCAAACGTTGACTTGATTTTGTAATAAATTGCTGTATTTCCACTGATAATAACTTGTATGTTGAGCTCGCATGTTTAGCAAAACAAAGCTAGGAAAGCAGCCGTTTCCTGTTTATCAACACCCAACATGCATCAGGACCCAAACAATTATATTTCCAGTGCATAATGCATCTGTAATGCCAATGCATTACATAAAGAAAGGTTTAAACGCGGTGTAGAGGCTTTGTAGAGAAGTGAAATACATGCAGAAAAAGCTGAGGCTAAACTGGAAGTAGTTTCCCGTTTCCTCTAGCTTTAGCCACACAAACTAGGAAGTCTTTTTGGGAATTGCTGAGATTGACATCATGATTAAGAAGTATAATTCAGGTACGATTTTGATTCTATTCATAATGTTTTCGTGGACGCAGAGCTCTAAAGTGAACCGGTATGATTGGGCCAGGGCCAGTCAAAATGTTGCATCTGTGTTTTGGGTGGTTCTTCAAAAATGCTCTTTATGTCTTCAGGAGGAGGAAGAGGACGAGGAGGAGGATGTGATAGATCTGGATGCTCTGAAATTGCGTTCCACTCACTCGGTAAGAGTAGCAGATATGGGGAAAGCTTTCTTTTGTTTGTTTTGTTTATAAAGACAAAATGGTCTCTGGAGAAATATGTCCCAGACATGTGGGACACGCTTCTCCAGAGACCACCGGGAAGCAGCGGGCATTTCCCGGGAAGATGAGCTGATAAGATGTTCTCACGATGCCTCTGTGTGTGTGGCAGGAGCAGGAGTCTCGTCTGAAGCCTGACGATATCCTGGAGTCCACGGTAGATGCGGCGGAGTGGAGCCTGGAAGTGGAGAGGGTCCTTCCTCAGCTCAGAGTCACCATCCGCACGGACAACAAGGTCTACTCCCAAAGCACATATTCAGTGGTAGCCCTTGAGAAACCACTTTGCTTATGGTTTGGTTTGCCACAGCTCACAGTAAATGAGCATAAGCCCTCCATCTCAACAATCAAAAGTATGCCTTATGAAACAAACATACGTCTAAATCTCGCAGTATTCATATAGTACAGTGTGGGAGTGGATTTGCAGGAGTGAAATTGTTGGATGGATGACAATATCCTGATCCCAGTCAACAACCAGTCATATAGGAAACATCCTTTTCACTCTTTTAAGACGTTTCCTGGCACAATATTTGTATTTTAAGTGCATCTAATTCAAATCCAGCCCCAACTTCATTCTTAATGGAGGTTGATGACCTGGCGTTACCTCATAAAATGGATTGTTGAAGTCGGTGTAATATCTCATTCGTCCAAGAGTGTTGTAGAAAAAGATTCAGTTGTTCAATCTACAGATCTAGTTTGAGAACTTCTCTGAGTAGGCCATGCCCACCGGGTGCTTTTTACAGTTTCAGATACAAAGAAGAGTAGTTTCAAGCGTAGACTGTTCTGTAGATGTTGAAATGCAGCAGGCACGGCTAACATAGCGGTAGCATTTAGCCTGTCGCTAACATTAGCATTCTTGGATACTAATTTGAAATTTGTATTTTTGCACAAGTTCAGTCCTATAGTCTGTGTTTGCTCTTGTAGTTGTGGAACAGTGAGATAGAGCAGCTCTTCTCCATTAAAATGAATGGATTTCTTCCCCCACCGAGGTCCCTCGGATGCTGACTGTATTATTTTTCAAAAGTTCATACTAATCAGTCTTCAGAAACAATAGTTTTAGATAAAATAATGATATAACTCACACACGTAATAAGAAAAGTCGCTATGTTTACATGCACATGCTAAACAACCAAACTTGCATCATCTTTGCCCCCAAACCTGTCAGACCACTCTTGACCTAGTCTACAGCAGGTCAAAGAACCAATTAGATGTGAGCGGCGATGAATTAGATTTACCGGTAATTTACGTTGAGCATTTTCTTTGCTGTCTTGTCTGCTTCTAGTGTGACGGGACTTCACTGTTACATGCAACATTAATACAACATAAGGATTTCTCCACATGGTATTGGGATCTTTCAGATTCCAATAGACAACTCAATCGTACTTCCCCCGTTTGCATGCATTTTGTAAAATCTGTTTAAATTGGACAAGGCCTGTTTTCCTGGACCAATATTTGTATTTTAAGCGCATCTAACTTTGTAGCTATTATTGCTACAAAGTTATGTATGCGTAGTGACTGTTCATAGAGCCGTAGATCTATGAACAGTCACTATGTTTTATCCAGCGATATTCTCCACATTTGGCACTGTCATTGGCAAGCGAATTAAACAGTTCCAAATTAGCTTCAGGTGCTACAGTCAACAACCTGAATCCTCACCATAATTCCTATGGATAGGCTTGCTCACAAGTGTAATATTCTGACCATATAACACAACCAAAAGAGAGAATGGAGATTGGAATATGGAGCAGTACAAACGGCGGGTTAGTCATGTTTGGCCTCGTAATGGTTCCTGGTGTTTTAATTTATTATTTGTTATTTGGGGTAATTTGTGGGATTAATATTGGAGAACTAGAGTACTTTAAAATGTAGCCATTGCTAAGCAAAATAGGTCACCTACCTTCCCCAAAACATCACGTCAACCGTGAGAATATTATGTGCCAGGACCACTTGTTTATGTATTGGTCATTGTATTGTTTGTTTTTCCGTTTGTTGTGGAGTGACACACTAACACACATTCCAGGGCCACAGACGGAGCAAGTGTGATGCTGAAGTGCACACTGGCAGTGCGACCTGTCTGTGTCAGAGTTGTGCTTCTAGCCCTGTGTTGATGTATGTGTGTGCATGTGTGTAGGACTGGAGGATACACGTGGACCAGATGCACCAGCATAGAGAGGGCATCAACTCCTCACTGCGAGAAGCCAAGGTGTGTGTGTGTGTGTGTGTGAGTGAGAGAGAGAGAGTGTGTGTGTGTGTGAGAGTGTGTGTGTGTGTGTGTGTGAGAGAGTGTGTGTGTGTGTGTGTGTGTGAGTGAGAGAGAGAGAGTGTGTGTGTGTGTGAGAGAGTGTGTGTGTGTGTGAGAGAGTGTGTGTGTGTGTGTGTGTGTGTGTGTGTGTGTGTGTGTGTGTGTGTGTGTGTGAGAGTGTGAGAGAGTGAGAGAGTGAGAGAGTGAGAGAGTGAGAGAGTGAGAGAGTGAGAGAGTGAGAGAGTGAGAGAGTGAGAGAGTGAGAGAGTGTGAGAGTGTGAGAGTGTGAGAGTGTGAGAGTGTGAGAGTGTGAGAGTGTGAGAGTGTGAGAGTGTGAGATCACCTCCTCTTTCAGTCCAGATTCAGATGGGTGGCTTGTATTTGATGTGTTGTGCAGAGTCACCTGGACAAACTGCAGGAGGACATCAGTAAAACTTTGGAGAAGGTCAGCAGCAGAGAGAAGTACATCAACAACCAGCTGGAGGGGCTCATCCAGCAGTACCGCAGCGCACAGGCCAAACACCGAGAGGTCAGTGAACACAACACAGAACTAAAACTCCCAGAGGTTTTTTTATAATGTAATATTCAACACTAAATAGTAGTAGTTTCTTTAATGTTGCCATGTGGTCTTATAGAGCCTTCCAGGAGTGATGTTTTTCAAATAGATGCACCTGGTTATTGTGTTTGCAATCTATCCCCTTCATTTTAATGGAGCAGCAAATAGTAAAACAAATTTAATTTTGTTGTTTTGTTGACAACGCAGACGCATAGTTGTTATTTATATGTTCATCACATTCGCCAACGAGCATTGACTTCTAATTCACCCTCTACTTTCTGAAGTTCTCTTATTACTGTATTACCACTAATTACTGTGGCGCTTGGTGAAACAAAAACATTTTTTTCCTGTCAAACTGTTGTGGCCCGCTGTATTTTTGGTGCCAGAATAACATTAGACTCAAAGGACGCATATTATACAAAATTTACTTTTTGGAGCTTTTAAACTTGTTCTAACCTTGTTCTCTCATCAAAACCATACCTGGAGAAGAATCTAGCTTCATTCATGCTATGATATGTTCATTCATGTTTGATGAATCCTGCTGGTGGTGGTCGAGTGGATAAGGCACAGCACATATGCCAGGCTCCAAGTGCAGTCGTGAGTTTGATTCCGGACTCCGACATTTACTGCATGTCCTCCCTTCTCTCTCATCCCCCATTTCACACCACTATCCTATCAATAAAGCCTATTGCTACAAAATCTTTAAAAAATAAATAAAGTCCTCTCCCCTTTGAGCGTCAAAAACCAAAACCACTGTAACATGACTCAGAGAATCTTCTTTCTGTATCTTCTTTGCTGTATTTTAAGTCCATAAATCATCTCCAGACTCATTCTGTGAATATCTCCCATCCAATCGCAATCTGTACAACTGCGTAGCTTCCTTGCATCTCTGATGGAACTTTCCAGTTGTTTAAGAAGTATATGTAATTCCCTCTGCAGACAGTAGATGGCGCCATAACAGCAGTGATCCAAACGTAAATAATGTTTTTTTTTATTTATTTTTTTTATTTAAAAAAACCTTCTAAAACATTAGATGTCAAACTTAAGGTACTCAAGAGCATGTTTAAAGGCTAAAAATACAAATCATGGGTAACATTTGTCATTTAAGAAAGCATAAAGGCTACTGATGGTAACAATCTACACAAAACAGTACTACACATGGTAGTACTGTGTACACATTTGTAGCCCCTCGAGGCAACTACTGTTGTGATTTTGGGCGCTACAAAAATAAATTGAATTGAATTGAATGGTGATGTTTTGTAGCGAGGCTCTGCAGTTTTTGCTGTTGATTGGTTGTCAGTCACATAAACAGCCCTGGTTTGAGCTGTTGGAGGCTCACGCTAACTCTCCCACTCTGAAAATACACTAACGCGTGCCGCTCCATGGTTGAGGTGATAGCACATATATGTTCCATGAGAGCAACCCACAGCGTTGTGAGTTGCACTTTATTGGAGCCATGTGAGTATTTGCCCAGTGTGGGCCAGTGTGTTCTAACTTTAGTTTGTAAATATCGAGGTTTCAATTCATTTTTGTAATGCCCAAAATCAAAACAGCATTTGCCTTAAAGTGCGACAGTGAAAAACAGATTAAACAATGTTCCTTCCTCTGCAAGGAAAAATTACTAAAAATCCTTCCGTAGAAAGTTGTAACCTCGGAGAGAATGAGGGAGAGATCCTACTCCCACAGACGGACAGGCTGACGTGCTTCAATTTGCAGATAGACTGTGGGGCCAGAACCTCTCAGGAGGAGAGAGGGTGGTCCATCCAGCAAGATAGTTCATCCAGGCAGATGAAGAGCTGTTCATCTGGAGTAGAGAGCGTTCCTCCAGGCAGTTGTGGAGGTCAGCATCAGCAGTGTACCTCCCCCGTGGGGAGTGGAAGAAGGAGAAAAACATGTGAACAGCAAAGAATGGTGAACATCCACACACTGATCTGTTGGATGCAGTGCTAGAGTGAATCCACTGGTCCATATTCACCTGCCGTCAGTGAAACATAGATCTGAGTGTCGTCTGCATCATTGTGATTGGACACATTTTCACTACGCATCAACTGACCTAACGGCAGCATGTAGAGGTTGAACAGAAGGGGTCCCAGGATTGACCCTTGGGGCACCCCACAGGTCAGGGGCATCTGGTCTGAGACACAGTTACCAATTTCAACAAAAATACTTCCTGTCTTCCCGATAGGACTTTAACCAATTTAGGGCAGTGCCAGTGATGCCCACCCAGTCCTCTAGTCTCTGTAAAGAGGTCCCATGATCGACAGTGTCAAAAGCAGCACTCAGATCTAACAGAATTAAGACTGAGGCTTTGCCCGCGTCAGTGTTCAGGTGGATGTTATTTGTCACCTTGACAAGAGCGGTCTCAGTGCTGTGATGAGGTCTAAAACCTGACTGCAAAACATCAAATGAGTTGTTTATTAAGAGGAAATCAGTGAGCTGTTGGTAAACAACCTTTTCAAGGACTTTGCCCCAAAATGGCAGATTAGAGATGGGCCGGTAATTACTCAGTACTGCGGCATCAAGACTGCTCTTCTTTAGGAGAAGGCTTTATGACCGCAGTTTTCAAAGACATTGGGAATGTTCCAGATTGAAGCGACATGTTAACTATGTGAGTGAGTGGTGCTAACAAACTGTTCAGCACAGACTTTAGAAATCTGTTGGGAGCTTTGACTAAAAAAATAAAAAATAAATAGGTTATTGTATTTATAATCTCATTCATTGTATGTAATCTTTATTAAGGACACAAGTGCAAACACATTTATAGTTAAGACAGTTAAAAAAATATAAACTGAAATCTTGCAGGGGGCCTCATTAAAACAGGCCGAGGGCCACATCTGGCCCCTAGGGCCATAAATGCCCAGGTCTGATCTAACCCTTACTGTGCATTTAGAGAATTGGGACCACCAGAAGTCAAGTATTTTGAGAGCTTTTCATGGGGCTTTAAGGACACGCTTTGAGCAGGGATTTACAGTAGTCTAATCTTGATGTAACAAAGCATGGATTTGTCAGCGCCGCTTTAAGCCAGGATGTCTTCCCTCCATTTTCTGATCCCTTTTTGGATCAGTCTGCGGTGCTCTTTGCATGTTTGTTTACTCTATTATGATCTGTTGTTGTGCCTCCTGTGTTTGTGTGTTGTGTTCGACCAGAGAGATGTTGATACAATAGTTGATACAATGGCATCTGAAAAAATACGAATAGCATCTTTTAATGTTAATGGCGTATTGAGTCCAATTAAGTGGTCAAAGATACTAACAGAGATGAGAAAAGAAAAAAAGGGACAAATATAACAAGGGAATGGCCATATTGATGTCATCAGAATAGCCTTTGAACAGAGTTTTGAACACAAAGATAAAGCTGACAGTTTTGTGTTGGTCAAAGGAACTATTGATGGAAGTGTGTTTATATGCTCCACCAGGAGGCGACCTCACTTTCTATAATAAAGTGCAAACCACTCTAAGGAAACCCTTGTCTGTGTCGGGTGTTAAGATGACATTAGATGTCTCAAACTCACAAAGTACTGGTAAATCTGTAAATGATACATTCAGCAAATTAATCTATAATATAGGGTTAATCGATATCTGGAGAAAGATGAATCCTAATGTCCGGCAATATGAAATTTTTTTTGACCCACATAAGAGCTTTACTAAAATAGAATACTTTTTTTTTATTTTCAACTAAGATAGGTCATAAATGACAGAAGTAGACATAGGTACAAAAGAGCTAGGTGACCATGCCCCTATTTACATCACTGTAGATCTGGAACAGAAACAAAAAAACACACTTTAATGCTTTAGTGCGAGATTTAATGCTAGTCTACTCAATGGCCCACAATTTCTAAAAACAATGTCAAATGACATTGAGACAGATGTAAAGGAAAACATCAATGGTGAACTTTCTCCACCCATTTTTCTGGGATGCAGCTAAGATGTCGTAAGCTAAACATGCTGAAAACAAGGATACTCTAATGCTACAGGAAATTATAGGCAAAGGAAAAAAAAGCTCTTCACCAAACAAAATTATTTTCTTGGAAGCTTAGAAAACATGCAGAGAAAATGCTTTTAAAAAAGAGCTTGGCAGAATAATACAATCATCGTTTGAATCCAACAAAAAAACTTTTCACCAAAATATCAGGAAACAAAGAAGTACAAATCTTTTCTTGATACTCTCAATTTATCTGCCATGACCGAAGAGCAAAAAAAAAATTTGTGCTGAAATAACAGCCACTGAAATTCAAAGTGCAATAAATGTCCGGGAAGTGACAGGTTCACCTCAGAGTGGTATACAGCTCTAAAAGACACACTTACTCCCCTGCTTGTTCGCTTTGTACTTGGAAGCATTGGGCAAATATATTAGACAATGGGTAATAATTGATGGTGTCCCACTTGATAGGACAAAAAGTTGTAGGATACTCAGCTGATGTCCAACTTTATTTGACCAAACAGAAATTTCCATACCAAATGTGATGTATTTCCTTCATGATATTGGTCCAATGTCTGGATACAATTTTACTGTACAAAATAATATTTTTTTTAATATTTAGGTGTGGTCCTCCATGAAGAACTATCAACAATCTTAGAGAAAAACTATTCACCTTTTTTCTCCACTATAAAAACAGACCTTGAAAAATTGACTCCCATACTTAAGTCTAAATCAAAGGATTGAAACTATTAAAATTATTTTTTTGCCCAGATTTCTGTATCTATTCCAGACTCTCCCATTCTCCATCCACAACCGGCTGTTTGATGAGTGGAATAACACAATCTCAAGATTTGTGTGGCAAAGCAAAAAAACTCACAGTAATACATTTCTGGTACATACTTTTGGGATGTTGCAGAAGAGAAAAACCTTTGTTTTGAGACTTTCGTTGGCACAGCCTGTGGCTTTTGTCATGGCAGTAGCAAAGACTGTGTCATGTCTCTTCGGACCCTTGACTGGTCTAATAACGAATATAAGGGATTTACAACTCAACCTGATTTTCATTTTTTAGATATCAGGAACAAACTAGATATTTAGCAAACAGCGAATAAACAACAGCTATACTGCAGCTACACTCACATTTATCACAGATACAAACTTTGGGATCACACACTGTTGAACTCATTACCTTTCGCTCCTTAAATAACATGTTTTTGAGTCTATTTGTTGAGCAAAATAATTTGTGCGGGAGTGTCCGAAATCTCCAATTGTTATTCGCAAACCAGCTAGCCAAGCTCTGCACAGTTGGGGCAACAATGGGGAAATTATTCATATATAATAAGTGAAACAACAGCTCCGCAGACACAAAATAAGACAAAAAACAAACCCATTTTATCAGTTGTGCTGCCCATAATTCTGCCACTCAGAGGACTGTTGAGGAGAATGTTTCAAATAAAAGAATGTCAGTGCATAACCTCGCATAATACTAGTTCAGATAAAGATAAAAGCACTTTACAAAGGATTAAAAGACATTAAGAAGTACAATCAGTAACACACAAGAAAAAGGATTATTCTGAACAATCCGAACATGAGTAGAGTCTGTAGTCTCCACATCATACGCCGCTTTTAGACTTTGAACCCCTTATAATTGCATTTTGAGGCCATTTTCACACAAAAACAAGCTTTTACAAATCTGCAATGTTTTGATATGGAATTTGCCCTCTTTTACATGACAGTGAGCTATCGTACATGGCCATTATATCACTGATATTAGTTTGAGATGTTCCCTGTTCTCCTACAATGATTATTTGTCATCTACTTACCTAGGTGTGTCCCTGTTTGCGTCTAATGCCCAGATGTATATGTGTTCTAGGTGAAAGAGCGTTACCAACAGGCAAGTGGAGGCGTCACAGAGAGAACCAGAGTCCTGGCCGAGGTCAGTCAGCTCAACTAGACTTTGGGCAGGGCTTTCACAGAGTAGGGTATAAACCTGAGTTCTCAGACTTGTTTCACAGATTGAGAATGACTCTTGGATGAGAGTCGAAACGTTTTGTTTTTCTAAAACAGAGTCCAAATGACTACAACTGAATCTACAACTAGACTTTGGTTAACAATTAAGATTAACAATGTCTATTTGTGAAAGGCTGCCATTTAAATCAATGTTATGATGATGTTCCTGCTGATAAAATAAGAATAAATACATAGTTATACACAAAATAGATTTAATTATATTTATTTATTAAAGGACATGTTGTGTTTTTTCTGGTACTTAGTATTAAACTATACTATAATAGAAACAACTAGCAGATTGTCATTTACTGTACATGGTTTTATTTTTTTAAATTGGCAACATGACAGTTTAGAGCTCTATGTCTGTCACTCATGAGTATTAATTTTTCAAATAATTATAACTAAGTATAGGGATGTGGGCGGGGATGGGGGGTAGGTAAAAACAGGAATTGCTTGACAATACATGATTATGCAAACATTTTGGGTAGGTTAACAAGGTTAAAAACTCTTGACAAGAATGTTTATTGTGCTGTGAGTCAGATCAGTGAGGAGCTGGAGAAGGTCAAGCAGGAGATGGAGGAGAAGGGCAGCAGCATGTCAGATGGAGGTAGGTGTTCACAGTGGAGCTCGGTGTAGTGTGTGTGGACCTGTCTAACTCTGGTGCCCCCTTCCTCCTCACCCTGTGCAGCTCCTGTGGTGCGGATCAAACAGGCCGTGATGAAGCTCAGGCAGGAGACGCAGCAGATGGAGGTGAGGATGGGCGTGGTGGAACACAGCCTCCTTCAGGCCAAGCTCAAGGAGAAGAACAACATGACCCGAGACATGCACCACGTCCCCGAGAGCGCCGTAGGGCCCTTCAGCTGAGAGTGAGCACCTCCGGGCTCTAAATAAGACAGTGAGAGTACCCAAGGACCAGGAGCACCCCCAACTGAGACAGGGCACCCCTGGACATGTCACCCAAAGATATCTTCTCTCTCTTTGAGAACACTGCAGACTGCCTTATTAGATTAAGACACAGGACAACGATAAACCTGTTTTGACTTATTGGTCTCAATTGGTACTATCGATCACTGTCTTAAGTGAACTGGACCAGCCCATTTAAGTCATCCAAAGTGGGCCGTTAGAAGTACTAGCTTCTAGAGGTAAGATCTTAAGCCCGAGCCCGAATTTCAGGTCTGGTCGGGTTCTAAAATGACAATCATTACGTTCGGGTCGGGCCGGGCCGGGCTTCTCTCTCGCTGACTTTTTTAATAAATATATGTTTATAAAAATGTATACGAAAACGATGTGTGGATACTAAACTAAGGAATACTTGTTATAAATAAATAGTTTGGTTAAAACAGAGAAGGGGCTGTAAGGTAATTGCTGTATAACTACTACTAAACAGGAAGCGGAGAGCCGGGGCACGCTTTGCGCACGTGACGTGAATGTAATCTCCTGACGTGACTGTAGTCCGCATCTATTTTGTTTAGGTCTCCCCGATATGGAGACGCAAGAAGTCAAGGATAAACTTAAGACAGGGGAACTGAAAAGGCAAACACGCACCGCGGTGGGTGCAGGGGGCTGCAGTATTTCTCCGCGTAATGAAGCGAGTGCGCATCAAGATCTCTCTTTCAACTCTCATTTTATCTGGCCTCTATTCTGTGTTCCAGCGTTATTTCGTTGTGCAAATGCATTTATCATGATCATAAAATATATGTAGATTATTTTAACCTTAAGAAATCTTGCGTTTTTTTCAGCCAAAAATACTATGGGATAAATTGAAATTCGGGTTTGCTTCTGGCTCGGGCATGCAAATCAAAGTTAATTGGTCGGGCTCGGCATGCAAATCAAGTTAATTGGTCGGGCTCGGGCCGGGTCGGGCTTTAATGCCCGCGGGCCTGGGTCGGGTCGGGCTGGATTTTTCAGGCCCGATCTTACCTAGCTTCCAAAGTGGTCTGTCTCACGGAATGCTTTTTAGTGAGATCAGTGAACAATAGAGAACACAGAATCACAGACGGCAAAAAGCAGATATAAAGAGAAAATAATCATTTCTCACCAAACGCTAACCTAATCCTCTGATAAACTGCTGTATTTCCACTGTACCTAACTTGTATGTTGATCACACATGCTTTGCTAAACAAAGCTGGCACTCAAATATGTTGTTGAGGAGCAGATAAATTAAATAAATGCAGAAACCCCCACCCTAAACCCCAAAGGGGTTGTGGGCGGAACCCAATTTTTTCAATATTTTTACACCTCATACTTTATTTTTTTCTACCTTGGATTTTCACTCAAAAGGCTTGAACATTTGTCAAAAGGAACTACACCCTTGTGTGATTAGAGGTAATTATTTAGATTTTTGATACAATTCCAAATGTGGACGTGGCAAGCTCTTTAACACAAAAAATTGCCATTAAAGTGTGAACTTGCATATCTCTGGTATGAGATGTCCGATTTCCTGGCACAAATATACGTTTTGTGCAAAATGATGAGCTGAACGCAATGATATACAATATATATAGCTATACTTTACAAAGGCTCTACAGCGCCCCCTTGAACATTTGAATTAAGTCAAAACATTTACTTTGATGTAGACAATCAAGAATTTTTTCTTGCCATTTTGAATTAAAAAAGCCAAAGACGGCATACCTCTGTCTGCAAGCATGTTACCGTGGCAACCTGACAAATATTGCCAATATAATATAGACTTACATGCGTTTTGGTTTACAAGCATTTTGAATGGGAAGAAAAAATTCACTTTGACGTAGACAAATTAAATTTGGCACAAACATCCTCCACTAGCAAGGACCACAACCCCAGCCACGATGCAAAGTGTTAATTGACATACGAGAAACATGAACGGCACGAGTACAGAAATGGATGCTGTTTTGGAGCTTCTGGCAATGAGGGCTGTAGGCTCCCGGGTCTCGATACCCCTCGATACAACGTCCCGAACACTGATGTGTGAGACCTGGATGCCTAAATAGTGTTGCCGCGGGAAGGGGGCGTGAAAGAGGTGTGGTCCTGCTCCCGACCTTAAGATAACAAACTTATCTTAATTTCTGAGGGCATACCTCCTAGCTGCAAACATGTTACCGTGGTAACCTGGGTTTTGGTTTACAGGCATTTTGAAAGGGACGAAAAAATTTACTTTGTCATAAACAATTGATATTTGGCACCCTTTATTCTCCACATCACATCGAACATTAAAGCCAATGGGGACATCACTCTATCTCGAGCCATGCGATTATGAAAATGTTGAATGAAGTTGTATTAAGGTGGTGCTGTTTGTGGGGGAGGGGTGATGTAGGCGGGGGGGTTCCAGCTGTGTTCTTTGCGGTTGCAAGGTGGGCGAGGGCCTTTATCACTGCGCAGCTTTAATTATTATCATTGTTATTGTTATTATTTATGTTTTAAGTTTTAAACATAAATAGTAAAAAAAGAAAGTGTTTTTAACTCACAGCACAAGGGTTAAATCATTGAATGTGATATATGAATACCTTTTTTTTATATGGGTTGAAAAACATGTGACAGTGCTGTCAGCAGCCTGTAGTTCTCCAGCATATGTCCTGCAGCTCAAATCTAAAATACAGTACACACACAACACTACATCATTTTAGAGTCATAATCCTGAACAACATACAGATACAGAGAATAAAGTATGTTTTTCAAATTTGCCAGGTCCATTCTTTGTCTTCTGTTTCCACCGGATGCTCTTCATCTCACAGGGGGGGTCACGGGAGGGACACAGGGGGTCATGGGAGAGACAGAGGGTGGGGACAGAGGGGGGAACAGACTAGGGTCACGGGAGGGACACAGGGGGTCACGGGAGAGACAGAGGGGGGGGGACAGAGGGGGGGGGCAGAGGGGGGGGGGACAGAGGGGGGGAACAGACTAGGGTCACGGGAGGGACACTGTAGGTCACAGGAGGGACACAAGGGGGTAACAGGAGAGACACGGGGGCCTTATTATATAAATATTTTACAAAAAATATTCCCCAGTTTGACCAGTTTTTTTTTATATACATGGATATATATATCTTTATATCTAAATATCTAGATATAGATATATAGATATGGATAGATAGATAGATAGATAGAAACATTGCAACATAAGGCCTGTCTAAATGGCTCATTGTGGGTTTTTATTGGTTGTTTACGATGCTGCAAAAATGGATGTTCACAGGCTATTTCGGAAATCCAACCCCTGAAAAGCTGCTGGACCAGATGGTGTCTCTCCTGCCACATTAAGACACTGCGCAGGAGAGTTAACCCCCGTCTTCACAGACATTTTTAACACCTCCCTGGGGTCATGCCATGTCCCAGCCTGCTTCAAGTCTACCATCATTGTCCCTGTCCCCAAGAAGCCCCGGATCACTGGACTTAATGACTACAGGCCTGTGGCGCTGACGTCTGTAGTCATGAAGTCATGGTGGATCACTGACTTCCTGACCGATCGGAGGTAGTGCGTGCAGCTGGGGAAGAATGTCTCTGACACTCGGACTATCAGCACAGGAACTCCACAGGGCTGTGTACTTGCTCTTCTCCCTGTACACAAACTGCTGCACCTCCAGCCACGACACCGTAAAACTGATCAAGTTTGCGGACGACACCACCCTCATCAGACTCATCTCGCGACGGGGATGAGTCTGTCTACAGGAGGGAGGTGGATCGGCTGGTGTCCTGGTGCAGTGGTAACAACCTGGAGTTCAACGCCCAGAAGACAGTCGAGATGATCGTGGACTTCAGGAAAGTCACAGCCCCCCAGCCCCCCTCATCATGACAGACTCCCCCCATCACCACCGTGGACTCCTTCCACTTCCTGGGCACCACCATCACCCAGAACCTCAAGTGGGAGCCCTCCATCAGCTCCCTCATCAAGAAGGCCCAGCAAAGGATGTACTTCCTGCGGCATCTGAGGAAAGCCAAGCTGCCAGTGCAGATGATGGTGCAGTTTTTACACGCCCATCATTGAGTTCATCCTCACCTCCTCCATCACCGTGTGGTACGCTGGCGCTACAGCCAGGGACAAACAGAGACTACAGCGCATTGTGCGCTCTGCTGAGAAGGTGATCTGCTGCAGCCTTCCATCTCTGCAGGACCTGTACGTCTCCAGGGCTCTGGGACGAGCAGGTCGGATCACAGCTGACCCATCTCACCCTGGACATGGTCTATTTGAACCACTCCCCTCAGGCAGGAGGCTACGGTCCATCCGGACCAGAACCTCCCGCCACAAGAATAGTTTCTTTCCCTCTGCCGTTGGACTCATGAACACTTCAAAACACCTGTCACTTTAACTGCAACTATTCAACCACTCACTGCACTGTCACTTTCTGCACTCAAAACTGTAAATCTAACTGTAACTCTTGTGTACATAGTAATGCCTATTTTTATTTTATAGTAATTTTAAAATTGTTTCTTAATGCATGCCCTTTTTGATTGAATATATGTTATTTTATTATTGCTCAGTGTTTTATGTTGCACCTTAAGGCCGAGACAAGTTCCTACGTTTGTGAATTTTGTTCATTGACAATGGCAATAAACTCTTTCTGATTCTGAAAAAATAATCGTGAACGTGTTCCCGGTGTAAGTAGTTTTACTTTGTAGCCGTTTCCTGTATGTGGCGCGAGGGACTTGAACTTGACAGGTTTGGTTTCCTGTTTTAGGGAGAGGCTGTATCAGCTGCTGCTCGCTCGCTTGTGGCCAACGCTCTGCACACTTTTACACTTTATTTGGCAAATATTCACTTCAAACTAAGGCAAAACCACAAACCAAGACTGAAACAAACAACAGGCCAAACAGAGTGCTTTTGGAAACTCCGATTTTACACAGACCTCGACGAAAATCCAACAAAGGGTGAGTTTAGTTCCGTTATCTCTTTAGTTGCCCCCCATATTTGAGAAGAGAATGATTACGTACAGAAAGTCGCCCTTCTTGGATATACCGGTAAAGTGCGTAAAAGTGCTTTGGTTACTTCTTTTACGCGATGCTACAGTTGGAAAAGAGCGTAGTGTTTAAGGATTCTTGCGTAAGGAGTTAAGAGACGCACTAAACTTAGCGCAGTGTTATCAGCAGCATCCTGGTCAGAAGTGCAAGCAACTATTTAAAGCAGCTCTGCATTTCTAAAATAATATAAAATAATCCCAATTGTGGTGGCTGTTATACAAAAAGGCATTTTCAGAATCCATTTGGTTAGTTTTTGGTTTTGATTTCATTTCAGGCTGTTTCTTTATTTTTCATCCTCCTTTGTTAGCCTTTGTTTTTTTTTTTTTTCATGAAAGTCTTTCTTCATCAAATGTATGAAGTGTGAATTCACTTATAATCGAAACTAAGACTGCACAATAGAACACAATAATCGATATTGCAACAAATTAAATGTATCCCAGTAACACCAAACTCCTCCATCTTACAAAAATTAAAATTAAAAATAAAAATGTGGATTTATTCCTGACTTTCCTTGTTCAGTTTAAATTAGTCTTGATTTAGTCTTGGTTGGTGTTTTTGTTTTAGTATAACAAAAATGATTGAATCAAAAAAATATTCAAATATTGCAATAATATTGATATTGCCATTTACCAACTTTGTCACAATCATTTCCAATTGTGCAGCCCTAATTAAAGCATACCATAATAATATCATTGTATTTTTATGGGAGCTTAGATTGCCCTTTATTTTGGTTTTAATATTGAAACTGAAACAGAGTTTGAATTTGAGGGGACTGAAAAATGGTATGCTCCGGATGATGACGCGTTTTGCTCCAGCATCAGCAGCTCCCCGTTGTTCCCACAGACGGCATGGCAGCAAGGCATGATGGGAAATGTGTGTGTGTGGAGAGAGAGGAGGAGACCACCGCAGTCAAAAGGGGAGGGGGGGAGGAGAATGGACCCCGAGACCCGTATGGCATAGTCCAGAATGTGCGCCCTTTAACTACAGCACCACTTCAACCAGTGTTCAAACTATCCTGATGAGGAGAGGGTCAGAGGAGAGGGTCAGAGGAGCAGTGGAGAAGGTCAGAGGAGATGGTCAGAGGAGCAGAGGGATAGAGGAGGAGAAGGTCAGAGGAGCAGAGGAGATGGTCAGAGGAGAGGAGATGGTCAGAGGAGCAGAGAGACAGAGCAGGAGGAGCAGAGGAGAAGGTTCAGAGGAGCTGAGGCAGAGGGTCAGAGGATGAGAAAAAGAGGAGATTGGTCAGAGAAGGAGAGGAGCAGAGGAGATGGTCAGAGGAGCAGAGGAGATGGTCAGAGGAGCAGAGGAGATGGTCAAAGGAGCAGAGGAGAGGGTCAGAGGAGCAGAGGGACAGAGGAGGAGAGGGTCAGAGGAGATGGTCAGAAGAGGAGAAGATGGTCAGAGGAGCAGAGGGGATGTCAGAGGAGGAGAAGGAGAGGAGCAGAGGAGATGGTCAGAGGAGCAGAGGAAAAGGTCGCAGTCCAGAGGAGGAGAGGAGCAGAGGAAGCGGTCAGAGGAGGAGAGGGTCAGAGGAGCAGAGGAGATGGTCAGAGGGAGATGGTCAGAGGATCAGAGGAGATGTCAGAAGAGATGTTTAGAGGAGGGAGGAGCAGAGGAAAGAAGGTCAGAGGAGGCAGAAAAGTCAGAGAGCAGAGAGAAAAGGTCAGAGGAGATGGTCAGAGGAGGAGAGGGTCAGGAGATGAGGTCAGAGAAAAGGTCAGGAGTAGAAGGTCAGAGGAAGAGGTCAGAGGTGTAGAGGGTCAGCGGAGCAGAGGAGAGATGGTCAGAGGAGGAGAGGAGAATGGTCAGAGGTAGGAGAGGCGCAGATGAGAAGGTCAGAGGAGCAGAGGAAAAGGTCAGAGGAGCAGAGGGTCAGAGGAAGATGGTCAGAGGGCGGAGGAGAGAGATTGTCAGAGGAGCAGAGGGACAGAGGAGGAGAGGTCAGAGGAGATGGTCAGAAGAGGAGAAGAAGAGGAGGTGGTCAGAGGAGGCAGAGGAGATGTCAGAGGAGGAGGAGCAGAGGAAAAGTCAGAGGAGAGAGGAGATGGTCAGAGTAGGAGAGCACAGAGGAGAAGGTCAAGGAGCAGAGGAGATGGTCAGAGGAGGAGAAGGAGAGGAGCAGAGGAAAAGGTCAGAGGAGCAGAGGAGATGGTCAGAGGAGGAGAGGTCAGAGGAGCAGAGGAAAGGTCAGAGGGGAGAGGTCAGAGGCAGCAGAGAGATGGTCAGAGGAGCAGAGGAGATGTCAGAGTAGGAGAGGCGCAGAGGATAAAGGGTCAGAGGAGCAGAGGAAAGGTCAGTGGAGCAGAGGTCGAGAGGAGCAGAGGAGAGGGTCAGAGGAGGAGAGGGTCAGAGGAGGAGAGGAGCTGAGGAGTGGTCAGAGGAGAGAAGAGGTCAGAGGAGATGGTCAAGGAGCAGAGGGGATGTCAGAGGAGATGGTTAGAGGAGAGAGGAGATGGTCAGAGGAGCAGAGGAGATGGTCAGAGGAGCAGAGGAGATGGTCAGAGGAGGAGAGGGTCAGAGGAGATGAGGTTCAGAGGAGCAGAGGAAAAGGTCAGAGGAGCAGAGGAGATGGTGAGGAGCAGAGAGAGGAGAGAAGAGAGTCAGAGGAGCAGAGAAAGGAGAGGCGCAGAGGAGAAGCTCAGAGTAGAAGTAGAGTAGTAGAGGGTCAGAGGGTCTGAGCTAACACAATCTCCCTGAGCGGCCCCTTGGACCACTGTGGTCACGCCAGTATCACATCTGTCCAAGTTACATTTCCGTAGATTACTTTTAATTACGTGATTTAATCCACAATGAAAAAGACAAAACTCTTGTTCATGACCTGCGTTGCAGGTGAAAAAAGTGGACCGAGAGTTGAAGTAATATTTACTCCTGGGAGTCCTATTCATTGCAGGGGGGTCTGGGGGACATCCCCCAGGAATAAGAATAATCTGAAAATAATTTCACGTACTTTGGTGTGTGTGTTTTATCTATTTGTTTTATAGACTCAGTTGGCCAGAGTTGTATGAGGTCCTACTTTCTAATGTCAGCTTGATCCAATAGGTTTGTTGTATAAACAGAGCTGAAAATTGGTTTATATAGATTTTTGTTTTAATTTAATTAATTTCAGAACCCATTTTTCAAGTACTTTTGAGGCAATCAAAACTCCTTTAACTAGATAAATGAAAGAAAAAGTTTATATCATACTGTGGAACCTTCCAGGCAAAGCAAGGCAAGAACAGAAAATCAGGTGAAGGACCATCAATTAGAAAACTTACATAGTGCACCTTTAAACACCAAACTGTGCAAAATGTGTTTTAGAAGATTAAATGTACCCTTTATAGTGTGGATATGTTCAATTGTTGATGGCCAGAAGGCACAGGTTTGGTAGAATGAGCCTCCATTAGAAAGGTTCCGTGGTGCACCATTAATAGCCCGCTCCGTCCACCTGTCCCGCTGCTCTGGGCTGTTCCTGTGCCCGGCCCGGCCCGGCAGCTGCTCCTGCCTGTGCACTCGGACCACAGCGCAGGGCTTTGTTGTGTCTTGAATGTCGTCCGTTTTTTCTGACCCACTTTATCTCTGAACAATGACGTTGTTTGGGCCAGTCTCCCTCTCTGAGCGCTCGTGTTTCCTCTCGCACCGTTTGAAAAATGCACTTTTCATCACACAAAAGAACTTCCCAAATACAATAATATATATATTTGTTTCCAATGCCAAAATAGTCTTGTGTTTATGATTTTTTTAGTCAAAGATACAAAGATACATCCTCATCCTAAAATATTACAAGGGTTCAGTTCCAATCTTAGCCCTGGTTCTAGTCCTTGTTTGTGTTGAGTCCTGGGTTAATGCTGGTTTTAGTCTTTAGTTAATCTTTGTTTGGTGTTCAGTTTACAGCTTCTGCCCTAGTTTCATTCTGGATTAGTTCAAGTCTAGTTGGTCTTTGTTTAGTCCTGGTTTAGACTTTAGATCTGGGTTAGTCCTGTGGTTTGATCGTAGTTTAGTCTATTTTGTCCGCCTTCAGACAATACTTTAGTCCTGGTTTATTTTGTGTTTAGTCCAGGGATAATCCTGCTTTTAGTCTTCATTTAATGTTTTTTTAGTACTGTTTTTGCCCAGGTTTAATTCTAGTTTGTGTAGTCATGATTTAGTCCCACTTTAGACTGGGTATTAATCCTGATTTTGATTTGGTTAAATTGTGCCTTTAGTCCTAGTTTAATCCTGGTAGAATTATTTTTAAATCCTGGGTTTAGTGTTTAATTTGTTTTTAGTCCTGGTTTAGTTTGTGCTTAGTCCTGGGTTATACTAGTTTTAGTTTTAGTCTATTTTGTCCGGCTTTAGTCCTGATTGAATGATGTTTCTAGTCCCGGTTTAGTTTTCCCTTCTCACCAGTGTTTTGTTTTTGTCTTCGCAGCTCCATCAGGACTGGTCATGTTCTCCGGAGCAGTCACCAGTAGGTCTCACTCCACAGATGCCAATGTGAAATGGACAAATACAAAATGCAAAAAGGATTCAACTTCCTTTGTTTGTTTCAGGTTCACCCATTAAACGCAAACTCAGGAGCGACTTCTTGCACAGGTAAATTATGTATAAATAAATATAAATATATATGTGTGTCTGTCAGTCAGTCAATAAGTAAGTAAGTAAGTAAGTGTAAGTAAGTAAGTAAGTAAGTAAGTGTAAGTAAGTAAGTAAGTGTAAGTAAGTAAGTAAGTGTAAGTAAGTAAGTAAGTAAGTAAGTGTAAGTAAGTAAGTAAGTACGTTTTCTGGTTCAGCACCAGATTGTTTTATTTTTTTCATCTTTGAATTTTTTATTTCACCTTCTGAAGTTGTTTCACCTTCAGATCTTTTTTTCATTCAAACTTTGTCAAACATCGTCCTGAGTCACCAAGTCCGGACCTTGTCCATAGCCTCCCACGACAACAGGCTAAAAAGTTTGATGGTTCAGCCCTGGTTCAGCCCTGGTTCAGTCCTGGTTCAGTCCTGGTTCAGCCCTGGTTTAGCCCTGGTTCAGACCCGGTTCAGACCCGGTTCAGACCCGGTTCAGCCCTGGTTCAGCCCTGACCGGTTTTCAGCCTGGTTAGTCGCTGGTTCAGTCCTGGTTCAGCCCTGTATTACCCTGGTTCAGACCCGGTTCCAGACCGTTTAGACCTGGTTCAGTCTGGTTCTAGCCCTGGTTCAGCCCTGGTTCAGCCCTGGTTCAGCCCTGTTCAGTTCCTGGTTTCAGCTGGTTCAGGACCTGGTTTAGACTGTACCGTTCTTTAGCAGGTAGTCTTGGGTTCAGTCTGGTTCAGCTTTGAGCTTAGCTCAGCCTGTGCCTGGCTTAGCCTGGTATCAGCCTGTGTTCAAAGTCCTGGTTCAAGTCTGGTTCACACTGGTTTCAGCCCTGCGTTTAGCCTGTGTAGCCTGGACTTTCAGAACCTGGTTCCAGACCTTGGATTTACCTAGGTTCTTGTTCGCCCGGTCTCAAGCCACTGGTCAGCCCATGGGTTCACTCCTTGGTTCAGACGTTAGTGTTTGACCTGGCATTGTAGCCCTGGTATTCAGCTTGTTCAGCCTTGGTTCACCATGGTTCACCTTGGTATCAGCCCGGTTCTCCTGGATTCGCACCTGGTTCAGCCCGGTAGCGGTTAATGCTAAGTCGTCTGTTCAGCCCTGGTTTCAGCCTGTTCCAGACCTGGTTTAGACTGCGTTCAGCCTTGGTTCAGCCTGTTCACGCCCTGGTCGCTGGTAGCTTTAGCCTGGTTCAGAGCCTTCAGCCGTTCCAGCGCTGGATTCAGCTGGTACACCGGTTGCCGTTCAGCCTGGGTTAATGGTCATCTGTTCAGCCCTGGTTCAGCCTGGTTGTTCAGCCCTGGTTCAGCGGTTGCAGCCCTTGGTTCACACTGGTTTAGACCTGGTTCAGTCTTGTCATCCTGGTTAGCCCTGGTTTCAGCCCTGTGTTCAGCCTTGGTTCAGCCTGGTTAGCCCTGGTTCAGCCTGGTTCAGACTGGTTCAGCCTGGGTTCAGGCCTGGTTGTACGACCTGGTCATTCTTGGTTCTTGTCGCCTGTTCAGCCTTACAGCAGCCATGGTTCAGCCTGGTATCAGCCCTGGTTCAGCCCTGGTTCAGCCCTGGTTCAGCCCTGGTTCAGACCTGGTTTAGACCTGGTTCAGTCTTGGTTCAGCCCTGGTTCAGCCCTGGTTCAGCCCTGGTTCAGCCCTGGTTCAGCCTTGGTTCAGCCCTGGTTCAGCCCTGGTTCAGACCTGGTTTAGACCTGGTTCAGTCTTGGTTCAGCCCAGTCCAAGCGAAGCCTCTCTCTGTTTCAGTCCTGATGAGTCCTTCCTGTCCCCGGACTCCTCGTACCTCCTGGACTCCTCAGACAGTGCTCTCTGCTGCTACCGCCGCTCGCCGCGCCTCCTGACCAACGGCTACTACGACGTGACCCAGGGCAGCTTCACCTGGGACGAGCACGGCAACGTCTCCCTGGCAACCGGCAAAACCAGCGTGTGCTACAAGGAGAACCTGGTCCGGTGAGAACAGACCTGGTTTAGACCTGTTTTAGAACTGTTTTAAAGCTGGTTTAGAGCTGGTTTGGACCTGTTTTGGACCTGGTTTGGTCCTGGTCTGGTCCTGGTCTGGTCCTGTTTAGTTCTACAAGTTTGTCCTTGTGGCCTCTTTTCTTCCTCATTTTAAATTCATTAACAATTATTTTTTCCATAGATATGATTTTCTTATTCGTCCTGCGGTGCGGCCCCTTTGTAGCACAATAAAAAGCAAATAATTTCCATAACAAGCGTAAGGAAGGCTTTTCACAAGCGTTACGTCATTCTTTTTGTGTGTTTACTTGTACATGTGTGACATCACCCGTCACACTGCAGGACAGATTTGCCATGTTAGAAACAAAATCACAAATGACCTAATACGTCTGTAGAGTTAGTTTGATAATTATATAATTATATAATAACAATAACTGTCCCACCCTAAAAGATATTTTTTAACTATTCGATCTGTATCCTTTCCCAAATAATACATTTGTCCCACTGTAGGACATCAAACTGGGCCAATGCTTTTCAGGAAAGTAGGATTTTTCAAATGAAATTTGAGCTGTATCTTAAGGCCTAGACTTTGTCCTGGAGCATAAATGACACAAGAGCTCCTTCTGCTTTTTGTGTAGCTGTCTTTAAAAACATATTTTTCATATCACACTGCAGGACCTACTTTGATTACAGCATTAAATGTTTTATCTATGTTTTCTTAGATTCAACGTAGAGATAAAAGTGTAGTTTTATTAAGGATGGACTTTAAGTCAACACCTTTTGAACTTGTCTGACTCAAGTGACTGACACTGACATTTTTGAAGAACACAGCAGGGCATTTGAAAATACAAAGACCTTAATTCTAAAACTATGTACTTTATAGAAGACACTGTTGAGTTGAATTTTGGGGGAAGAGGAACATTTTTACGAAAGTCATTTAAAGAAATAATGCAAAAACGGACGCCACGTCAAACACTCCAATACAAATGCAGATTTTGATTAAAATCCATGAAGTGCAGCCCTTTTGTCTGGTGTGTGTGTGTTGTTTTGTTGTGAGAAGACGACACACACACACACACACACACACACACAGTGGCTCTGAGAACACGTGTTACAGTGCTACATTCCTCTGATTACATCACCTCACAACACCCTCTCTGTGTGTGTGTGTGTGTGTGTTCTGCTTTTACTGGCACCCTGCTCATTTTGGCCCAGATTTAATCAAATCATTTGAAATTTGGGATAATGCTCCTGGACAGGTTTAAAATTTACACTGTGAACTGAATCCCAATTTCCAAATACAAATAGCAAATCTAGACTCACGGAAAAATCACAATAATAATAATAATTGCTATTATTACTTGTGCTTCCCGAGTGGGTTCTCGTTCTCACTATCCAAATGATGTCTTTGAATATATAGGAGACACTCATTATTTCACAGCATTTTGTAATCATGCTTTATAACATGCATTTGGTCCAGTAAATGATTGAATTTATATTTTTTCCTCCATTCCTCCAATCACTCTTTTATAAACCAGTTGTCTTTACCGAACATACATTATATTTGCTAAGGCATTAAAATGGATGAGTATGACTTCTTTACTATTTAAATCAGCGAGTGGAAATGCACATTCTGAGCTGAACAGTTCAGTTCTCCTGCAGGGACTTTAGTCCTGGACTAAACCAGGACTAAACCAGAACTAAACCAGGACTGAACCTTGGACCAAACCAAGACTGAACCAATTCAATTCAATTCAATTCAATTTATTTTTGTAACGCCCAAAATCACAACAGTAGTTGCCTCGAGGGGCTACAGTGGAAAACAAAATAAACAGTGTTCATAAGGACTTGGTAATGTCCAGTGGAAAACAAAATAAACAGTGTTCATAAGGACTTGGTAATGTCCCAGCGTCCTGTGTCCTTAGACAGATGTCCCAAGCTCCCCTGTCCTTAGACCCCGAACCTTGGACTAAACCAGGACTGAACCTTGAACTAAACCTTGAACTAAACCTTGGACTAAACCTTGGACTAAACCTTGGACTAAACCTTGGACTAAACCTTGGACTAAACCTTGGACTAAACCTTGGACTAAACCTAGGACTAGACCCTCCTCCTGACGTGGTGTGCCGGGGATGAGACACATTTTCACTTCAGCTCTTCGTCGTTGCTCTGGGCCGATGTAGGAAATGACACGCTGTGTTCTTTGGTTTTAAACATTTACACATTATACATCGGACTGAACTGACTCAACGAGTTTCCACATTTATGCTCTGGTTCTGACTCTCCCTTTTATCTTCACCTTCATTTACAGAGAAATAAACATTTAATACAATAAAATTGCTGAAGGAGACAAAGGTCATCATTAAAGGTGCACTATGTAACTTTTGTGGTGGGAGTTCACCACCTGCTGTTCCAGTGTGGTATTACACATCACACTTGCATTTGTTCAACCACAATTAAGGAATAAAAACTTCTAAAACTAAATATTATTTTGAGTTTGTCCAAAAACAATAATCCCTTTTGACTCTAAAGTCCCAAACTCCACATCACACTGAAGCCTCAGGCTCTGGCGCGATGTGTGAAAGACTGCTCAGGTTTAACCTGCTTCTAGGATTTAGCTCATTTTACAGTGGCCCCACCTTCAAAGCTTTTTAGAAGTCAGCTGCACAATGTTTGTCAAGAATGACAATCCCAGCTGAAAGAGTAGGTGCCGTTTTAGGCTCTTGTCTGTGAGAAGTGCACAGAAGAGCGCCCCAAATCTGGTCACCCTAAATATTATCCTTTGGACAAGGGGTTCCCAAACTATTGTGACCTCCAAAACAGCTAGTAATAATTTCAATTCAAAAACGATGGTTTGTATGAAGTGTAAATTGTATTATTTGACTGGCCCTGACTTTGGGAAGTGCCTTTTGTAGCCGTAGGCCAAACTCCAGAGCCTCATTCAGTGTTAGTTTAGAGTCCGGGAGGATCTGCAAGGTTAAGGTTAGAACAACAATCACTTCCTGTTTCCTGTTTCCTCAGGATCTTCAGGCGCAAGCGGCGTCCTCACAGCGCCCTCGTCAGTCTGCTCCACGACGTCAAGGACAACTGTCAGTCGTGGCTGGACCAGAGGGTCTTCGGAGGGGTTTTCAGGACCAACCAGTGCCAAGACCTCAACCACGATCTGAGTCTAGACCAGAGTTCCGTCCTGAGCCGAGAAAGGCCCCACTGGAACCTAGACCAAACACAAGACTCGGTGCTGGACTGGAGCAGGACCGATGAGGCTTTGTGCACCAGGCTCAACAGCACTGAGCTGGAGGACTTTGTTTATGGTATTTATTTTATTTTTAAAGGAACAGTACCTTTTTTATTTTTTATTTTTTTGCCGTAATTACCTAAAATGAGTTTTGCCCCAGTACAAATTAGAATAGACCCCTGTGTGCTCTAATGAACGAAACTAATGACCACACCCACGTATTATTTTATTTAAAAATCTGATTCTGAAAGTTTGTAAACTGCGTTTACTCTTTTTTTGGACAGTTTTACAAAACAACCACGTTACATTAGCTACCACATGCAGGAGCTGGCTCGCTTCCACCGTGCTTTTAAACTCTTAATATTTATCTATGGGGAAAATATATGAGAAATTAACTTCCAAAACCACAACTTTATAACTACAAAACAAGAAGTAACTCTGATCTGTACTGTGGTTGTAGTTTCCAATGGCCTGTAAGTGGAGCAATAGGTTGCGTTCACCACATTCATGGCATTACAACATGCTATGACATTCTTATGACTAGTTTAACACTGAGCTAAAACAGTTTAAAAACAAGTTAAGTTTTTCACCTTTTAAAAATCATACCTACAATTGTACAATTGGCTGTTGGAATATATATTTTTTTTATTTGCTAACAAAAGGTTAGCTTGAGTACTTCCTGTTCTTTTCATCTCTATGGGGTTTTCCCCAAGTCAAGTTGCCAAGCATTTGTTAGTGGGGATCAAACCAACAATGATGAAAGCACTCCCTTTTCTTTGTGTGTAACAGTTCTGATCTGTAGGAACACTTGAGATGACACAACCCTCATACTTAAGGCGTCTGACCTGGTTTTGTGCAAACAGAGCGAACAGAGCCTGGAGCCACAGACACTGAAGCCACAGACACTGAAGCCACAGACACTGCCACAGCCACAGCCACAGAAGCCACAGACACTGGAGCCACAGACACTGGAGCCACAGACACTGGAGCAGACACTGGAGCCACAGACACTGGAGCCACAGACACTGGAGCCACAGACACTGGAGCCACAGACAGCACAGAGACAGAGACACTGGAGCCACAGACACTGTCTCTTTGTGTGCTCTGACGCTCCTGTGAATAAAACTGTACATTAACAGAAAATGTAGGTTTCTCCACCAAACGTTACGTCACACGTTAGCATCACCTGTTTATTTTACGACACTCGCGCCAAGACCCAAAATATGATAGTTCCAGGTCATAATGCATCCAACATATCCAAAGCCAATGCATTACATGAATTAAACCGTGGTGTAAAGGCTTTGCAAAGAAGTGAAATAAATGCAGGAAAAGCAGCTTTTTTTTTAATTGCTTCAAAACATTTTTAGACTTTACAAATTGCCATATGCACGGATGTCATTGTGTTGCAAACACAATTTTATTTACCTTTTATTATATCAGGTAAGAAAACCACTGAGATCGTAACCTCTTTTACAAGCGTGAATAGTGTGTTTATAATAGGCAAGGCAAATTAATTTGAAGAGCACAATTCGTACGCAAGGCAGAGAACTGATCACAGGACTAATGTGATAGTACTTCCTGGTTCTAGTCAGGACCCGAGCAGCAGCGTTCTGGATGTACTGCAGCTCGTTTGGAGAGGCCAGTGAGCAGGGCGTTACGGTAGTTCTAATCTTCTAGAGACAAACGCATGGATAAGTCTCCCCAAATCTGGTTTAGAAACTATACTTTGGATTTTGGCAATGTTTTTTAGATGTTAAAAAGCTGCTGATGTTATTGATTTGACGTGGCTGTTAAAATTTAAGTCTGAGTCCATTATTACCACGAGATTTCTAACTTGATTTGTAGGTTTTAGAGCGAGACTCTGGAGGTGACAGCTAACACTTTCTCTTTGTTTCTGTGGGCCAAAGACGATGATTTCAGTCTTGTCTGAGTTCAGCTGGAGAAAGTTTGCTTTGCATCCACACACTGATCTGTTGGATGCAGTGACAGAGTGAATTCCACTGGTCCATATTCACCTGCCGTCAGTGAAACAGAGATCTGAGTGTCGTCTGCATAATTGTGATAGGACATATTTCACTGTGAATCAGCTGACCTAACGGCAGCTTGTAGAGGTTGAACAGAAGGGTCCCAGGATTGACCCTTGGGGCAATCTGGCATGTGGTCTGAGAACACAGTTACCAATTTCAACGCTTTCCAGATAGGACCTTAACCAATTTAGGGTAGTGCCAGTGATGCCCAACCAGTCCTCTAGTCTCTATAAGAGGATCCCATGATCGACAGTGTCAAAAGCAAGCACTCAGATCAGAGAACAGAATTAAGACTGAGGCTTTGCCCGCGTCAGTTTCAGGGTGATGGATGTAATTTGTCACCTTGACAAGAGCAGTCTCAGTGCTGTGATGAGGTCTAAAACCTGACTGGAAAAACATCAAATTAGTTGTTTATTTAGAGGAAATCAGTGAGTTGTTGTTAAACAACCTTTTTTAGGACTTTGCAGATGGCAGATTAGAGATGGGCCGGTAATTACTCAGTCTGCGGGCATCAAGACAGCTCTTCTTTAGGAGAGGCTTTATGACCGCAGTTTTCAAAGACATTGGGAATGTTCCAGATTGAAGCGACATGTTAACTATTTGAGTGAGTGGTGCTAACAAACTGTTCAGCACAGACTTTTGAAATCTGGTGGGTAACACATCGAGGCAGCACTGTAGATGAACTCAGACTGGTGATGATCTCCTGGACAGTTTTGTCAGTTACAGGTGCAAAGTGAGTCAGCTCTAAGTGTTAAGGTGGTTTTAGGGTTATTTTTTTCATTGTAGAATTTATAGCCTTTTTAATGCCCTGAACTTTGTCATTAAAGAATATTGCAAACTCATTACACTTGGATGTGGAAATGAGTTCTAACGGCAGCTGAGCTGGAGGTTTGTTAATCTGTTTACTGTGGACAAACAGGACACGCGAGTTGTTACTGCAGCTTCCAATTCATTTCAGAAAAATATCCTTCCCTAGTTCTACATAATATGAGGTTGTACATGTACAACTTCTCTCTTGTAAATCTCTTTTTGAACCTTGGAGCTTCGACATGCGCCATTTTCTTTCTGCCCAACGGCACTCCCTTTTCTGTGCCCTGACCAAATTAGCATTTCTCCATGGCGCCTTCTGCTTATTTTTAACAATTTTAGCCTTCATAGGGGCAATGGTGTCGAGAACACTCAAAACACAAGATGTAACAGAGTTCAACAACTAGATGTTACATTAGAACATGAGATATTTTTGAAGTTATCATTTCCATAAACAGTTTTCCTGTGCTGTCATTTATGTGTCTCCTCTGAACAATTGCAGCACCAGCCGGTGGTTTGAGAAAAACAGACAGGTCAAAGAAGACACAGAAATGATCAGACAGAGCAACATCGACCATATTGATGTTTGAGAATATTAACCACTTTTGTAATTAGAAGATCTAAAAATGTGGCCCACTGCTGTGGGTGGGGCCACTCACGTGCTGAGTAAGACCGAAAGTTTCAAGGACAGCATGAAGGCTCTTTTAGCGTTTCTGTCACAAATATTATCAACATGAACATTGAAATTACCTGTTATGACCAAACCATCAAAGTCTGTGCATACAACTGAAAGCATCTCAGTAAATCATCAATAAAACTTTGCAGTGCTGAGGCGGGTCACAGGCCGCCCGCGACGGCCACGCCCTCCGCGGCGGCCCAACGACGCGCTCCCGGGCGCTCCGGGGCGCGGCCGCTACGCCACCCTCGACGCGCGACCGGCCCGCCGCGGCGAGGGCGCCCGCCCCGCCCGGGCTCCGCGAAGCATCAACGCTCCCCCCACCCGCAGGCCTGCCGGCCGCCCCCGCCGCGGCAGCCCAGCCCCCGCCGCCCGCGCGCGCACTCCCGGCCAGCCAGGCGCCACCCCCCCCGCCCCGGGCGCTACCACAGCACGCCCGGGCGCGTCGCCGGTGCGTCGCGCCCCCGCCGCCCGCCCGGCCGGCAACCAGCGCGCGCGGCGCGACGCCCGGCAGCACCGGCCGGTCCGCCAGCTCCAGCGCCCGCGGTCCGGTCGCGCCGCGCGCCCGCCCCAGCCCGCGGACGCCCCACCGGCCGCGCGCATCGCCCGCCCGCCCCGGCGTGCGCCGCGCGCCCGAGCCCCCCGGGCGCCATCTCGTCGCCTGCAACGCCGCTCCGCCTGCAGCCTCGCCAGCTCCCGTCCGCGCGCCCTGTGCCCGGCGGGCGCTCGCCCCGGCGGGCGCCGCACCCGCGTCTCTCACCCGCGCCCGCGCCCTCGCCGCCGGCAGGGCAGCACCGGCCCCGGGGACACGGGCCCCGGTACGGCCCGGGTCACACACGGCCCCGCCCCGCGACGGGCGCGAGCCGCCGCGGGCGTCCGCCCGCGCCCGGCCCGCGCGCGCGTGGCTCACCCCCGCCGCGCAGCGCCGCCCGCTCCCGCCCACTCCCGCGCGATCGCGCGTCTCACCCGGGTGACGCCCCGGCGCCAGCGCAGCCCTCCGCCGCCGGCGCGCGCGCCGCGGCCGCCCACCTCCGGCCGCACCCGCACGCGCGTCCGTCCCGGCGCGCCGCGCCCGCTCGCGCGGGGCCACGCGCTCGCCGCCCCCTGCCCGGCGGCCATGCGTCGCCGCACGCCGCGCGTCGCCCCGCCGCGCCATCCGGGGGCGCGACCCGCGCGAGCCGCCCGCCCACGCTCCATCACCGAGCTGGCCCGCCGGCGCGCCCCGCCGGCGCCCCGCCGCGCCGTCCACAGCCCCGCGCCGGACGGCCAGACCCGCCCCGCTAGCGCCCCGGACGCCGGCACCGCCACCCGGACCCGCCCGGCGCGCGCGCCGCGCCCGCGACGGCCCGACGCCGGGCACCCTGGCACGCGCCCCTGGCGCCCGCCGGGAGCCGCCTCTGCCGACCCTCCGCCGGCTGCGCACCGGCCGCGCCCGCGGAGCGCGAGGCGCCATCCCCGGCGCCCCATCCGGCGCGCCGGCCACGGCTGCCCGCCGCCGGCGCGCGCCGGGACGGCGCCCACCCGGTCTGCGCGCTCCAGCGCCCGGGCGCCCGCTCGGTGGGGGCGCGCGCGGCCGCACTGCGAGCCCCGCGCGACCGCCCACCGGCGCCCGCAGCGCCCCGCGACGCTCGCGCGCCCCCGTCGCCAGCGACGGCCCCGGCGCGGGCCCCGCCCCGCACGCCAGCCCGCCGCCGCCTGCCACACGGCTACCGGTCAGCGCCGGACCGACCGGGCCCGCCCACCGCCCCGCGAGCGCCACCCCCCCGCCGCGCCACGGCCGCCGCCGCCCTTCCCCGGCCCTCTGTCCCAGGGCGCTTGTCATTGTGTATAAAACAATGAAGAGAATGGATGGAGACTGTTTTAGCTCAATTTTAAAGGCTACGTACTCAAATGTTGAAAACACCCCAAAGGACAACCTGTGGGTAAATATTTCATCTCTAACAAAAGCACACACACCTCCTCCCTTTTTGTTTTCTCGTGTTTCAGATTCAAACATTAAGTTGGGTGGAGCAGATTCTATTAGAACTAAATTTCTGTGCTTTTGTCAAGCCATGTTTCAGTAAAAAATATAAAATCAAGATTATAAGAAGAAATAAAATTATTAATTAAGAATGATTTGTTACGTGAGGATCTGACATTTAGCACAGCAAGTTTCAGACTAGTTTCGGTGGGACTGGGCGTTTCACAGGGAATATGAGTCAAATTTCTCAGATTGGGCAGCTTGACTCGCATTTTGTTTTCCCATCTTTGTGTTGTGACTACAGAAATAGCACTGGGGGAGGCTGTTTTTACACAGGGCCCCGGGTTGGTTTGATTTTTATTTTGACTATAAGTCCCGGCAACGCTGAAATCCAGTGCATCTTAGCTATGGGAGATACCAGGTGAAAAGCGAGGGAGGATAGGTGGGGGGGGGCTTTTGTTGGCGTAGCGGGAGTACGTGAGAGTTTGGGACCAGGTGAAAGGCGGGGGGGTTTAGGTGGGGCGGATTTTGTCTGTATAGCAGCAGTCAGGGGAGAGTTCATCATCGTTGATATCAGAACTCTTGATCTTGCTATATTGGCCTTGAGTGGAGCCATCTTAATGTCTGATTTGATCAGACATTCAAGATGGCTGGGAAGGCCCCTGGGTGAGAGTGGAGATGGAAAGGAGAGTGAGGAATCTGTAGTGGGAGTAGATGTTGCAGGGGGGACCCAGGGTTGCTCTGAGGGCAGGGGCAATGGCAGGGATGCTGCCGGGCCTGTCACAGATCCGTCCAAGGCCTTTGATGAGGAAGAACTGAAATGACTCCTGCGCTGGCCGCGGTGAAGATTGTTGTGGTGCTGCTGCTGATGAGTCCTTCGCTGGAGGCGGCCGAGGTGATTGTGGAGCAGCTGGAGTTGAATCCTTTGCTGGAGGCTGTGGTAGTGGTGCTGCTGATGTTGAAACATTGGCTCGGTCTCTGGCTGATGGAGCAGGAATTCTTCTCTTACACTCTTTGAACAGCCATGTGAAACTTGTTTACCTTCCTGTCGATGTTTAGAAGAGGTCCAGCTTATGAATGTTTTGATTTCCATTTTATCAAACATGTTGAATGACTCCAAGAAGTCTCTTTTCAAAACTTCGGTCTGTTCCCGTCGTATGTCCACTGCACCCACATGCCAAATCAGCTGTTTAACTCTTTGATGTGTGGCCAAAACATTAGAAATCTTTGACGTAATCTCAGTGATTGTGGCGCTGAGAAAAATAATGTTTTCATTTTTTCATGCATCACGTGATTTATGGCGCCATCCCTCATCAAGACGACCTTGACGTTTGGCACAGATTCTCTGTCTGCTGCAAGATAATAGCGGGAAGAAGCTGAAAATAAGCATTTTTTGTATAAACCACTAAGTGTAGTAATAGTTCATACATACACATTAATTAATAAATAAATAAATAATTTACACATGTCCTTTTTGTGAATTGCTGAGTACAGCCTAATGATTGAAAAGTATACTTTGCATACAATTTATGAAGAAAACATCAGTTGTGTTTGGGTGAGGTCAGTTGCTCTCGTGGCAGGGCTCTGGACCCAGATCTGAATATGGAGACACTCTGACGGTGACAGAACTGCTCCACGTGGTCTAAAGTGATCTGAGGGGTCCGGGACAATCGAAACATAGTTTATGTGTCTTGGGCTGCTGGATTAAGTGCAGGTTTTGGATAATATAATATCCTCTGAGAGCTGAACACTCCCTCTGGCTCCATGGGGTCATTCTGTGTCAAAGCGTTAACTCTGAAGTTTAGACCTCTATAAACATGTTCTGTCACACATGTCATTCTTGGATTAGTTTAGCTGTTTCACCCAAAAATTATTTCTGTCTTCACAAATCAATTTATGACAAATGTCGCTCAATATTGATTGGAAAATGTTTGTTTTCTGATCTTGAGTGTCTTGACTTGCAGACCCCACTGAAGCCCCTCCTCCTCCTGACAAATTGCCCCTGATCCAGGAAGAGATCTGCCCCGACACCTGTCAATCACAAGACATCTTCAGCCAGTCCGTGGGGGGCTTGTCAGAGGTCCCGCCCACCTTGTACTCCCAGGGCTGTCATTGCCAGAGCTCAGAACAGAAAACAGGTTTAACTCTGAGGGGCCTCCTCCTATTCATCTTCACACTCTTCATCATGGCGGCTCTGTACTCGAGGTAATCCTACAACATCACACATTCACACAATAAGAGCCATGCATGTCATTCCCCAGTCTCATTCCCGCACTACACAGGATTAACTCAATCATGCAGGAATCAATCCAAATACAACTCTGAGCAAACTAATGATGAGGAAACACTGTTGTAACATGTGAAAAGCTCATTTTAGGTGATTTTACAGAATATGTCCCCTTTAATACTCATTTTTGGCCTGGGCTCTTTAACCATGTAAGAATGTAATATCTCCTGCCACAAAAGCACATTCACAGACATTGTTTTCTGACCACACTGACCAGACTGGTGCTCATTGATCCTGTTAAGGGCGGCTCTGTTTTGGTGCTGATGTGTTGTTTGTTTGTTTGTTGCAGGTGCTTGTGGTGGAGCTCGACGGTGATCTTGGCTCTCTTCCTCACAGTCTCTGCATTCATGAGTGAGTCTCACAGTTGGATATATAGCTCTAAAACTGCGGAATCTCTTAAGTCGCTTTTATCAGCGGAAAGAGAGATTTCAGTCAGTTTCACAACTTGGCAAACTTTCTGGTTAAATGTATTTACTTTGGAGTCCGAATTATAATATAACTGTGCTAGGACATTAATAAATGTACTTTTTTATAATAAATGTTGATTCCTTTCAAAACCTGTAAGATTTTAATATTGTTTACATCTGTTTTTCAGTGGTGACAAAGTCTGGTCCCATGGGCGAATGGAGAAAGGCCAAGACAGAGGTACAGCTCTTCTACTTTATGTTTATACATCATACGCACTGCACTGTACTAGAGTCAGGACATATGGAAGGACCACACCAGAACCTAAATCATGAGCTGAATTCAGGATAAAGCAGGTCTTAACCATGACTTAATGAGGACTAAACCAGAACCAAAACAATCTCAATCCCATGATTTTACCCTGGTTCAGATTTTACCAAACGCTGGAACATTATTAATTTTCTGCACGTTAATCTTGCTGTACACCTCATATATATCCTACAAGTCGAGGTCTAATTTAGCTCAAATGTAGTGCTGTTTTAGTCCTGGTTTATTCCAAAAAAAAAGCTTTGTGAACATAGTTATGTAAATAGCTTGACCCGTTTTAGTTTAGTTAGTTTTGACAGGGCCCAACCAGAACCAACCCAGGACTAAAGCATTACCTGCTAAGCTAAATCTATGTAGCTCACCATTTGCTTTTGGGGCAATAGGACATTTTATATTTTGTGAAATAATTGCTCATGCACTGCAGTCTAACCCTAACCCTAACCCTAACCAGTTGTAAGGGAAGACAGACGGAGATGCTAAAGACGGGAGACGCATTACCTACCTGGAGGCTGAAGTGGAAGCAGAACTTAACTCAAATATCAACTTAGTTCAAATACTATCTGTGCCACCATTAGATATTTTGTCTAGGGGGTGTATGACTTTGCACTTTGGGGTGCATCAGAGTTATAACACTCCCACAACAGAAGCAGGGCCAGATTTAAATGGCCCTGTCACAATGTCTTAGTTTGCAGTTTCCATACCATCAGTACAGGATCAGGAATTCGAAGACATGAACCCTGTCTATTGCAACTCTCAGCTTACTTCAATTTATTCAATTTACACCCTCAATTATATTGTTATGGCTCATTTTCAATTATTACATGATAACAATGTTGGGCCATCTCGCACGGCCCTAGTGCCCTACTGTCATTGGCAAGTTCTAAACGAGGACTTAAAAATTAACCAGATTTGAAACTCTGTACATTCACAGTATATATGTATTATCTCACTCTTTACAGGACATTACCTCAAGGAACGAGTAGATGGTGACAAGACAAGACAAGACTGTCCTCCGTTCACCACGAGACAATCCTGAATCTTGTCCTGTCCACTCCAAAATGTCCACCATGAGACAATTTGTAAGTAGATGGAGAAGACTCAGCTCAAACCTCCGAGTGCCAAATGAAAGACACAATTTGGACAGTGTCAGAAACAAGAGGATCCTAGAGTTTAAAGGTCTAAATATGCTAATATCCACGCTGTAGTGGTACAATTCTGTTCTATTCCTGCTTTGTTTTTGAGGTTGAAAGAGTTATTGTGACCTTTCTAACATGTTTGAAAAACAGTTTACCATTAGGACCATGGTTATTTAGAGCGTACATTTGTGTAAGGGTATTGAGGCAGCTGAAGAGATAGCCTTTGTACAAGTACATTCTACATTTTAGAATGGAGGCAAAAGTGGAACATAACGTGATGGGATGTTTTTTCTGAGGCCAATCTCAGTTTGTCCAAAGTAAAAGCACTCCAACATAAGTTTAAACACATTTAACATTAGATTTTACTGCAATTGTTTATTTAATAGGAGATTGACAGACAAAATGTATTTTAAAATTTTATCTACAGATATATTACATAATATTACATATTTTTTTCCCCTCAATCTTCTGTTATAGAAAACGCAAAGTAACTAGTATTTCTTGATTCATTTTTGTTATATAGACTCAGATCAGCAGTCAGTAAATCATTGCAAACGTTTTATGGTCAACTTCTATTTGCCTCCAATAGGCTGCGTTCATGTGACATCACAACGTTTAAAATGCTGATTTAAGTTGTAATATAAAGAGTTTTCAGGTCTAATCACTAAGAGAAATCATCAGGTTCAAACATTCGTGAATTTCACCTTTGTGATATTTCATGGCAAAGTGAATGTCAAAGTGAAAAGTGTCTCTTGCCTCCATCTGAGGTTATGACATCATCACATTCTGGAACATGAACGCAACCTATCGCCTCCATTCCAGAATGTCGAACCATTTTGATCTGACAGCATTTTAAAGGGTCTACTGTGAGTGTTGAGCAGGGATCATGGACAGAATCATATCTATAAGTAATTATAATCAAATGATGTGTCCAATCTGTGGCTCTAATATTGACATATGATAATGGATGTATCCTTATTGACATTAGGTTGTTTGTATAAGGGACTTTGCATGTTAAATACAAGAGAAATGTGTAAACAAGACCTGGGATATTAGCCTATCCATGGGTGTCAAGTGATGTTAAAATGTCCACACAACAATAATATGAAATATTTGAAATATATATATAACAATCATCTTTCATTGGAATGATCAAAAGTCGTCAGAATGGAATCCAGGAAAAAGTCACAACTGAAACCCATCAATAGGGCAAAACTCCGTCCAGTGTTTTAGGCGCAGGCCTGTCACGATATATTGCTACAAAAAATATCATGATAAAGGGTAATATTAAAACTACTTCATATGTCTGACACTTAAAATTAAAGCAGGCTAATGCCACTAAATTATTTTCTAAGAATATATATCGCAAAGAAGAAATTAATTGCAATAAATAAATGGTACAATAAAGTCCATAGAGGGTCATTTAAATTACCTTTACAGTTCTCTACAGATCAAATCAAATCGTTCTTCAACAAATAAGACAAGAGTGCAAAGAATCAGTGCACACGATAAATATTAAACCCACAAAAATATTGTTACATCGTTCATTTTTTTAAGGCCTACAGTATTTAGATGTGGCTCAGGCTTGACTTGGGTAGAAATGTGTTTGAGAGAACATGAATATAATATGTACCAAAGCGAGAAGACTATTTAAGAGCGTGGTGTTATTAGTGTTATTTTATCCTGTGTGAAAATGAGCTTAGACCAAAGCAGCTACAAACTGCAACGATCAGGCCGATCCATAATGTCAAACAAAAATCAATGTCAGTAACTTGCCTCATTATGTTTAGCTACTAGACTTCATAAATGTATATTATATTAGAGATTGTATTAACTTTTGCACTGAAACTTTTTAATCAAACTAAATGTAAAGAGTAAAAAACTAGGCCATAGAAAAGGACATTGAGAGAGAAAAATGCCAATGTGAACAAAGCCATTAAAGCGGTTTGTGGTTTTGTATTCTGTATTGATGATACTTGTGTGCTTTTGTATGGATTACAGCGTTGTGATTCGCTTCTGTTGTAACTAACATGACGTGTACATGTTCCGACTCAGAATAAACAAACTATCCAAACACTGCCGTTTCCGTCACTTTGGGTTTGTAATTGTATGCTTTGTGACAAAAATGATAAGACACTGTCCACTAACATGACTCTGGTCCAGAGAACAGTCCTGCCCAGGCCTCAGTGCGGTATAATGTACAGAATATGAATTGTGAGTGGAGGGTGAAGGAGCAGCAACATTATACAAAAAAATAATGTAAAAACTTTCTCTGAATGATCAAAAAGTATACATCAGTTCAATGATTTGAGTGAAAATTCTTTATGCAGAATTAAACAGTTTGTCAGTGCACCACATACACAAGCATTGGTCATTATTCTGTTTATTTCACGCCCTTTTATATAAAAGGCATTACCTCAAATAGTACATAGAAAAATACAGACTTCTACTCTATACATAAAAAATAGCCTATTTTTCCTTCTGTGGATAAAATCAGTTCATTTATCTTTCTAGGTTAGAAAAATAATCTCATTTGGGACCTTACATTACAATTTAGTTCCCATAAATTAGCCAGTTTGTTCCACAAATTAAGAAACCGTCAACAGAACAAGGTGAGGTCAGTGTTTGTTAATAAAATGCTTGATTTGCTAAATAATGACCTTGTATTTTAAGTGTGGAATGAAATAGAAGTAGAGCAAACCATCCCTGTCCATTACTGCAAGCCATTTCCCTTCTTTATTAAGATTTTGGGGCAGCTCTGCAAGCGCCTTCCACCGTGGAAGACTTTTTAAAGTGACACGCTACAGAGTAAAAAAAAAAAATTAAAAATAACTTAGTTGCTTAGCAAGAAAAAACAAAAATAGTCCTACTCCTAAACGTTATTTCACTGAATCCATATATTTCTCTGGGACATTGTAACGTTGAAGGCCAATTTCTTAAAATGATTTTTTTTCTCCCCCAGAGACAAAGATCAGCCCTTAAAGTAGCACCTGCACCTACACACCTACACACACACCAAACTTTACAATCTTAGACATGAGATTTTGACCAATAGTACAAGTTTTAGCACTGGAAAATTTGCCAATTTTGAGTTTACTTCTCCAAAATATCAAAATACTCATCTGTATATTTATATTTAATGTGTTGACAAAATTAAGCAATACATTTATACCTGGCTCTCCATTTTCAAATTTCTTTTTTTCAATTTCTTTGACATGCGTCCTCAGTCCTAGGTTCAGCAACAGCAATAACCAACTGTGGCATTATTGTTGTAAAGCAGAAGAACCATACTGAAGTAGGTTTATTTGACAGTATGTTTCATAAGCTCACACACTACAACATTTTAGCTGAGGTTAATTCTCAATGTCTGTCCCTAAATGGGCTTTTACATAAAGACAGTCATAAACAATATAACAACGTTATACAAAAGACACATCATAAATTAAAAAAAAAAAAACAGGTCAAAGGTCGTTTGACACATCTGACCTCTGAATAAAAAGTCATTGAGTTCTCGTTTGAAAAGAACCCAGTTTGTATCTCACTACAGTTCTACAGGTAAAGAGTTCCACTGTACGGTGCCTTGTGCAGTGAAAGTGTTTTTATGCCTTGGGACTTTCCACTCTGAGCTCCTCTGGTGACTGACCCCTCTGCCCTGAGAGGAACTATCAAGTCACCAAGAACCTGCGGAGCCTGCTATACAAGCATTTGTACACAAGTTTCAACTGTGCAAAATGTAATTTTTGAAAGTTATATAGTCCAAACAAGTACAGTGGTGCAACCTAATTGGTTTCTTCTGACACACGTGAAACAGCAGATCCCAGATCAGTCTGAAGATGCACACGTCAAGTACAAGCCCCAGGTATTTGATTTTTGAGACCTGCTTCTTCATAGAATTCAGTGATAGACCTGCATTTTGAAACCACACTGTCACAGTTTGAAGGTGTTCAGACAGTTCGTTTGAAACTGTCTGCAGTTTTTCCATACACATAAATCAAAGCATCGTCAGTGTACATTTGAAACTCTGCTGTTGGACACGATTCAGGCAAATGATTGATACAGCGAGGAAAGTAAGTATTTGAACACCCTGCGATTGTGTAAGTTGTCCCACTTAGAAATTATGGCGGGGTCTGAAATTTTCAAGGCAGGTTTCAAGTTTGCCAATGAAATTCTGGATGATCTAAAGTCATGGAAGAAAGTCATGTGAGACCAAAATAGAACTTTTTGGTATAAACTCCACTCGCCGTGTTTGGAAGAAGAAGAAGGATAAGTACCAACCTAAGAACACCATACTTACTGTGAAGCATGGGGGTGGAAACATCATGCGACAGACCTGAAACCCGACAGATCTCGAGAGAAGATCCGTGTGGAGTGGGCCAAAATCCCTGCTGCAGTGTATGTAAACCTGGTCAAGAACTACAGGAAACGTTTGACCTCCAATTGTAAGCCAAGGCTTCTGTAACTAATATTAACATTGATTTTCTCAGGTGTTCAAATACTTATTTGCAGCAATAACACACAAATAAATTATTTAAAAATAACAGTGATTTACGGATGTTTTTTTTTTTTTTTTAAGATTCCGTCTCTCACAGTGGAACTGCACCTCCGATAAAAATTTTAGACCCCTCCATAATTTCTAAAAGGGGGAGAACTTGCAAAATTGCAAACAATACAAAATGAAAAAAGCAAGGGCCCAAGAATGGACCTTTGTGGCATACCTGTATTTATTTAAGTTCGAAGGTAAAGAGAAGCAGGCGTGGAGTCTGTCTGGAAAGCCCCTGGTGGGCCCTTGCTTGGCGCATGCAGAGTAATTATTAGAATATACTATACCTACATTTGTGGGAACAATTTAGCCAATTTGTGGGAATGAATAATAGTAATATGAGGCAACAAATGACATACTTTTCGTACCCAAGTTATCAGGGGGCTCGGTATCCAGCATCTGAAAAAAATATTTTGCATGGTAAGTAAAGGATTTGATAACTATCCTTGTTTGAGCCAATTTTAGTCCTGATGTAGACCTGGTTGGTCCTACTAAACTCTACTGGTTTAATCCTGCTCTTGTCCAGGTTTAAATCCCAGGGTTAATCCCATTTCAGACGCAGTGTTGTGTGAACATTCTCTCAGATGTCGCTAGTTGGGCCCTGTTTAGTGGTGATTTGGACCTAGTTGGGGTGCCACTTCTCCACGTGTGCCTGCATGGTCCCAATGGAGCTGAAGCCACGGCCGCAGATGGGGCAAGGGTGGGCCGGACTGCCGTGGATACTCTGGATGTGGGACTTGAGGTGGCCTGACTGGGTGAACCTCTTCCCGCACTCGTTGCACTTATACGGCCTCTCTCCTGTGTGGACCCTCTTGTGCGACTCCAGGGTCTGCGCCGTCACAAGCGCCTTGTGACAGAAGGGACAAATGTAGCGTCTGACTTTAGAACTGGAGCCTCGCCCTCGCCCTCTCCCTTTGGTCACAACGTCCAGTTTCTCTGGAGAGTTCATCCCAAATCCATGTTCTGTCCTGCTGAAGTCTGAAGTTGAGTTGTCCGACAGGCTACCGCTCACACTGACCACCTTCAACCCAAAAGCATCACAGTTCTCCGTTCTCTGATGGTCACTGAGGGTGTTGCTGGTCCAGGCCGCAGGCAGCTCCACCCTCTGACCCGGCGTTTGGTTGCTCACTAGAGACGAAGGGCAAAACTCTCCACAGGCTGAAGGCGGCTCAGACAAATGCTGGTCCACCACTTGTAGATCCAAGTTAAAGAGTTCACACTGCAACACAAAAAGCATTTATGCTAGTTAAAGGTTCTGTACAATCTATTATTCAGGCTGTGACCTACGTTTGGACACATTAGTCCTGGAATTTTTGTCATCTGATGTCGCAAGGACTAATAAAAGCCATGATTCAACTGGTAACCCAGACTGGTTTGCTTTGGAATAGTTCTTTAATGGCAGAGTGTGGCTCAGATCTGGCTCTGGGTCCAGAGGCAGGGCTCTGCTACAAGAGCAACTGATGTCACCCAAACATAACTAATGTTTTCTTAATCAATAAAAAAATAGTGCCGTAATTATACTTTTTAAATCATGGAGGCCAATCTCAGCAATTCACAAAAAGACGTTCAGTAATTCCAAGTTTGTGTGGAGACTTCCAAACTCGTGTATCTCTTAGATTGACCTGTACGTTCACGTCAGACAGTTTTGGACTGTACCAATTCACTCCAAAGCTAATTAGTCCAAATGTGGATACGGTGTATCAAAGTGTTTTGCGCTGGGCATGTGTAAAAGAAAAAAAAAAAAAGAGGAACAAACAAAATAAAATAAAATAAAAAGAATGGAAAAAATAATTTAAACAATTACACAGTAAGTTTAGTAATGCTGGCGACTTAAAGCAGCCATCTTTAATCAGTCAATTTAATACGTTGCGTTTCATGTTTCAACAAGTTGCATAAATAGCACATCCACTGCACTGAAAAGGGCAAGTCAGTACCATACTTTTCGGGCTATACAGCGCTCCTGAATAAAAGCTGCGCAAAATTTACAAAGAAACTTGTAACATGAGATATTTCCACATATAGTACACGGTAGTGATGCATCTTTTGAACCGGGGTTCTAACCGGAGACTAATTAGAATAATTTCTTTGTGAATACGAGTTGGATTGTAATAAAAAACACACCGCATTATGAAGTTTAACATACAAAGAGCACATCTGAGCTGTCCCTACTGTCCTTGATGACTGTGTGATCGTATTTACCCGTGTCTGTGTCTTCACATCTGCCCCTGAGCTCGTACTTATCGAGTTACGTTGTGACACTCAGATATTTACACAAAACTATGGTCCACGGTAGTGATGCAGGGGTCAGGTCTGACCAAGAAAGTCTCCTTTCAGTGCAGCAAGTTCCAAACTGCAGACCACCATATATCGCATGTCCGCACTCCGCGTTTAGTCGCGTCTAGTTTCACTTCCTCATTAGACCAATTTCTCCGTGAATATGAGTCTGATTGTAATAAAACATCTCACCTTGAATGTGGAACCGCTCCCCTGCACACCGGAGCTGGAGCCTGCTTCAGGGGAAGCTGTCTTCATGGGGGCACTGTCTTCAGCTCTAGGTGCTCTTCTGCTCTCTGCCCACTGGACATCTGAGAAACATAAAGTACAACTACTATTTCAGTAATATCATATTGTACAATGCAGTGTTTGAGAGGAATGGCATGGCCCCCTGGTTTGGTGCGTTAACTGAAGGCAAGGGTCTCGCTATGTACATTCAGGGGCCCGCCATCAGTTTTGACATGGGGGGGGGGCATCTCAAGCCCCTCCTCCCAGTGTTACCATGGAGCACGTCTTATTATAATAACTAATATTATAGTTCAAAAGAGCTTCAAGTGAGGTGATTATAAACTCAACCTTCTAATATTTAGTCTAGTTATTTTATTTTCAAAATAGTCATCTGTATGAATGGGTCTAGTCAAGTTAACAAATTTTCTTTCCCCTGCTTTATATTGCACGTTTATACATAATAAAATATTATTAGGCCTATTATTATTATCATGGGCCTATTATATAGGCCTATATAGTGTTTAGGGTGCATGTACCTTTATGTTTAGGGTGCATGTACCTTTGGAAATGGTATATTGGCATATTTCCCATCCCTTTAAAAGAACTTCATAAACTCCTCAGTGTAGCAGTACACATTATTGGAAGCAATGACCACCCATCGTTACAAAGAATTTTTAAGGAAATGACATTGGAAAATCTGTAATGACCCAAATCACTTCTTGTTCTTGAGAAAGTGCACGTGCATCATCTGAGCTGAGGAAGCAGAGAGTCTGGAACGTCTGATCTGAAGTGTGTTTACTGTGAATCCTTTTGTTTAGGAAGTTAAAATAAATGAAATCTCAAACTGTCATCAAGCCTGTTTATGCCCAACTGTTTGTAACTTAAAATGTTAAAAATAAAGCATAAGCAGCAAAACATTGTGCATAATTGATCCAAATGGATCTCCACAGCGACCACAGTCCAAACGGTTTATCTGCACGCTGCCCTTTAGCAGTTCAGGGCTGAAAACGATTAACATTTTCTTTCAGACTCTGGAGCACGTGAAAGACTAACAGCAGTTGTCCTTATGAACAAGAACAGTGATTGGTGTAGTTGAAACGCATGCCCTTGACCTTTTTAGGTTATCTGAATAATGACATGCGCATTTATTGCGTATATATGCTCAGCTTTTAGTGCTGTTGCACAATGACTTTAACCTTCTTTGGTGTCCTTGTGACATATATGGTGGTACATGGTGGTAGAAATAGTAACTTCATATTTACTGTTGTTTATATTTTAAGAGCTAATATTTTGCGGTAAAGAATTAATTATCATTCACAACATGATAACGACATGATAACGGCACGTCCATCTTTCTCTGATGAGTTTGGGACTGAAGCGTTCCCTCAACTTATTATCTTGTTCCCTCATGAGAATTGTCTTTTTTGTGTCTCAAATGTGATGTGAATGCTCCAGTGTGTTTAAATGTGCACTGCAGTGCGTCCCCATGTGTTGGAATCTGTAAGAGCATTCAGAAGTTCAGACCAAGTCAAAACCAGGTCAAGACCCAGGGCTAAAGACCAGACCAGGTCCGGACCAAGTCCAAACCAGGTCCAGGGCCCTCTGCAGCAACAAACAAAAACATTGAAACAGATGCTCTGAAGGCAAGAATAAAAAAAATCTTAAAAATGTGAAACAACTGTCTAACTTGAAAAAAGTGAAAAAATCTGAAACATGAAAATAATTTAGGAACTACACTCACCTTCTACTAAAGCACCTTCAGAGCCCGGGTCTTCCTGTTTGATCTCCTGGACCTGCAAACCAATTCAAAACATTTACTTTTAGATTAAATATTTCATTACGGTTAGTTTATTCTCTTCAGTGAGTTTGAAAACAGTAATCAATTATCAAAATAATCGTGACTACTGAAATCAACAGTGAAGAATTTGTATCAATAATGCACTTAAATCGTAACTATTCTCTCTAGAAGTCCTCAGTCAGCCCACTTTTAATCTCAGTGTGTAAAAGAAAAAATAGTTGAACATTGTAATATTTATAGACGTGGGTTAGGAGAACAAAAGACTAAATCTCCACACAAAACGGATGTCCAAAACGTGGAACAATTAGGAATTTCCACTTATAAATTGAGCTACTGTGTCCAAGGTTTGTCTAAGTTTAAGAAGGAATGAAACATTTCCCAACAGAGGCGATGTGTTGTAAGTGTAAGTACTTACACGTGGTGAACAGTGCAAATTAGAAATGATTCTAATGTAATGATCTACAGGAAAGATGTTTCCAAGCTGTTTAACCAGCAATGCTGTCACCCCGTAAAACAACAGGGGTAGAAGTATATACGGTTACACTCTTTCTTACGCCTTGATTTTTTAGACTTTTGAAGAAAGTGCAACCAATTCTCTTGATTTAGCCAAAGTGTTAAACAGTTTATTCATATCCTATTACTGCAGTTACAATTGACACATTTAAAAATGTCTATTGTCAGGGAGTGGAGCATCAAAGGGGTAACATTAATCAATGAACCTCAGAGACCTTTTAGCCCATTACAATAAAACATTTATAAATGTATTACTTTAAAAGTTACAGTGAGGAAAATAAGTATTTGAACACCCTGCAATTTAGCAAGTTTTCCCACTTAGAAATTATGGAGGGGTCTTAAATGTTCATCGTAGGTGCATTCCCACTGATGAAAATCACACTGAATCCGATTTTTTTATTATTTACTTGTATGTTATTGCTGCAAATAGGGCTGCAGCTATCGATTATTTTAGTTAGAGTAATCTATTGATTCTTTTCTTCGAGTAATCAGTAATTTTGTTTGTACATTCCGTAAACCATTTAAAAGCATATTAAATCATTTTTTAAATAAACGTTATAGTTCATGGTGAAGGATGACACATCACATATTCATGCTTGTATCGCAGCTTTATTTACAGATAATCTTGGTTAAAAGCCCCACATTGAGACATAGGCACAGACTGTACTTCTCCATGGGCAGAGGCCCTGCTTGCAGGGCCCCTGGCTTGGTTTCTCGTAATCTTTGTGTGCAGATGGACTCACAAAACGACGGCCAAAATACGACAAGATAACAACTCCATATTTGGACAAGGTCCAGGATCATAACCAATCTAGCCAGCAAAAGAACTAAGGAATAAAGTCTTCAGGATAAAGCCTAAAGAATGGAGTCTGGAGTTCAAAAGAATGAAGTCTAAAGATTAAAGTCTAAAGAATAAAGTCTAAAGATAAAGTCTAAAAGCAATAGTCTTGTAAGCACATTTTTTATTAGGGCAAAATAAATCATCCAAACTAAACCTTTACGTTTCTGGCTGTCTCTTCTCTGATGCATGAACACGCAAGGGAATAGCAAGACGAACTAATTCCCTAGTTTCTGGTGACCCCGACCGTGAGTCGGGGATGGACGTGAGGCCAAGGTTTTGAGGGACGAGTGACAGTTAACGTAGACAATCGGCGTATTGTCGGGGACGTTTCTCCCACTGCCTGATTTCTCCTGGGCGCCTACAAAAAGGTAAGCAGAAACCTGTTATACACTCGAATTCTGCATATTGGATAAATACAAATACGGAGAAATCAGGACTGTGAAATTGACGTGTCCCATCGTTTAGAATAAGTTATGCGTCTATCCTGTCGTGGTTGACGAAACTATAGACGTCATTACTCGGTTTATCTGCAGTGCCGTGGGGGATAGGATCCCCAGAAGACCTGGGGAGGTTTTGCGTCTGTTTGGCCTGCTTCACTAAAGGAAGTAGAGTAGAATAGGAACGAATCTGTTTCCGCGTTAGTTTAGTTTTAGGAGCGGCGACCTCAATAAATACAACTAGTTCAGTTGCGTAGTTTAGAGATCTGAGGCGCGTCCTCATTAGACGATAGGAACTAAAATAACAAGAGACAGCCTAAATAAAATAGGATCATGGAACACAAATTTGACGGAGACTTAGAGGAGTATGGGTACTGGGTGGGAAACGCAAAACCAGACTCTGAGGATGACACAAACGATTGGCTCAATGACGGACCAGGACTGGGAAAAAAATGGGGGGATGATAGTCGCACAGATAACAAGTGGAGTGGAGAAGAAAACAGGGAGAAGATGAAGAAAAAGTTAGGAAAAGAATGGAGGAAATCAACGTAAGGAAGACTAAAAGTTGGAACATTAAGTCGGCAAATTCAGGAAAGAGAGAAGGGCAAATTGGTAGAGAAAGTGTGAAGACATTGGAATGTGAATATAAGAACGCGTCATGGACGGAACGACGATAAAGTTAAGAAAGGAAATTGACGAAACTCAATCATTCAGGACCTTTAGTGCACCAAATGACCTGTGCGGCGACCGCTGTAGCAGCCGTGAAATTAGATCGCGCAGCAGATAAGAAAAAGGCAAACGAAAACCCACCGATTTCGACACCACTTACCAGCCACAGCCCCGTCACCGACCCAACCCCACCAGTTTACCCTCCCTGGCAGGTCTAGAATTAGGGCCAGGTCCCCCACCAGTTTACTCAGGGTTGGCCCAATATCCGATGATGAAAATATGTGGCGAAGTGGCATGCGACATTCCTGGAATTGCGGAGGACATGACTTACGGGTAGTCACAGGAGACTAGACTGTATTGTGGGACAAGTACAGACTCGCTCCACAGACTTGCAACAGCGGATGGGACCCGCGCATTCATTACAGACTGAGTCAACCACCCCATGTCCAGAGGTGAAGCAATCTCCCCATTACACGCCAGGGCAGACCTCAGACAACGCCATGAGAGTTGGTCCGGTTAAGGTTATGACGAAGGACTTGGCGCGCCTCAATAAGGACGCTGATATGAGGTTAGAAGAAACCTTTAAAACGAGATTTAGTCACACATTGACTTCCTCTGTCTTAGACCAGACCCAAGAGAGTGAGGGAGCCGTGCAGGGGCGTTGCTACCGCTCTCACTAGACAAAGGAGACAGTGGAGGATGACCAGGACCGGACTGGTACTTAGGGGACCGTGGGAGCGGAAACCATGTGACACTGACGCTCTGAGTTAGAATCCCACCCGTGACGTCATAACTCACACTCATACAATCTAAGATCTAAAGAACAAGACTGACAAAGCTGACCACCACAGCCACTAAGCTGAATTCTCAAATGCCTATGCTTGCTACATGGACACGGTAAGAGCCGTCTATCGGCCATTTCCTGTTAAATGTTACGCTGTTGGCTGAAACCTAAGTGCACCAGGATGTCGAGTGGTGGACGGAAGTGGTTGAGTAAGTTGTGTACGGTGTGGCTGGTCACGTGCCCTGCATGGAGACAGAGCAAAACAGCAGCAATGTAGTGCATTCCAATCCAATGCAGTGAACAAAGTTGTAAAGAGCGGTACATAGGGGAGACTAAACAGCCACTTCACCAGAGGCTTTATCCACACAGAAGACACGCAAGTTCAGGACCTCAAAGCTCGTGTAAATCTTCATCTCAAAGCCACAAACCACTCTATTGAAGACAGCGAGGTGGAGATTCTGAGCAGGGAGAAAAGACGGTTTGAAAAAAAGAGAATCCTTCTTTAAATCGTAATGGAGGTTTAAGATTCAACCTTCCAGTTTGTTATAAACCAGTCTGCTGAACCTGGAGATGCCCTGGGCATTCTGATGCTAAAATAGCACTCAAGGTGAGGGACAGCCATATGCCAGGGAACAACTAGAACAATAGGCCCATCCCAGTTTCAATGGGCCATTAGCAAGAGGTCCCGCCCTGTGGGCAAGGGCTCTCACAGAGTAGGATATATATAACAGGAGTTCTCAGACTTGTTTCTCCTGATTGAGAAGGACTCTTGGATGAGAGTCGAAACGTTTCGTTTTTTCTAATAAACAGAGTCCAGATGACTATAACTGAATCTTTTTTACTACCGCATGGAGACATACGACAGAGCATGGCTGTTACAGTCACACCCACAGAGTGTAGATCTGTGGAGACACAGGCCAATACTTTGGTCGTTCCCGACGGTGCTCCCCTTCAACTCACCAGGCGGCTGTTTTTGCTGCGTTCGCGCCCCCCTTTCTTTTTTCCTGACCCGGTGACTTGTACTCCCAGCTCTTTTCCGTTTATAGGCGGCGACCCAGATGCCTACTATTCCTCCTGTGTTGCAACTATGGACTGACGACGTGAGTCGGACGTGACCCTGGACGGGACCCAGGACACAACCCACCCGAAACTGTTATGTTTAGGGACCGCCATTGTAGCTGGACTGCCAACCGAGAGCACAGACCCCGTTAAAAGCTGACCCGGACTTGATGGCCTGTGACGAGCAGGCGGTTTAGGCGACATCTGACGCACCATTTAAAAGCATAATCTGGAAAGAAAGCATTGGGGAGCGGGCTGCGACAGCCATAGACAGGGGTGTCAAACTCATTTTTGGGCCAGGGGCCGCTTTTCGATGCTCAGGCTGGGTCGCGGCGCGAACATAATGTAAAAAAATAAACAATAAAAAATATAACAAAATGTTATATAGCCTAGTAATAGTTAGAAGACTAGAAGTCCATATTCATGCGGATCTAGCAGCAGGAACATGGACTTGTGATATGATCTGAATATTAAATGATTGTAATCAAGACATGTTAATATTGCTGCACTAACTCAATATGAGCTCACTATTTTTACAGTTTAATCTTATTTTAGTGACAAATGATTCATGTGGTGAATCAAATATCTCACAGCAGCTTCACTCTGTCATGTTCATACTTTATTACACTCTGACCTGTGTTTTACCTGTGGCCTCATGATCTGTCCAGGTTTTGCACTGGTTTGGATGTTTTCCTCACAGAGTTGTCAGCAAAGAAAGTTTGTTTTCTTTGTTGTTAGCTTCACATATAAGCGCCGCTTTTAGCACTCTGCAACTAACTTTCCACCAAATACCGCCTAACGTCCACAAAACCGCCTCTTTTCTTTATTCCTCGTGTTTCCCACGATCTGCCCTGGGGCAGAGCGCTACAGGTCATCGCTGCCGGTGTGTTCCATTTTAAACCTGCTGCGATGAGTCTCGCTGGTCGCTGTCCCTCGGCACTTGAGCTGGCGGCACACAGCGGAGAAGCGCGGGGGAGGGGCAGCGGCTGCAAAGGATTGTGGGAATTGTAGTTCTAGCGATAAAAACGAGATATATCTATTGGAAATTAATAATTATAAACTAGAAATGTTCGGCGGGCCAGATGAAAACATCTGGCGGGCCACATCTGGCCCGCGGGCCTTGCGTTTGACACATGTGGCTTAAGACAACAGCTTCTTAAATTGCAATTGGCAGAGGCACGCAAGGTAGCGACAGATGACAAAAAGGAGAAAAAGGCTGAGAAGAAATCATTAAATGCAATGATGCCAGTGGCCGAGGCTGTTTCTAATGATGTGGCAAATGCAGGCGTCTCTACACTGATTTGGTTAGAGAACTGGCTTGTGCAGGAGCGCTTTCTACACCTGACTATCAGTTCCCTTTTTATCTAGATGTTTCTATGTCTCCTGACGTTGTGAATGCTGTTCTCTTCCAGAAGGTGCAAGGCCACAGAAACACGCCCATGTATTGCAGCATCCCACTGGATGCCGTGGAGGCCAGATCTCCTCCCTGTACGCGATTTGCAGCCGGCCTGGCTAAAGTGATTCAGAAAACATCTCATTTGGTTATGTCGCACACACTCATCATCTTGACTGACCATTCTGTGACGTCTTTCGTGGCCTCTGCTTCCTTCACTCTATCCTCTCTGCGCCAAACAAGTCTCCTTAAAGTACTCACCTGCACCCAACACTACAGGTACCCTTACATTCAGGCATCAACATGGCGTGCCGGACGGGTTCTGCACATTGATGGACCCGACACTGCCTTGCCGCCGTGATGGGCTCACTACAATCACTGACTTACGCCCCAGAACCTGACTATGTCGCACTCGTAGCGCCACTGCCGTACTGAGCAAGGGTGCCATTTACAGATGGCTGTTGCTACACGGTACCATACCCAATAAGACTGGTGATTTGGCGCGTGCAGCATCTGCTGTGGTTGAGGTTACGAATCATGGCAACGGATTTATCTTCTACCTTGATGCGGAAGGAAATTAATGAGTCAAGATGTTAGACTATATCCAGAGATGACACCTTTTAATAACTCACTGAGGCTGCCAGTGCTTTACATATTGTATAAGAAGCTGATCCCAGACCTAACCAGGAATATCTAAATGTATTGGTATCAATACTAACGCAACTATTAACTGATCTACACGCCGAGACCCGAAATTCAACTAGAGCCATTGAAAATAGTGACATCCAACCCTAACGCGACCCCACCCAAAACACGAAAAAGGAGAACGTCTCCACTACTCCCATCTATGAATCGTCACTTGTAATGCTGCACTACCGGCTATAATGAGAGGGCTGGTCAGAGTGATTACCCATGATAGCCCAGGAATTTTGTATCCCTACAGGTTCTTCTTCATAACCGATGATAATACCCTATGAGACTGCACCAAGAGATGCGCTGGAACTTGGAGAACAGCCTCTAGTGTACGGTCCACGGTACGAGTGGTATGGTCATTTTGAAATCCCAATTCATATAACCCAACTATAGCCCAAACGCGCTGGATAATGTGATGTTGGTGAAGCGTAACCTTGTACGGGGGAAAACAGGGAAAGAAGATTGGACACACAATGGTCCACTGGTGGGGCCTTATCGGTGAGCGGAAAAACTTTACTGTTACCAAAACTGACTCCCACCATTTGGTGATTACGTTTAGTTGGAGTCAGGCCCTACGCTGTTTCGAGTTACGCGGTCAAAACCCCATGCTCATGGTCCCCCGTACTAGAGGACTATGGATCTGGTAACACAACATCGATCCCACCATCAGTCTTCTCCCAAATACCGTTTTACCAATGTAGGTAGCGACTGTCATGGTAGTTACTCGCAACCAAGGGTGTCTCTGGCGGCGGAACCAACAATCTGGCGTCATTGTTCTAGTTTGTATGTGGCCCAAGACCTATTACCAAGAATAGTGCCGCGCCGGGATCCGTCAGATCCCAAAACGGTGTCCTAGACCTTATGCTTCAAATCACCGGATCATACCGAACTCTCCTAGAATGTAACGAAATACGCGACGCATTTCATTCCTGTGGCCCGGATGTCTAAAAATAAGACCATTTCGTAACAAGTAATAGATGTGGCGAAACAAAAATTTCACATGTTTACAACTCTCTTGTCACCAGAAACGCTAAGTATTCAAAATGTATGGGTAATATCTCTTCCGGGTGGTGTAATTGGGCACCCTCTCTGGTGACACGTTTTAACCCTATTGCCCGATGCTGACTTATGGATTTGGTGTGGCACTAATCAGCTGTAGTGACAGGTTGCCTGTTATCATGCTACGCGTGGCCGGTGTTCAACTAATTTCTATCTTTTACGCTTGTCCAGTCCTCGTCTGGAGCCAAAGTCCTACTCAAGATTTGGAAGAGCTTGCCGCAAATCATCTGAAAAATTTCCTTGACCTACATAGGACTACACGCTTCTTGATTCCCCCTGGTTAGGTACGAGACGGACTCCCAACTCTACATTGACTATAGGCGTCCCCAGGGGTGTCCCAGACAAGTATAAATTAGTTGACCAAGTTGCCTCAGGATTTGAGAGCATCCTTGTCTGGGTTACACCCAACAAAAATGTAGATCGTATTAATTACATACATTACAATGTCCAGAAATTAGGTAACTTTACAGCAGCGGGATTTGAGGCTCTACATGAGCAACTTAAAGCCACTTCACTAATGACATTCCAGAACAGAATTGCCCTTGACATGTTGTTGGCTGAAAAATCCGGAGTATGTGGGATTTTCGGTGAGCAATGTTGTACTTTCATTCCCAATAACACGCAGACAGGAGCCAAATTGGACCCCGTGGCCCTGGAAGGGTGGCCAGAGGACCCTTAATCAGAAAATGAAAGACCATTCTGGTGTTAACACAGATATGTGGGATCAGTGGATGTCTATATTCAGCACTCTTGGACAGGTTTTAATATCGTCTATCTTGATATCTGTGGCGGTGTTTGTCTTCCCATCCTTCTTATGTGTGGGTGTTGTTGCATCCCCTGTCTAGTAAGAGAGGGCGGTGGGTGGTAAAGATCAGGCACTGGGCCAGTATGCAATGGTTCCTATTACTGAGACTGCTTCGGCTCCCCTTATGCCTCATGATGCAGTGCCCCTTGTGTATTTATACATATACTCATTTTTATTTGTTATTTTTTCTATTCAGAAGTGGTGTTTATTTTTATGTGAAAGTTGGGTATGTTGATTGATGAGAAGGTTTCGTACTCGCCCATAGGTGCCCTGTCATTGTGACTAGTATCCTGTTGGGTATATTGTTGGTTTAGCCGTACCCTGATCGGTTACTTACTTTTTTCCTTATTTTTATTTTTTATTACGCTGCTCTTTCACTCTTACCTTTGCAGGCTTTGTTGATCTCCTTTGGAGATCAAGAGAGGGAAATGAATATGTGATGACACATCACATATTCATGCTTGTATCGCAGCTTTATTTACAGATAATCTTGGTTAAAAGCCCCACATTGAGACATAGGCACAGACTGTACTTCTCCATGGGCAGAGGCCCTGCTTGTTTTCTCTGTAATCTTTGTGTGCAGATGGACTCACAAAACTACGGCCAAAATACGACAAGATGACAACTCCACATTTGGACAAGGTCCAGGATCATAACCAATCTAGCCAGAAAAAGAACTAAGGAATAAAGTCTTCAGGATAAAGCCTAAAGAATGGAGTCTGGAGTTCAAAAGAATGAAGTCTAAAGATCAAAGTCTAAAGGATAAAGTCAAAAGATTAAAGTCTAAAGATAAAAGTCTAAAGATAAAAGTCTAAAGCATAAAGTCTGTAAGCACATTTTTTATTAGACTTCCCTATATTAGGGCAAATAAATCATCTGGACTAAAACCTTTACGTTTCTGGCTGTCTCTTCTCCGATGCATGAACACGCAAGGGAATAGCATGACAAACTAATTCCCTACAATGGTAATAAACAAATGAGTTTCTGCTTAAAATAACAAATTTTATTCTTAATTTCACATAAGTTTGTCCCCAAAACAGCAACATTTCACTTCAGTCCAAACTGTTCTGTTTGTATTTAAGAATATACTGTCTATAAAAAGGACTAATTAACTTGTCACAGACTGTTTGCAAACAGTTACAGTAGCTATGAATTAACGTTTGTCACATAAATCAAAATAGGTTTGAAACTTCGTTGTAAAACTATGTTGGGTGGGACCACTGATCTTGGCGTTTTGAGCGGGGGCTCTGCATTTAGCATTTTGCCATTTTGCGGTGTTGGCTCCGTGTGCCGTTTACTTTGGCCTCTGTGTAGCCGCGGACTTTGTTTCACAACAAATTATTAGAACATAATCACGGTCCGCCGTGCTGTTTCCATGGATGTATCGGCTGTTTCAAGGCGCACCAGAGGAGAGGGCGGCGTGTTTTAAACGCACAAGTGTGACAGGGAAGCAGAGTAGCTGTGTGGGGTGAGCGTGAGTGTGGGGCGGGGGGTCCGCGGTGGTGAGCGAGGACGAGGGTGGGCCGTACGCGGAGCTAGTTGCGAGTCGCAGCTTGTGCACCGTGCTCTTAAATCCATGGCTCTTTCACACAACAAAACTCTTTCCGGTCGCATGCGTGAGTTTGGAAAGCACCACTCTGTCCTCTGTTGTGCTTTAGCTGCAGCAGGTCAGAGCGGAACAAGCACCGTGTGAAACGGAAGCGCCGTGCTCTCCGCACGCCAGAGATTCACATTCGTAAAACACATACTTTGAATACTTTCGTACAACTACAGTAGGTAGCGGTAAATTAACCTTTTCAGTTGGCTGCCAACCTCCATTAAAAGTGACAAACAACAACAACCAGTCAGACTCCAACTACTACCATGGGCAAGACCAAAGAGCTGTCAAAAGACACCAGAACCAATATCGTAGACCTCCACAAGGCTGGAAATCGGCAAACAGCTTGTGAAAAAAGACCAACTTTTAGAGCAATAGTTAGAAAATGGAATATGACTGTCGGTCTCCCTTGGAGGGGGCCTCCATGCAACATCTCACCTTGTGGTGCATCAATGATGATAAGAAAGGTGAGAAATCAGCCCAGAACTACGGGAGGAGCTGGTCAATGACCTGAAGAGAGCTTGGACCACAATTTCATTTATAATTTGCTGTAAATATAACCGTGTGCTCCGAGTGTTTGGAAGAACGTTTTCCGGGCTCCGTCGTTGGATTGAAAGGTCTGCATGAGTGCGCGGTACGCCAGACCCCTGTGTGTGATGTGCGTATTGTCCCACGGGTCAGGTTATGAAAGGTGGACCGCGGTCCCTTGACATGAATATATTTGAATATATTTGTCGGATTGTAATAAAACACACATCATTTTACAGTTTAACGTGACTATGGAGGCGAAGGGAAGATAAAAATACATGAATTCTCAGGTGCAGACCCGTTGTCACCAGTTTAGTGCTTTCAGGAACTTTTTCCCTTTGTTCATTCCATTACGTTGCATTTATTTCAATGCTCAGTCTGGGCTATTTTTAATAGACGTGAAGCGTGTTGAAAAAAATACTATATCGTCCCGCGCTTTCGTCTCACTTTTTATCCATGTTTTTCCTGGTAGTTATGGTTTGTTTAGTCTTGGTTTAAACCTGGTTTTGTCCTAGGTCTGCTTTGCACTAGTCAAGACAGGTTTTTGGTAAACACTGGGATTGCATTGCTTGGGTTTTAATGCTTTTGTCCTGTTTTTAGTCATGTAATATTGTCATGATATTTTTACTTCTCTGAAAGTAAGTGCCAATGACCATCCAGCGACAAGTACTCGGGACGGATGTCATCCACCCCTGGAGCCTTGCCACAGAGGAGTTTGCCAGCAACCTCAGAAACAGCCTGGGTGATGGACAAGTCCGTCTCTGCAGGGCCAGCCCATGGCATAAACAAGCCTGTGGCATAAACAAACTAAGCGATTGTTTAGAGCCACAACCTCTTGAAGGGCCACATGCTTCAGTGACCAGCGAGAGGGAGAATGGGCAAGAGAGCATGTGAGCGAAACAAACTCGCTGGATCTCATCCACCCCCGGAGTCCGGCCACCGAGCAGTCTGCCAACTGCCTCAGTGATTTCAGCCCGATTCAATTCAATTCATTTTTGTAACGCCCAAAATCACAACGGTTGATGGATGAGTCTGTCTCAGAGTCCTCAGTGTCTGCTTCTTCTTCAGAAGACCTGACAGTGGGACTGAGGAGGTCCTCAAAATATTCCTTCCACCGTCTGACAACATCCCCAGTCGAGGTCAACAAGTCTCCACCTGCACCATAAACGGTGTTGGAAAAGCACTGCTTCCCCCTGTTGAAGCGCCAGTCGGTTTGCCAGAATTTCTTTGAGGCTGATTAATATTATCATTGTTTACCAGAAATTGGTCTTTTAACATTATATCTTTGTTATAAAAGGCCTTTCTGTTGATATTTAATGCGAGTCTGTAAAGTTAATTTAATTAATAGTCGACTCAAAATTCGAATAATCGTTGAAACCCGAAACTCTAGTATCACATGAGCTGCGCTAAATTCATTACTGTGTTCATCTGTATGGCATTATAGACAGAGCTTGTCCTGGACTGTCTAACTTTAGTTTAGTCCCAGTTGAATCTGGTTTTAATCCTATTTTTGGTCAAATCCCAAATATATGAAGTCATTAGAGTAGAGGTTTAATAGTTCAGTTAATGGCTCAAAGTAAGCGTAAAATGACTGACGCATGGAGCATGGAGCGTTTACGCACGTTAGTTCCACTCGGATGACCGACCGTGAGAATGAAAACCAGCACCAAGACAATTAGGACATGGAAACCCTCCACCTCCGGGCCAAGACTGTACCTGCTCCCCTGGTTCGACAGACCCCGCGACCGTCTTCTCTGCGACCCCTTCGTTACTTTTCCCGCCGGTGTGGATGATTATGGACTCGATGAGATGCAGTTTCTTCTTGAGCTCGTCGTTCTCCTTGTTTTTGCGGCAGATCTCGGCGTGCAGCGCGGAGAAGCCCTGGTCCACGGCGACGCACATCTGGGACAGCGCCGCCTTGGACAGCGTGGACATGATGACGGCCAGCTGCTCGTGGAGGGCACGGCTGTTTGCGAGCATTTTCCGGGAAGGACGACGAGAGGACACGCTGCTGCAAAACAAACAACTGAATGGAGGAGGAGAGACCGGAACCTCTTTTTGTTTAGGTCTGGGTGTTACTTCCGGTGTTTCGGATTGTCTAGGACTAGTTTAACTCGGACTGTTGTTTGGGGGCGTGTCTTGCTTCACGTTTTCAAAATAGGCAAACGTCGTTGGAAAGCAGCAAAAATATGTGATTCATGTCAAGTGTATTTTTTTTTTTCACTTTTTTTTCATCAGCTACGTGCTATGGACATGGAGGCTTTAATTTAAAGAAGAATGTGGTGGTGGTGCTGCGTGTGGATTCAAACCAGGGAGCGGCAAGTGTCGTCCCACATTTGCTTCTGAAAATAAAACATTAAATAAACGTTTTTGTTCTGTCTTTGAAAATTACACTTAAATAATATGAAATAAACAAAAACGATTACACTCCTTGATAAACCTAAGAGTTAGCAGAATACAATTATATTTTTTGGTACTTTGTCATATTGTGTTACATTGTGACATTTCTGTTTCATTGTGGGTATTGTAACATCTAGATGGATAGATGTGTATTTGTGTGCATGTGTTAAGATAAGATAACCTTTATTAGACCCACAATGGGGAAATTCCAGTAACTCCTGTACTCTAATACATTTATCACAACTTGAACTGGTACAGAGGAGACAACAATACAATGTGTAGTGAACAAACTATAAATTGTGTGTACATAGTTTGTACACACACTATTTTCATCTTATTAGTAAATTGTAATTGTTTTTCTTTAATGCATGCCTTATTTGATAGAGCTTGCTCTTATTATGGTTCATTGTTGTATGTTGCACCGAATCACCAAAGCAAGTTCCAGCCTGTGAATTTTGTTAACTGACAATGGCAATAAACCTTTTCTGATTCTGACAAGCTAAGTATAGAAGAGGTCAGAAGCCCCTTTGAACAAACATTCCCTGTTGCAGCTTCACGATAAAGCTGGGATTTAATGTGTCCTGGCGACATAAACAAAGTAGTTAATAGTGTCACACGCTGGTTCTGTCACCCCAAGTGCACAAAATATACACACATTACACATTCAATATTGTGCTTCCGGGCTTTGTTGAAAAAAGCGTTAGTCGATATTAAACTGGGTTAGCTAGCATACCATGTGGTAACACACACACACACACACACACACACACACACAACATATGTATTAACACACATTGCTTTTACTGTCTGTCCTACTATCTGCTCAGAAGCGCATTAATACACATCTGCAATAGAGAACACAAACAAATCTATGTAAACAAAAGCCCAAGAACACAACCGCATTTGTGGACTTCAGCTGTGTTCAACACCATCCTCCCTGCTCTGCTCCAGGACAAGCTCTCCCAGCTCAACGTGCCTGACTTCACCTGCAGGTGGATCACTGACTTCCTGACGGATCGGAGGCAGTGCGTGCGGCTGGGGAAGAATGTCTCAGACACTCGGACTATCAGCACAGGAGCTCCACAGGGCTGTGTACTTTCTCCTCTGCTCTTCTCCCTGTACACAAACTGCTGCACCTCCAGCCACGACTCCGTAAAACTGATCAAGTTTACAGACGACACCACCCTCATCGGGGATGAGTCTGTCTACAGGAGGCAGGTGGACCGGCTGGTGTCCTGGTGCAGCGGTAACAACGTGGACTTCAGGAAAGTCCCCCCCTCACCATGATAAAATCCCCATCATCACCCTGGACTCTTTCCGCTTCCTCGGCACCACCATCACCATCCCAGAACCTCAAGTGGGAGCCCACCATCAGCTCCCTCATCAAGAAGGCCCAGCAGAGGAAGTACTTCCTGCGGCAGCTGAGGAAAGCCAAGCTGCCAGTGCAGATGATGGTGCAGTTATACACGCCCATCATTGAGTTCATCCTCACCTCCTCCATCACCGTGTGGTACGCTGGCGCCACAGCCAGGGACAAACAGAGACTACAGCGCATTGTGCGCTCTGCACAGAAGGTGATCGGCTGAAGACTTCCATCTCTGCAGGACCTGTACGTCTCCAGGGCCCTGGGATGAGCAGGTAGGATCACAGCTGACCCTTCTCACCCTGGACACGGACTATTTGAGCCACTCCCCTCAGGCACAAGGTTACGGTCCATCCGGACCAGAAAGAATAGTTTCTTTCCCTCTGCCGTTGGACTCATGAACACTTCCAAACGCCTGTCATTTTAACTAATTGAATCACTTTAAATCACTTTCTGCACTATAACTGTAAATTTAACAGTAAATTCTTGTGTACATAGTAAGTCTATTTTTATCTTATAATTTTAAATCTAATGCATGCCCTTTTTAGATATGTTGTTTTTATTATTGCTCTGTGTTTTATGTTGCACCTTAATGTTGAAACAAGTTCCTACGTTTGTGAATTCTGTTCATCAACAAAAGCAATAAACCTATTCTGATTCTGACATGGGACACTGTGGACAGTGGTGGGAGGTAGAGGTGCACGATGCACTGATGCCTGTACAGATGTAATCTGAGGTTTATCAAGGAGTGTAATCGTTTTTGTTTATTTCATATTATTTCACTGTAATTTTCAAAGACAGAACAAAAACGTTTATTTAATGTTTTATTTTCAGAAGCAAATGTGGGACGACACTTGCCGCTCCCTGGTTTGAATCCACACGCAGCACCACCACCACATTCTTCTTTAAATTAAAGCCTCCATGTCCATAGCACGTAGCTGATGAAAAAAACGATTTGGGAGTGAACAAAAATACGCTTGACATGAATCACATATATTTGCTGCTTTCCAACAACGTTTGCCTGTTTCGAAAACGTAAAGCAAGACACGCCCCCAAACAACAGCCCGAGTTAAACTAGTCCTAGACAATCCGAAACACCGGCCGCATGCACAACTTCAAAATAAAAGTCCGCATGTGTGAGTCACGTGACAAAAAACAAACCCACACTCTGTTTCTCTGTCGGTCTCTCACACTCCGTAATGAAAGGAAAATGTGCATTGTATTTGCTTTTGCCCAACCCAAGTCTTGCATATTCTAAAATGTTTATTAAAACTTTTTTTTTTCATTCATTATGTGGGAGTCTCACTAAAATACATCAATAATTAATAAACAAAGCGGATATGTAAATGATCTAAAAATGACACATTTCCTCATTTTCAACATGTGAATGAAACTTAACACCACTCCAAAATGTTTTTTGATGAGAAAACACACACAAAAAAGATTTATAAGAAAAAATAAATCTATTCAGACAAGAGTTAAAATATTTGCCACTTTTTATTTACATTGAAATATTGCAAAGTTCAGTGATAAAATGCAGATTGTGTTTTATGGGTTGACATAGCAGTAAAACCCTTTTCACATTTTGTTCTATGCAGAGAAATTCAGTGCGGCTTCATTGGAGCCAAATACTCTCCAGAGAATGAAAGATGAACTACAAAAACATATGAAAAACTGCTGTGTACCTTTTAGATCCCACCTTGGAATCGCACTCAAAGCAGTCCATATTGTATGGAACACAGACGGAAAGATTTACTGTCGCTTTGTTATTAGATCCAGCATTTGTGGCTTTCCCTTCAATGCCTCCCCGGGGAGATCTGACCATGCGCTGATCAAATTTAGATCCAAAGTCGGTACTGACACAATTGGGGAGTGACTATGGAGAACCCGGAGAGCCACGTTAAATGGAGAAAAGCTTTAGAACGCATCAAGCATACCAATGATGTCATTTATGCCTGGTGTACACGAACTGCAGAGTCCAGGTGGTTCCGGACCTTCAAGTGGGGTACTTTGCTGATTGCTTGTTAAACCAAATGCCTTCCTCTACTGTGGCCTCGATTGGACTTGCGAGACAATTTAATATAGATGGTAATTGGTTGACACAGATGGAAGAGCCAATACGGTGTGAGTAACCAAAATTCTGAGGCCAACCCCACGACAACAGATTCGAAACAACTGTTACAACCTAGCTGTATATAATGACTCACAACGCACTTATCTAGAGAAACAAGCAACGAGACGGCACGACATCAGAGGATGAGTGCGCTACATAAGAAAATTGACAGATAGGTGGAGATAAAAGCATGGTCAGTAATTCAGCACTACCAGAACAGCTAAGCAAAAGTCGGAGATCCAATGCTAATATTATTACTCAGAACATGATTTTTATGGCCTGACAACTCACCCTTAACGCAAGACCAATGTCTAGAGAGCATCATAAATATGTATTTTCCTAATAACTTGATGTGTCTGAGAATTATTTGATTCTAGAATTGACTCAATGCGCAATACTTATTACTAATAGGTCTCTTAGTCACTGAATCAGTGTATATACATGGAGATTATACTGATGGCATGACACTGATTCAATAACACATGGCTCTAGACTGGCACTAGAGTCACGCTTACGAACTACGCGCCGATAGGGACGGTTTCCGTATATATAGTTGTCAGGACGTAATAGGATTGCTTCCAAAACCAGGGTTGGACTCTTCTGAGGTACATATCCTACTACAATTTTTCATTAACTCCAGAAAAGATTGGTACCATATAAATAAGATACTTATACATTCACTCCCAGGTTCTTTATTAATAATAAAGTAGATAAGATCTCTCGATTCTCTCCAGTCAAAAACCGAGTTGGTTGGCGAGATGTCAAATTTATGATTATTGGAACTCTAGAGGCCATCACTACCATATACGAAAATTGTAGTATTCAAAATATAATGTTATTACCATTTTTGGGGCCCCAACACATGGCCCACGGGTTTCCGGACGCCTTTCCACTTTGAGAACCACTGGTCTACAGCACCGATGAAGCAGAGAGCTGCAACAGTGGCAGCTGGTCTATTATGGGCGATGGGGCGACGCCCCTCCTGGCAATCAGCCAATAATGTCAAATGGTTTAACAATTGTTTGTCTAAAACATAAAAAACAATAATTTGTTCAGAATTATGTTAGATTATTAAGTTTAAATGTGTATATATATGTGTGTATACAACACACATCACACAACAGCACACATACAGCATATATATATTGTGTAATACAACACACACACACATATATACATATATATACACACACATAATACACATTATATATACATATATACACATATTATATCACATCTATATATATATACACACATATATACACACATAATATACGGTATTTTCCCGGGACTTTTTAGCCGCTCCCTATATAAGCCGCATTTGCTCTATTTTTATAAAAAAACGATAATAAAACCAATACATAAGGCCGCACTTTTGTATATAGCCGCAGAACTTCTTTCCTTGACTTTTGGCTCGCATGAGCTCTCGCCCGCTGTCCTCTCCGCCCCTCCATTCGTTCTCACCAATACATTCATTGATGTTAAGGCTTGCGTGCAGCCGCGCGGGTTTCCTGCTAGAATCGATGGCCTTCAGCTTAAAACTTGCTTCATACGAACTTCTTCGTTGGGTTCCATAATGAATGGGGCAAGAATTTGAAAAATAATTTAATAGTTGGTATTTTGTCGTCGCGTGTTCTATTTGCTAGCTGAATAAAAAAGGCAACATCTGCTCTTTGCTTAACTTTTCTGTAGTTTTGATTCTAATTCCGGTTAGGTTTTCGCCCCTAGCGGTGAAAGAAAAAAACCACAGAAAAGCCGCAGCCTTCTAAATAATAAGCCGCATGGCTTCAAAACATCTGACAAAAGTAGCGGCTAAATTGGTCCGCACAATACGGTTATATATACACACACATATACACAACATTATACATATACACATATATAACCAACACACACACACAAACACAACATATATACATACATACAAACATACATATATAACATACATATATAATATATATCATATATATCTATATATATACATACATATATATACATATATATAATATATATACATATACATATATATACATATATATCATATACATATTATACATATCATACATATATATACATATACATATATATACACATACACATATATGATATATATACACATACATATATACATTATACATACATATATATACATATACATACATATATATATATACATACATATATACATATACATATATAACATATGTATACATATAATATACATATATATGTATACATATATACAACATATGTAATAACATATATATATTATCATATATATGTATACATATATATACACATATATGTATAAGCATATATATACATATATTACATACATATATTACATATATGTATCATATATATACATATATACATTACATATATACATACATATATATATATATAGCATATACACATATATACACACACATACACACACATATACATATACACGATATACATATATACACACACACACACACATATACATACATACATTTATGTATACATATATCATATATTAATGTATACATATATATTACAATATATATACTATATATATATATATGTATACATATATAATTATACAATATATACTAATCAATATATATACTATATATATAATATTAATATGTAATATAACCTATAACAATATATATATTCAAATATCATAATATATATCAAAATAAATATATATAATGCAAATATTATATATAATTATCATAATATATAAAATATTATACAATCATATATAACTTATACATAAACCATTATACTAATACATATACTATACATATAATACGTATACATATAATACATATATAATATGTATACATACCTATATACATACACATATATATGTAACATATATATATTATCCATATATATCATATTATATGCTGTATATACATATAATAATACATACATATACATATACATATATGTATACATATATATACATATAATCATTACATATATAAACATACATATGTAACATATATACATAATACATATATTACACATAATTATCATATAGTACATATATACTGTATACATATCATCATACATATCATATACATAATGAACTATAATATCTAACACATACAATTCATAATATATACCATAGACATACAAACATATATTGTATACATCAACAACAGTACATATATACTAATAGTATCAAACAACACAACACACACTATATAGTATACAAAACACACAACAATACACACACACATATATATATAACACCACACACACGATCATATATAATACAACAACACACACACAATATAATACAATACAAATAACCACGCACACACATATATTATACACAACACACACTACAGCATATATATACACACACACACACACATATTACACACAGTATTATATGATGATCCACGATCTCTATCTACCACCACACACACACATATATATATAAACACACACACACAACATATATATATACACACACACACAATCTCTAGTCATATATACAGACCACACACATATATATAATATACACACACACACACATATATAATAGTCACAACACACAATACACGATAACCTATATAATTACACACACACACATACAATATACACACACATAACATATATATACAACACAACATATATATAATACACACACATATATATATATACATACATATATATATATACACACATATACATATATATACATATACATATAATATACTATATACACTATATACATATATACATAATAATATACATACATAATACACATACATATATAAGTATACATATATAACATACATATATATATACATATATATACATACATAATACATATATAATCACATATATATACATACATATATACACACACATACATATATACTATATATACAGCGATACACATATATATATACATTAGTCACACCACATATATATATATATACATATATACATAACATATATATACACACATAATATATACACACATATATATATAAGGATATATATATACACACATATACATATATATAATATATATATATATGTGTACGTGTGTGTGTGTGTGTGTATATTATATATACATATACACACTCTTTTCAGTGTACGTTGTGGGACTGTTTGAAAATCGCCCCTGAGCCTGGTAGAAAAGGTCTTTAGCCTATCAAAGTCTAAGAAAAATGACTACGTCACTATGGGAAAAGCCATAGTAAAACTATCTTAAATGGGCGATTTGCTTGATCGCCCATTTAAGCGTAGTGTTTACGCCCCGGAGCTGCACTGTTTATGCTGGAGACACGGCGTAGCAGGTGCGTGCGGCGTGATCAGGGCGGCGTTAAGGCTTATGCTTCTCATTCAACTCTACGCGGAAGTGTTTTCCGTGTTTACTTTTTAAAACTGCATCTACAGACGTGTGTTCAACAGTACGTTCAAAAACTATTCAGAATGTGCTCCTTGACTGTGGCTGGCTGTGAATAAAAAAAATTGTGATGAAATGAAAGCTGCTGATTTCTTATCAGTCCGAGCCGATGAGAATCTGTGTCGAACCTATTGTACTTGTGCTCCGTTACCTTGACTGCACACACACCAAACAGGAGTGTTGTTTTTTTTTTTAGTTTATGACGCTGGATAATGCCAACGCTGAAAGCATCGCTGAACTTCTATTCATAAATAGATGCTTTGGTTATTAGAAAACCCATGTAAGAATGCTATAATTGACATGTCTTTAAGAACAACTTTCCATATAGCAATTTTGTCTGAGTTGATTAAATGTATGTATGTATGTGTGTATGTGTGTGTGTGTGTGTGTGTGTGTGTGTTGATCTTTTTGTTTTGTTTTCTGCTGTTTTACGAAACATTTTCTCTAATGTAGTAATTGCTACTCTGCACTCTAAGGTACAGGATCGCTGAGATTTAAAATCTGATATTTTAGAAAGTCTAAAAAGTCATTTTATGTCAAATGTATTTTCTCACAAATGGTATCTGCAGTAGTATTAGCATTACCAAAAGTGGAAATAAAGTTTGTTTACTTCATTCATTCAGTTGCAAATGTGTATTTAAAATGTGTGGTTAAAACAGTCAATGTAAAATATTCACTTTAGGACATTAAAAATAAACAAAAACATGGTAATGTCAAATAGCCCCATCTATATTTTGCATCACCAGCCGCCACTGGAGCTGCATCTCTGCATGAGAACAGGTGGCTTTATGTAGAGCTCACACATGCTTAATGATGACATTAATATGAAGACCTAACGAGGCGGAGAAGTGAAATACTGCAGTGCTTTTTTACCTGATGAAGTAAACAAGCTAGAACAAACTACTCAATGAGTTTCAATTGTGCAGCGACCCTGCATTTATATGATCAGTGCCTAATTATATGCACCATATCTGTATGACAGATGTGAGGGCCTGACAAGGAAAGAAGGTTTGTCTTTATAATAACAATTTTAAAATTACAATGAAATTGAATATTGACAGTAACAGAGGCTGGGTGGTCAAAGGTGCAGCAGTTAGCAAATACTGGTAAACATGTATTGATGATTGATGCTGTAAACTGTCAGGGTAACAAATAGGGGTGCAAAGTCCTGTTGAAAGATGCAAGCAAGAAAATGTATTAGGGTGGGTACATCAAAAGTATGGTCCATGGATCCGTTATAGCGGACAGTACCCCATATGCCCTCTTGTTCGAAAATCGCAGATAAAAATCATTGACATGATCCACACATTCATATTAAACAAAGTATATTAAATCTGGTTTGCTATTGCCAGAGTGAATCCTGTTGTCCTTGCCCAGAGTCCACTATAGGGCTATTGACACATTAATCTCTGTCAGCAGCACGCAGGAGGCCAGCAGGCAGGAGGCATCAGTCTCAATCTACACATTGGGTTCACAGTATGGACAGTTCCCCTACACACAGACATACGTCCCATCACACCCAAGCGAGACTTTGTCAACCAAACCATCGATCAGTGCTAAGGGTCAAGAGGCTGTAAAGGTTTCAAACCACATGTAGAGAAGTACCATGGTCTAGAGGACCAAGTCTCAAGTCCTTGGTGTCAAGTCAGAGTCAAGTCCCAAGTCAAAGACAAGCAAGTCCAAGTCTTGACATTGAGTTTCAAGTCCTTTCAGGTCATGATTTTTGTGAATTGTTTTTCTTCTTTAAAAGTCCTCGTCACTTCGAAGTATTGAATGTAAAGAGAAAATGGCTTAAAGCTTAAGTTTTAAGCCGTCTAATGTCAGAAGGTTCTTAGTCCAAGTCAAGGTCCAAGTCATTGGGCATCAAGTCGAGTCCCAAGCGGATTTTGATTTGAAGTCTCAAGTCATCAAAACAGTGACCCAGTCAGGCCTTGCAAGTCCAAACCTCATTAGTTAAGCGTGCCATCATTAGTCTGTTAATGTGGGGACATTTTGAGGAATGTCAGTAAAGGGCCAAAGAAGAAATGCTTATTTTTAGGATGAATCTGAAATACTGGAAATTACATTATTATAACTGCGAGTTACCTTAGATTTAGATGTACACCACACCAAAACCCTGTATCAGATTTGTAAAAAAAAATATATATATATATATATATATATATATATATGTATAAAATATAAATCTAACCAGAATATAACAAATTTATAGCTATATATATATATATATAAATAAACAAAAGGCTTACATAATCAGTGAGTTTATTGTACACATTGAGCAGCAAACACACAGGGAAACACATCCTGCAGTCTCTCCATCTTGCTGGTAAAAAAAAAAAACATGTGCCGGCTGAGCCCTCCCATCTTGACCTATTATACTAATGTGAACCCTGTGACCAACCAAAGCAATTAACTTAATTACTTCACTAAATTAGCACAAATAATATAAACACAGAATAAAAAAAGGGTCCTAAAAAATAAATAATAAGCTAAAAAACTTCTAAAAAAGGGAGCACTGCTGTAAGTCACCCTGCACACATTTGTTACAAGCACACACATAAACCTTTAATGCCAGACATCCTGTACAACCCCTGCAATCAATTAGCTCAGTGAAACAGCCTTTTTGAACTGCAGGGATTGGCAAAGGATAAAGATACTTGAAGATGAGAAGAATATATTGTACAGCTATGGCATCGCTTTTCCTGTGTAAAATAACCTCCAGTTTCTCATTCAAAAAATGACTGCAAAGACCAGAGCCGCATGAGCTGAATGCAGTTTTCCCATCAATGGAGTGTGTACTAGGTCAGGAAGCTGGAAGCCCTTACAAGGACTGGTATAGTTGTGTCGAGTTGTTGTTCCGTCCTCGTGACTGACATGAATTAGTGGGTCACATACTTGTTGCCCACACACCACAAGCAAGGGTCAGGTTTATTGTATTATCCTAACTGCACAGTTGAGATCTTGATTAATTCCTTGCACATTTTGAGCTAAAAGTGGAAAAGTGACAGCAAATGACAGAGGAAGCAGTCAGATGACGCACTGCCATACACACTTTTCACAGGTGCACAGCGACTTGTTTAAAATTACCCATCAGTCCCTTCATGAGGGTGGGGTATGTTGGGTTGACAGCCGACAAGAGGGGCTCAGGAATTGAGCTGGTTTAAAGTTGCGACAATGCCATCACACGGCCAAGAGCGGCAGCCCCGAGAGAGGAGGGACGGCCCAGGCATGCCAAATATGAGCAAGGCCGGACGTCATTCTGCCTGGCGATACGCACAGGCACATGTCCCGGACGAGCCTGCTGTACTGGCTCATGCTCTAAATTAAGGGCAGCAGAGGGTCCACTCTCTGTATGATTGCAAAGTGTTGAGTTCTGTGTCTCAGTGCTGCGATTACCTCATTGCCTCTATTTGAGGCCAAATTGTGACCTTAAATATATAGTAGGTCAAGCTGCTTAAAGTCTATATGTTTCCTAATTATGACTTAGTTTGGTAGGATAGCACCTGTGGTGAATATTTATCATAGTTTTACTTTTGTGAAGAACTAAAAAAAAAAAAAAAATGCCATTGAAAACACATTTTCTGACAGATATAAAGCATTACCTATTTACCGCTATAAGGGCACTTAAAAACATTATTTTCTCAAAAAATGGACCAGTCGCCTAATAACCCAGAGCGCCTTTATATGGATTAATTCTGTGTGCCTACTATCTCGAACCATTTATGTGTACAACTGCTCAAAAATCCGTCAAAATGTTTATTCACAACTTTGTAAACTACCAATAAGCCGCACCACTCCAGCATTACGTTACCCGTAGCCGAGGAGCTCGCGGATTAATACTGTGCTCACCATAACATACTAGGTGTATAAGAATTAGAAGGATTTGGTGACGAGAATAAAACTAAAAAGTGAGGTATATATTGTTTATTTTACGTGAATAATAGCGTTAACTGAACAAGTTTCTAGTTATTGTAATACGCAACGTTTCATTAGCGTATCTGACTGTCTTTTTTTCAACGTTTGTACCTATCCATTTGATTACTGAATACGCCAACGTTTGCATACTAGCATCTGACTGTGTTTATTTACTGTTATACCTGAGCCATTTTGAGTACTTACTTGAATACGCTAAACGTTTATCTAGCGGCTATCTGACTGTGATTTTTAGTGTTATACCTGACCATTTGTTACGTGAAACGCTAAGTTTGATTACAGTATCTGACTGTGTTTCTTTACTTTATAACCTGAGCCATTTGATTGCCCTACTATAATACGCTAACTTTGACTTCACGTATCTACTGTGTTTTTACTGTTATACTGAGCCATTTGAGTTACCATTGAATTCACGCTAATCTTCTACCGTAACGAATCGAACTCGATTTTTACGCTTATACCGCACCATCATTGAGTTACTGTGAATACGCTAACGATTTGACTATCAGTATCTGACGTGTTTTTTACGGTTACCTAGCCATTTGATTACGTAAACGCTAACGTTTGATTTAGCCAGTATCAGACTGTTTTTTTTACGTGTATACCGAGCCATTTTGATTGCCGTACTCGACCTACGCTAACGTTGATCACCGTATCTGGACCGTGTTTTTACGTGTTAACCTGAGCCATTTTAGTTACTGTAATATGCTAACGTTTATTTAGCGTATCAGACTGTGTCAGAACGTGTTTCCATTGAACGTGGGACGTTTGTTAGCTTAATGCGCCTTATCGTCCGGTGCGCCTTATATATGGACAAAGTTCAAAAATAGACCATTCATTGACAGTGCGCCTTACAATCCAGAGCGCCTTATAGTGCAGAAAATACGGTATATGGATTTTGGCACTTGTTTTCAGTCTGTTTGCATCGGCAACAGTGGTGGAATTACCTCTATCTAAATCATATTTGCTGCCCATGTCCAATCAGAAAGTACAATTATAAACTTTACAAAAATTGTCAAACTGGGGACAAAAAGGTCAAATGTATTGTAAAATCTGAAATATAAATGTCAAATAGATTTTAAGAATAAGTAGAAAAATAAAACTAGACTAAATGGGACAAAAATTATGTTTTAAGCCGCCCTTTTTAAGTTACACATTTCTTTTATGCCTGCAGGATACACACCTCAGCCTTACACAGACAGTGTAACAGTTAAGCATGCTAAACACACATGTCCATAACATCATGAAGGAATGACACAGCCATACATTATACACATGTGCATGTGTATAATGCGCACACACACACAATCGAGTACCAACACTAACATAATGAAATTCACACTTGTGCCAACAACATGTGAGCCGCGGACGAACAAGTGGCGTCCAATCACGTAGGAAGTAACTCCAACGTGCACCAATCACAGGCAAACACACTGCTGAGGCGGCCATCTTTAGTAACGGCAGCCAGGGCTGACAAGTTTGGTCTATCATTTTGAGGCCCAGAAATTCCTGCATGTCTGCATACCACAGTGTGCAGAGGGGAGGAAGAAGGGGAGAGAGAGAGCGGACAAAGCAAAGTGGGAAAGACGAAAAAACTGTTTGGGTGGGTGTACATAGGGAGGATCTTTCAGAGAAAGGTGGCGCGAAAGGGTACAAGAAAACGGACATGGGAGAACATTGTTTTATACCATTCTGTGTGAGAAGTGTGTGAGACATCGCATGAAACAAGACATCTAGGTCTGGACAATTATTAACCACATTAATTTCTCATGAGGACAGAGAGACCATAAAAGTAGAGCCAGCAGAGGTGAACATAAAAAGTACATACCATAGGCATGACAGCATTGAAAACGCAGTCAATCTTTCAACTTTTTAAGGGAGCACAGCCACACAGCCACTATCGGTAGAAATGAGTTTAGGAAAAGTACTGTAAAAATATCTGTTCTGCAGAAGTTGGTTCTCATTATCACGTAGAAGGTGCATTTAGTAGGTGTACTGCAAGCCAGCCACACAGGTTCAAGGCTCAATGGCATTTTCAGACAAACTACAGACAGTGCTGGCATCACAGTTCAGCAAACCATTTAATGTCTGTTTTGTGCACTCAGTAATGTCACCTGTGTTTTGAAACTTAACATACTGCAACCTGTCCGTTTTCCACTTAAAATTAACATCTTCTCAACAGGACTTTGTTAGGGTTTTTTACTAGTATTGTTGTACATGTGACCCGGCCACATTATCTCAGTGTCACAACCCCGTTCAGCTACCTTGGACATCTAGTCTAGATAGGTACAGCCCAAAATAGGAAGACGTTTCAGGCCTGTACATTTATATGAGAAAGATGGGTGAAAATAAATATTACACAGACTTTCTTGGTATAGGACTAGGCTCTGTGGAACAAAAAACTTGTGTGAATGAACTTGTGGAACCTGTGTTGCATTTCCCAAAATCCAAGGTGATGACATTCTGTGAGTGTTGAAGAACGTGGAAATATTGGGTCAGAAAGGACTTCAAGGATGTGGAGGTCGTGCAAGGACACACAAACTCAATCCTGCAAAACAGTGCCTTTCAAGCGCTTGATATTGATGACCACCTGGTTCCACTGAACTTATGATCAAACGAGGCAGGAAAAAACCTGAAGAACAATATGGTTTGTTAGTTTATTTTCCGTGCCGTTTCCATGGATGTATCGATGTATTTCAAAGCACAACAGAGGAGAGAGCTGCATATTCAGAGTTACAGATCAAAACACAGTGCTCTTTCACGCAACAAAACTCTTCCCAGTCACACTCGTGAGTTTAAAATAAGCCACTCTCTCCCTCAATAAATTAATCATTGCGCAACAGAATAATAATTGAATTGAAGCTTTTTTTTGTAATCGAATTACTCAATTTAAGCGAGTAATTGTTGCAGCCCTACATACATACACGCATATACCGTTCTTTTCAGGCTATACAGCGCTCCTGAATAAAAGTCGCGCCAACGTACAAATACAGGCCGCACCTGTCAAAAAGCCGCATGTGCCCACGTCCACTCCCCCTGCGGTCACTGGATTCTGTTGTTGCTTTTAAAGGCGCAGCTCAAAACCTTTTTATGGCGTTGTTTTAGGGTCTGATTTTTACTGTATATTGTTGTATGTGTATTGCTCACTGTAAGTTTTGTGCTTTATTATTTTATTCTGTGTTTTTATGAAGCACTTTGTGACTTCTGTCTGTGAAAGGTTCTATACAAATAAAATGTACTTACTTACTTATATTGTACCATGACATATTTAAACATAAATAAACGTGGTGGTGATGTGCCAGTTTTCATTTGAACCGGGAGTCTCGCAGCGCAGGTCTAATTAGACAAATTTCTCCGTGAATATGAGTCGGATTGTAATAAAACACAGCGTTGTGAAGATTAAATTAGTTAACAGAGAGCACGACATGTCCGTCCACTGACGTCTTCTTCTACAGTGTGTAATGCTTGTGGTACTGTAAATTTCCTGGCTTTATTCACACGTAACCGTTCCCTGCATTAGTCCTGGCAATTTATCAGAGAAATTGACAGATCAAAAATTCAAGGAAAGAAGTTTTGGCTTTATTCACACAGTCCCTGCTCTAGAAAAATGCCCAAGTAAGGCTGAATGTGTGAATGGGACTAAAGCGAGGACTGCACTGAATCCACTGAGAGATGTACAAGTCAACATAAGTTCAGACAGAATTTTTTTTTTTTTTTTTTTTTTTTTTTAAATAGTAAAAATTAAATGCTGCCCAGTGGTTGAGTGGTCAAGGCACAGCACACACATGCCAGGCAGCTGGCCGCAGTGTCGAGAGTTCGATTCATGTCCTCCCTCAGCCTCTGTCCTTCCTGTCTAACAAAGCCGACGAGCAACATATATATATATATATATATATATATATATAAGAAAAAAAATAGGAGACATGCGAGTCGAATAAATATTGTGCTTGGATTTAGTCAGAGGGTTTCGACTTTGCCCATGAGTCCGGTAATAAAGCGTGGCAGTAGGAAGTGGTTTGGACAAAGAGAGGAAGTAATGAGGAAGTAGTTTGAGGCAGTTCAGGTCTTGTCTGCCAACAAACCTCCATAATACATGGATTCAGATGAGGACCACTGGGCTGATTCCCAAGACATGTCATCACAGAGGAATGAGCCAGTAATTGGGACTTAATCACGTGGTATCTTATCATACATATGTATTCTGTGATAGAAGTAGTTTGTGTAAAATATGTATATGCAGACAACCAATTGGCAACAGGGTTGAAGATTATTAAATTCTTAAATTTCACATTGAAATGTCGTAGAAAAATAGCCAATAATTGAAAAGTATACATTTTTAGAAAATAATTTTGATAGTATGAATTTTTTTTTTTTGGTTGGTAAGAAAGACAGTTTGGGAGAGCCGAACAATTGAGTTGCTAAGTTAGCACAGCCTCAACTGGTGTCACCCACAGCGTGGGCAAAAGAAGATAAAGACAACGCAGAACTGATGCCATCTTATCAAAGTTCACTTGGATTATGCAAACATGGAGACAGCCAGTGGGGAAAATACTACCTCTTCATCTGTCTCAGTATGGCTGTGTTATTGTTTCAGGCTGAAGTTTGGTCTCTTCCTCTCAATTCCTGTCCCTTATAAGATATTAATGGTAATACTAAGACCAGCCAGTCAGCCACCACAAATAACTACATAAATGTAGGGTAACAAAGCATGAGAAACTAAAAATACAGTAGTTATAAAAGAATTATATGACTTAACAAGTGAATCTAAAAGTGTAATAAAAGTATAGTCTGGACTATATATGTTTGTACTTTTTTATTAGGACTCTTGGAGCCCAGTATAAAAGAACTTTGTGAGAGTGAGCCTGGAGAGGTTGTGTGAGTGTGGTGAGATGATTGGCAGGTAGTAGGCATACAGGAAAAACAACAGGCCCCTGCTCCAGATGGAGCTGCAGCCGTGAGTCAGGAGAATGTACAGTATGTGCAAAGGTTGCTGCTTCAGCGAGCAGCAGCACAGGAACATTTACACAGGAGTGTTCCACTCCAAGAACCAACTGGACTCTCAGATTGTGATCTTTAGACATAGAAAATACATGCTGATTATGTTTTAAATAGACTGGTTTCATGTTGGTTGAATCGACAGTTAAAGGTAAATTATCGGCCATTACCATGACATATGGACATATGAGATGTCCATTTATGATAGAGACCTAAGCCTAGTTCAATTTACATTAAAAACATTAAATCTTGTTTGAAAAACACCTGCTGGGATGTTTGAGAAAATATTTAAGGACATGTGGAGTGTGAAGAGAGGGACAGCGCTGGAGTGGAGCTACTTTTACACAGAGAGTTAAGACGCTGGCCTAACCAGAGCTTTCATTTGATTGCAGGCACCGGGCATGCTTCATTTGAGTGCTTCTATCCTTAATACTGTTATTTTCTTTCTTACGCCTCTCCCCTGGCCGGGCCGCCAGCCATTTGGAGAAAATTGTGGGTGCTTTTTGAGTATATGTGCACCTGGAGTCATACTCAAAAACACCCCGCCATGTTTGTTTTGCTATGTTTATTTTGCAATGCCCAACCTCAGCTCTTCCCCTACAAGCCTCCTCAGCTGACACTCATCTTATTTCACACTGGCTGCCCAGATTCACAGTTTCTATTACCAACGCAACCTAGAAAACAAAGTTGAAAACACCATGCAAGGTCAATAGAGACTTGTACTGTATTTTAAAAAAAAAATTAACCCAAAATATATTTTGTTAAATGTATTTAACGTCAGTGCATCAGCTCCATGAGCTCAGTTCCCGGGCCGTCTCAAAACTTCCAAAGAGCAGTGAGTGGAGTTTCTGGTGAGCAGGAAAAATTAATCCAGCTAGGGTTCAGCTCTTTGAACCCAAATTATACTGTGGATGTGTTAGAGAACATATTATTTTTTATTTTTTATTATTATTATTATTATTATTATTATTATTATTATTATTATTATTATTATTATTATTATTATTAATATTAATAATATTTAATAAATAATAATAATAATAATAATAATCCTAGTTATTATATATTATCATTAAAATAATAATCAATAATAATAATAATCCTACTACTATTAATAATGTTTTTTTTTTTTTTTTACCCCCCATGAAATGAGTATTTATTGCCATTCACCGTTCCCTAAATCAAACTCATAGTTTTGCCACTGAGGTCACACTGAGCACTGCGTCCTAGTGTACGAGTGTGGTTTTGAACACAATCCAAGAGGCTGGGTACAGGCAGGATGAACTTTGACCTGGAAAACATTTAGCCTTGTGCTGCTTATGTCTGTGTGTGTTAAGAGCTGCTCTGGCGTCACTCGTGCTCAATAAATACAGAGCAAACAACAAACTGACTTTTGCCGTTGCCTTTTCACCTTACTCCGGTCTAGTACGTTTTGTTGGGTTTCAATATTGCTCCAGTGACAACGCAATCTACTTCATGGATAGAGGTGGGCGATATTGAGAAATTACAATATTTTTTCCGGCTTGTAATGTAATGCACAAAACCTGTATGGAAAGTTTTCTGTTCTTTATTTTTTATTTATTTCATCAGCTCTTTTTTCCTCAGTCTTTCTAAATAATTTGTATTAGACAATATACTCAATAGTTTACAGGGCTGAAAAAGGTGACAGTCAGACTGGATTTCCCAGATGCGCAATGGAACGTCCAAGGTTTAAGAAATTCTTTAGCTATTACTGCCATTATGCCATCGCACATTTGCAAAAATAAATTGGCCTGTAATGTGGTCTGTAATGTGAGTACCGGTATACATGATTTAAAGTTTCAATGTGGGGTAATTAATTCAATGTGTAGAACAAATAGATATATTGTACTTTACTTCTTAGTGATGTTGTGATTTAGGGCGTTACAAGATAAATGAACTAGACCAGGAGAACCACACTTTCTAACCATCAGTGTTAAAAAATTCTGTGCGTTTTTACAGAAACACGTGGCTGCTCCGTGTTGTTGTCAGCTCCAGGAGCAGGCGAGGTGCGAGCGGGAGCAGGTGGTACATTGGGACTTAAAAGACCACATCAGAGCGCTTTAACCAAGAAGGTTTCATAAGCAGCCTAAACGACACTACAGCAATAACTTACAAATCCTGTACCTCAAGGCAAATGTGATGGCAATGTAAAGTGTCATCGGTCCCTCTGTCCAGCCCATTTTGCAGATCACCAATCACATGATTTTTGCCGTAATCGGCCCGATCTTGATTGGCGGCTGATCGATCGGAGCACCTCTAATATAAATATTACTGCTTTAACACAGTTTGAACACCACTTAATAGTAGCCTAATAATACAACTTTGAACATAGCCAACCCTTTTACTGTTTGTTCTTCAGTTTTATTTTTGAATCTGTACTTTTTACTTGTTATGCTATGTTAAAATACAGTAGGCATATGTCCCCACCGTTGAAAGGTTTTATCAGATGGACAGTGGCTCCTGAAAAATGCACAGAGCTCTTATAGGTCTGAATGTACTGCATGGCTACATAGCCAGAGCAACTGGTGGTAACTTGCAAGAGCAGAGGAAAGTAAACAGAACTGTCAAAACATCTGGGCAGACAGACCTCAAAACCCTTTGCCAATTCTTCAGGTTATTTTGATTACAAATGTTTCTAACATAAACGTGATGCATACTGCCTTTACCCACACATGCACCCACTGGTTTTCTTGCTCGTAAGGAGTCTGTACAAGATCAGAGGAATGCTATGCGTTCGTTGGCTCTTACCTAGGGCAACAGTGGAACCCTGTAAAAAGCACAACAAAAACAACCTCAGAGTTTCCACTCACACATAAACTCTAATGCCCCGTCTAATGTTCCTCCACTCCACGCTGTGCTTCTGGCCAGGCATCCTCCGTAACTCAAACATTCATTCACATAAAGGTCTAATTAAAGATTTCCAGCTTTTGCAGCTCTGCTTGAGTTTTGTGGTAGTACATTGAAACTACTTCATCAAGAGGAAATCAGCTAAGCCACTTATGCGTCCCAACTAATGCACAAACAAAACTTAGACATTTCTGCAGTTATTAATACATTGTCAGAGCAACACATCTAACCATCAGGAATGTGGAATGAGGAGATATAGTGCAGATATTTCAAAGTGTGACGAATACAGTTAAGGCACTATATGAGTGAGGTGAACACATGCCCTCCCCTACAGCACTGACGAAAAACCCCCCATTGCATCATGTTGTAGAAATGGTGCCTATCAAATGACGCAAAGTAAACGGTCATACCTGCCACTCCTACAGCAATGGTTACCAAACTTTTTACCCTCCGCACCACCTCAGATATTAGAACTGTGCGTCTGTGAGAACTACACACATCAAAAGCAATCTAATGCAGAGAAATGTCTTTACTTACCATTTATATACAAAATATTTTGTATCATCAAAATACAACTAAACATTTCTAAAATAAATATCTAATAAACAAATGAATGTAATAAATGTTTTTTTTTATCCTGCATATACACCGTTTGCAACACCACAGTTCGCGAACCACTCTCCTAAACTGCGGTGAATCCCAGTTCAGCCTAAGAGCACAGCTGGTCTGTGTATTTGACACACACACACACACACACACACACACACTGACTGTAGTGCCACATGTCCAAAGAGTGAATGATGGTAAGCTTGCTCAATGACTTGTACGGTAACTTATACATTTATACATCAATAAGACGGCAAATATTTGACCCATGAAGCAAGTCGTGGGTCTATAATTACACATCATGACACTCGAGTCAATCTATGGTAAACAGAAGGCGTGGCATGAGCATGACCTTCGAACACTGATATTAGCTGGAGCGCTTCACAACATAGAAATCATTGAGCTCACTACACAAACACTTTGTAATGAAAACATGTGTCACCTCCATTGATTTCTGCAGAAAAATAACCTGATGCAGGCTCTCGGTGTGTGCCTCAATAGACTTTTGAATAGCTTTATGTGTGATGAATTACCATGTCGTGGACAGTCAACAACAGTGTGGTGTAGCATAGTAACACAACGACTTACTTCTCTGACAGTGGTCATGGGACCAGCATCGTCCCCGGAAGTGCCCGTTGATGGTGTTCAGAGGGCAGATGGTCTGGCCCTGCGCTGTCCCCGGACATATATCCCCACACTCCCTCTCGTTCTTATTTTCCACAATGTAGTTGTCTTCCATAGAGTCCAGGATCTTTGACCAGTCGAGGGTGGCCAGGTAGCAGAGGTCATTGTTCTTCTCGATCCTCACGGCTCCTCGGGTGATGTTCATGAGGTTGTGCAGACCCAGCTCTCTCATCTGCATCATCTCATACACAACCAGAGCGTAGTTGAAGAAGAGGTTGTTGCCGCGGATTACAGTCAGGTTTGGGAAGAGTCGTGCCAGCGTCTCAAGCCCGTAGACTCTGAACAGAAGCACATAGTCGGTCACCACTTGGAGCTTGGGGTAGCTAAGGCCTCGAAAGTCTGCAGTCTTGGTGTTGAACATGAGCAAAATCTTTAAGTGGCCCTCGATGATGGTGCAGTTTTCCAGAGACTGCAGGTTGGTCACATTATTCCGGATGTCTTTACTCTGGCAGACTGAAAAATAGAACAAAACAATAACAGTGTTAATATCTCCAATATATTTTAAACAAGAATCTATCAAAACTTGTGTAAGAATGTAAGAAGTTAGTTAGTTGCATTGATCATTCATTGCTCTTGTCACTTCTGTGTTAGTTACAACTGTCTTGTTGCAAACTGACCGAAACACAGAACAGCAGTGGCTGTGGCCACTCTCACCACCAAACACATATTTATAGGAAATATTGAATATGATTGACAAGCCCTGTTAACATTTTGATTTAAAAAAATATATATACATTTGATAAACAAAGGGTAAACAGAAGTGACATTTTTAAGATTTGTATAATGACTAAAACCCTAATATGAAGCAAGTATAGTATACACAGCAGCATTGGTAGCAATGAAGCAGAAACATTCACGTCTGTCTCTCTCAGCCCGGCTACACACACACACACACACACACACACACACGACTGTATGGCAGTGTCTGACCTGGATGAAGCAGACATTAGAGGGTTAATAGAAATGAAGCCCGGAAGCAAAACTCTTATCCAAGCTCATTCATACACTTGAGCTGCAGTAATCACACAAGCCCTGCACATTTGGGCAGTGCCAGCACTCTGCATCAGAGGATAGCGGATGCACTGGACAACAAAGGCAGAGAAGAGTATAATAATGGAAAACATAAATATACATAATTGTGATCTTTTTTGCATACATTTTTGCCATGAATTGAAGTCAATTGCCCTGAGTCAGTTTAGTTTTACTGTTGTTCTTCAGTAGAGAGAATATAGTTCAGTACAAATTATTATTAAAACAGAACATAAAGGCAACAGCTGCAAGGCGAGGGGTGTAAAGAGATTCAATATGACAGGGTGTAGGAGTAATAAGCCTGATTCTTTAAAAGTGCTGATAAGAAACAGACATTAAACAAAATTATTTGTTGCCATTTTTTAAATCAAATTTAAAAGACAAACAAATAATCAACAGGTGTTCCATTAAAGTATGTGTGTTTTCAGTACTGGTGCCATCATAGTGCAGGTGCAGACTACGGATTAACCTCCCATTCTGTTAATGATTATAGAAACAAACTCTGACTGGTAGCATATCAGTGGAATAGTTCTACAAAGCACAATTGCTACTACTAGAAAACATGTTTACCACTACTGTGGAGTAATTGTAACCAATATCCATAATGCAGTGATTTTGATAAGCCACGCCCCTTGTACGGGTGACAATTTGAAATTCGATCCAAAAATATCAGCATCAGATCAGAATCAGAATAGGTTTATTGCCATTGTCAATGAACAAAATTCACAAATATAGGAACTTGTCTCGGCATTAAGGTACACCATTAAACACTGATCAATAATTTTAAATATATATATTTTTTGCTATGGAGTGTAATAACTACAACCTTACACCTGGCTGTCCTTCCTGCCTCATCTACTGAACACATGAAACAGCTCCACTGGTCAGCCGGCTTCTCTCACTGACCTGTGGTGTAACATGACAAATACAACAAACTGTAAAGCAGTTCACATGAGCCTCACATGGCATCAAGTTTGTCAAATTAAGAATGCGATTATAAAATTTTTTGCAATACACACATGGACATAGGTTAATGCAATGTAATATGCATTTAAATAAAAGCCACATTAATTTTAAAATATTCTACAAGGATAAGGAATGGATGAGCTGAGGTCATCTTTGAGTCTTTTGTGAAGCAGCAGATTGATCTAATACTTCAACCATTCTAGGCAATTAACTTCCCAAATTTCAAACTAGCAGCCATTCGCTTGCAAACATGTAACTAATACAAAGAATATTGCTTTTATGTATGCCTGTCACAACGATTACAATACTGACAGATTTTGTGGAGGCTCAATATTTAATGTGAGTCCTTTTTACATTACTGGGTGGGAAAAAAGGGGTTTACTGGAATCGTCAAACATTTTGTGCTATTGGCATAAAGTTTCAAGATTATAATTTATTGTGATTTTTTTCTGTAGCAAAAATTTATTTTTTATGTGCCAAACTATATTGCCATCCTAGAATAAATGCAATTGGCAAAGAGATACATTTGACAAAGTGCAATGAAATACTAAATGCACCGTGAATAGTTAAGGCCATATCTAAAACGAGCAGTGGGGGAGTGGGAAAGCGACTGAGAAAGAGGGTGTGGGTAGAAGAGGGGGACGCACAAGGAGCAGGGGGGTGAAAGTGTAACCTGAGCAGCGACAGGAACGTGGGGTGACGTAAGGGACCCACAGGACGGTTGGCCATCACATGCATGAATGGAGGCCTGCTATGGCCCAATGTTACATGACAGGCTTCACGTAGGCAGCCACACAGGGGCAGAAGAGGGGGGCACAATGGCCATATTTACCCAACAACAGGCAGGTTTGACAGGGGGGGTAGTGACGAGGGCATACAAGGACATTTAATCAATATGTCCTTGTGTTTTAGGGGTTTTATGTTTATGGTATACAGAGGAAAAAACAACTCTTGAAAACAAAGCTGGTGTAGGGGACCGGCTGGACAATGACCGAATGCGCTCAGTCACCCGCCCTCCCGCTGTGGACCACCCATATGCAGACAGCTTGGAGCTCTCACTGGCTGTACAGGAGCCCTTAATTACAATAACAACTCAATCAGTGCCTAATGAGCCAATGTGGGCAGGGGGTTTTGATTCAGAGGGACAGAAGAGGAGGAAAATACCAGAATGCAGACTGAAACACATTGTACTATCTTATGTAGCGCTCTATATGAGAAATGTGGGCCATCCTCCTGCCTTCCCTGTCTGTTTGACACTTAATTTGGCAGCCGGAATGAGAAAACGGCAAGAAACAGGGAATTATAGGGGGTGTCAGACAAACAGGAACACCACAGAATAAAGCTGCAAGCGAGGTGAACGAGTTTAAATCTTCAGCAGGAGATTAGCGCTTCACTTATTATTGGGGTTCTTTGTGGACATTTGAAACTATGCAAAACAAATACTGTACTGCTGCTCGTTTACTTTGCTTGAAAAGAAGCAAAGAATCTTGTGGCATTCAAGTGTATCTGGGGCATGTCTAGTATTATAATTCATTATGTGTAAGATAAGAGAGACGTTTATTGATCTCACAGTGTAGAAATTCACTATTGGGGTCTTTGCACAAGCGCAGCAAGGTTTGAATTGTAATCAATTAGAAATTGCAATTTGAATGGTCACAATTAGCAAATCGTAAAAATCACAATTATTTAAGCCATCTCCTCTAAAAACAACCAAATATCCCATCATATTTGTAAAACCTACTCACCATTTAGTTTAGAGCTCTACAAATATGTTCGGAAATGCATAGGATTCTAGCATTAGTTTAGCAGGAACAAGAGCTCCATGACGTGTTTAAAAGGCAAATTTTAAACAAAATCTTCCCATTAACATTAATCACAAATCTAATTGTAATTGCAATGCTTTCGAGAACAATTACAATTAGATATTTTCAAAATCACTCCGCTCTAGTTTGCACAGGCTACCTTTTAAATAGGTGTAATTTTAATGGAAACATTTAATAATAGGGATGGGTCGAGACACTATTTCCACAAGAAAACAAGATTTTGACATAATTTGAAATGAATAAACTGCAATCCAGTTCACAGTTTTGACCTTTTTATTCATTAATTTCATATTTTTGTTGTCGAAGCTCTGCTTTTTGGATCTACAGCTTTCCAAGAGGCATAACTCACCAGCACTTTTTGTCCAATCACACAACATATGGGGGGGAAACACCATTTGCAATGTGTGTGTAATTGCTATTATGGTCTATAGCTCACAATAGAAAACCAATCAGTTGATTGTGTTTTAGTTACAGTCTAAATTTCTCTTGTTTTGCTAAATATTGCATCAATAAAAAGTGTAATGCCGTTCTAACGCAGTGCAACATGTCTAGCTTTTATTAGAGTGATCTAACATGAGGTGCAAATGAGGTCATAGCTCATAACATCTCTGTTCATCTCCTATTCAGTCAGCTCCCACAGCTGCGAGCGCCGTTATAGAGTAGCTACAATTTCAGACTGATACTTGTTGTATTTTTAGAGTTGTACTCCCTGCAGAGAACTTAATATGCATCAACTAACAGTAGCTGGCTGGCCATGAGAAAGTGGATCACGCTCACAGCTTTAGAAAGTGAGAGAGCAGCTTTATGTGGCCCAGGAAGAGGAGGTCTGTCTTGGACGCTGGCTGAAACGCACGGCAGCTGCATGTTAGCATGAAACTAGACCAGGCTTTAGCAAAGGAGGCAGCTAACTCTGGACAGAAAAAAATGATGAGGTGATTTTCTGATAACAGACATATCAATAAGGAGACAATATATGGCTGTACAAGGCAGCCAGCAGGCAATTGCTGTGGTTAAAGCAGACATGTATGCATCTATGCAAATAGAAGTGCAATGAATATTGCTACGTTAACCTGCTGTGTTTTAACATTAACTTTAATTGGACCATGTCCATAATCATCTCTAGCAAAACCACTCATGCTTGGTTTTGGATGTGAACGTATGCTAATTAATGGGGGGAAAAAAGTGAGTATGCAACTTTTCACATAAGAGTGATGAGATGAATGAGCATCAGACTAATGCATCTGCTGAGCTACTGCCGCCACTCCCATCGATAAGCATGGTAAAAGGAGCAGTAAAACACAACTGCAACTCCTTACAGCTGTGGCAAGGCCAGGCCGGCAGCATGCAGGTACGAGTAATGGTACTGCAAAAGTGGCTCTTTTCAGAGATTGTATACATGTCTTAGGTCACATGGACCTATGGATTTATGAGGCAAACATTTCTGCACATACCGCTATCCTGTTTAGTCATCTTATAAACACTGAATATTAATTCTAATATTGAATATGAATTCTAATATTAGATTAATATACATTACTACCTGTTTTAACAATATATTTGCAGTGTTCTTTTTTACTTACCAGAGTTGAAAGTGAGACAATTCACATTTATTTGCAATTTCAAGCAGATCATTTAAAAGGGTCTTTTAGCATTATTTTTGGTTGTTTATTAAGTTTTTTGGATGTTGCATTGCCATTTGTGATTGAAGCAGTATAGGATCGTTTTGATCGATTTATTTTTACTTTGAGGCTTATAAACTTTCAGTTGAGCGTCATTAAAAGCTGGGAAAGAATTATGATTGAGGACAAGTGCTTGAATACGGTTTTCATGGAAAAGACTTTTAGAAGTATGTTCAGTGGTTTGAAATGCCTTATATTATATCATTATTCTATTATTCTATTATTTTGGTAATAACCCAAAGATTTTTGTAACAGTAATGATGATGACATGTGCATCTAGTTTGATTGATATTTGGAACTGGCAGACACTTCGCCCAAGTATCTGTAAGGCTACAGAAGGAACTAGATTGATGCATCCCAACTAAAAATAGAAATTACTCAACTGTTGAGCTGAATTAAACAAGGTCTAACTCCAGGTATGAATGAAGAACATTATAACTTGGTTCAAAAATGTCTAAAGTCAGCTGAACATATTATGGGCCATTTCAAACAGCTTCTAACAAATTAATAAGACACCATGTTATGCTGACAATGGGGGATAAAGTTTAGAAATTCAAGCATGGACATAAGTGTGCTAGGGTCTAAGTAAGACCAGAAACAACTGATGCTCTTTTATCTTCCCTTGTCAGTGAGTGCGCTGCAGCAGAGTCTTGGGTGGTGAAAGGGATGCCGACTGACTTGTAGCCACACAGCAGCAGCTGCAGGGCCCAGCCCCACAACTGGGACAAACTGGAGGTGCACCACCCCTGCCTCCACAGAGATCCATCACAAAAGGCTTCTCTCCCTCTCTTTAGGACTAAACAAAACATGTATCCACTTTTATTTGACATAATGCCAAGACCCTTCAGAGCAGCGACACTACCCCTCTTTCATAGTGAGTCTTATTCAGTCCAGCTTTTCAATGTTGATTGAATATTATCTACATTGGCTGCTGCCTCTAGACCAGGTCGTAGTCGTAAAGGAGAATTTGTTCTCAATAGACCTACCTAGACAAACAAAATAAAATCAATAAAAAAGGAGGTGTAACAGAAATAAAAACAACCCTAAATCAGAGGAAGTCAGAAAGATGGAGAGGACCGAGGACAGTTTAATGGTCCACTTGTCGGTGGTCTACTGTACGAGACCACCGACTCTCTCTCACTCACATAGACAGTGTGCCTCCTTTCCCCAGCTCTCCCGCTCAGACCGTTTACCAAAACACAGCTTCAACAAGTAAAAAAATAATTCAAAAGGTAATTTCCTTTTAATCAAGTAATTTCCAATATTGTCTGTCAATTTAAACATTCTAATGTAAATACAAGTCGGCTATGGTGACTGACCTTTATTTAACTAGGACTACTACTGAGATTTTTAATCTCTTTTCTGATCTGACATAACGGTGAGCCGAGCCAACAAAATGACCTACAATGTCAGTACACTGTCACTTCACATTAAGCAATAACAAAGATCCTGTCATCAGAAATATATGCCTGCTGCTTTTGACTTTAATCATCCAAAGACATTATCAGGTAGCTTTTCGCAAATTTCTAAAAAGACAAGAAATTTGAAAGTATCGCATGAATTGACTGCTGGATGACACTTTCATTTTATTCAAGGAATGAAAATAAAGCTTAATTTATAAAAAATAGAAATATAGCATGAAAAAAAAAAAGTGAACATAAAATATTCTTAATTTGACAATATTATGCACAAAACTCTGAAAGCACCTGTGTTTTGAAAGGGGAGCTGGGGAGACCTACTGCCAGCACAGTTAGTGCCGTCACCATAGCAACGCATCTCAAGCTGGTTCATTGGGACAAAAACACAGACCCCCACCTGACACATACGCAATGGCTGAAAACATAATACAAGCATGAGTGATATGAAGGATCACAATCTTGCAACCATAATCGCCCATGTGGTATTTATTCCTGAGCTGCAGGTGCAAATGAGAAGAATGCACAGCTGGAGAAGTACGCCTCACTCAAGTGAAGAAAACAAACAACAAAGCAAATTGAAAGGTGTTAATAACACGCCGCACACATGGGTTGTTTTCGCGGCGCTTTGTTGCACTCAGTGCTCACTAGATTTAGTTCTGTTTCCTTCACTTGTGGTTCGATCCCATTACCATACACTGCTCCTCATTCTCCCCAGCACCATGAACAGCGTGAAACGGAATCAGCTGACCACCGCACTTATTTCCATGACAATTGGCTTCAAATGAAAAAAAAGCTGCATGAATCCGCAAAAACTCCCTTCCCTCAGTGCTGTGGTGGACTTTTGGTAAATGCAACGTAAGAGTGATTCACGATGGTGTAAGACAAAGCTGTATGAGTGGCGCACAGAGGCTTTATCTGAGGCAGAAGCAAAAATGACAGAAAGTTGATTCATTTGCCTCATCAGATGCAGGTCGCAAACTGTAGCTCTGCAGCACCCATTCATGTAAATACACGTGGCCCAAGGGCATTTTTGATCCATTTCCAAGTGCTTTTACCCCTACTGTGTGGTGACGTTTAGGTTGCCTTGAGGTCATCCGCTTTCACACCACACCGCACCTGAATGCGGGAGAAGCCGCGCCAAGACCACCTATTTTTAGCTGTCTCAGAGTTGCCGTTTACTGCACAGTGGCTGGCGTGTTCACAGTGGGACAATCGCGCCGTTCTCGGAGTGAAAGCTCCTTTACGTCGACCAAACTGGTGGCAGTGTGAAAAAGACCTAAAGACTGCCAGGAGAAAGCTTTCTCAATAAGTCAGGTTAAGCAGGTAAGTGTCTGCAAAACACGGTGTGCGCATCTGCTGCAGTGAGAGAAAAACAAATGAGTGGTGAACCCTCTCACCCTGCAGATAAAAGTGCAGGGAGTGAGATATGAGAGGGAAAGGGAGAACACCCAGCTCCACATAGCAGCAAAGAACATCAAGTCAACAACAACTTTACTATGCTCCAAGCTTCTACAGAGTGAGAAACCCTATTGGGAATATCAGGCCAAGCAGAAGTGGTGAAGATGTAACTCACATTCAAATCCTTTATCATAAAATTGTAGAGGCTAAAAAGATTTTAAGTCTCTTTTTAGCCTCTCCACTCTTACTTCGATACTCTTTAAGTAAGAGTATTTAAAAGGAACAGTTAATTTTGCATTTGTAACTAAAGCCATTAACCACTGAAGCAGTCCTCAGTGTGTGTATGTGTAATTATCTGTTGAGAAACTCACTGCACTGTGTCAAATAGCCATGTCTTTAGTCAGATGACAGTCCTTAAAATACATTTAACCCATCAGATTCCATTTCACTGTTGCATTGAAAATATTACCTTTAGCTCCCTATATTAACACTCTAGTGGCTATTGAAGATAACTTGGGGTTAGTACTTTTAGAATAGGGACGCGTCAATCCAGCTTTTTCCAGGTCCAAATACGTTTGCTTTGAGTATCTTCCAATCTCAACCTTTAACCGAGAAAGGGCAACGTTGACACTCATTTATCACCATTGCTGAGAAAATGGTGTAAATCTGGGTGTATATTTGTTGGCACATCAGAGGGCGTGTGGTATTTATGAACCTGCGCAAACAGCTCTGATCCTGTTGTACGCACAAGCTCTGGTGATAAATGTGTTGGGTGAAAATCAGCATAATTTGAATAGAACGCCCCAAAATATTCAAGTTTGAAGTGGCCTCACCCACGGGATTTACACACATTACGGCACAGAATATGGCAAAAGGTAGCGTTTATTTAAACAAAGAATTGTGTTCGTTTTGGCTGATTGGAAAACACAGATTTACACACAATTACAAATTAAAAGAAAAATAATTAACCTAAAACACATATCCTACATTTGTTGAAATGAAATCATGAATTTGGGATGGGATTAAATCAATTGATCAACTTCAAAAGAAAGATAGCGACAATGTGATGCAAGTGAGACTAGATCCGATCCAAACTTAGACCTGAACCAGTGGAGCGAACCTACTCAAATCGGACCCAGACTGCTGCGTAAAAGTCTCTTTACCCCCATAGAGGACCAGGCACAGCGCAAGGACGTTTTCACTCACACCAACAGCCTCTGATGAACCCATTCGGACCGGAGTCTGTTCAACACTTTTCCCAGAATCAGCGCACAGAGGATGGTGCAGCAGAAGACCGAACCCCCATGTCAGGACTACTGACTGTATGTCAGGACAGGACCATAAGGACGTAGCAGACGTGATGCTACTGTGAGTATGTTTGACTTATTTTACGCACCGATTTCAGCGTACACAAGTTTAATAAATGACGGCCATTGAAAAGAGTCGAACATTTCTTCAGCTAGTTGAACAGCTACTCCTAAAATGCTATGGGTTGTTATTACCACAATGGTAGACTAATAATATTATTTAAAAGGTTCGTTATAGTAACTTACAGTAACTTTGCAACAGCAAGCCCTTTGAAAATACATCTAAAAGAGCTCTCCATGAAATCTATTAATATTTCTAGATTTGAGCCTCTTCTTCGTAGTCCATGTCAAATTTATTACAGTTTAATTTGCATGGTTACAGTGCTCAAAAAATTCAAGCACCTTTCCCCAATCATTATTCTAACCCTAACCCTTTATGTAGAAGGTCTTGTATAATACAAACACAAAAATATGTGTTTTAAATAACAAAGCCCACATATGTGCAGATGTCAGCCATGTGTGCTTCTCTCATCTCCTCCAAGTGGCAGATTTGGCATCGTGCTCTCGTCTCACTCAGAAAACTGCAAAAAATTGTTATGGGAAGTACACAGCACGAGACGAGGAATTAAAGACTGCGATTGGTTAAAATAGAGATTAACTGTAAGTGGGACCAATCAGAAGCAGTGTAAGGCAGGCATAGACTTTACTGACCTTTTATTGGTTTCTATCTTAAACACATGAGAAATGTGCCACAAACGAATGGATTTCAGGCTAGAAGTCATCATTGGAGACGGTTTGTGATGGGAGTGAAAACAAATCACAACAGCGGGAGAGCCATGTGCATTTGGAGTTTACAGATCGATAGAATTACAAAGATTTAACTGTCTGCTATACTTCTAATCTTAAGTAAATCCATTTTAATACCCATTTGGCTGCTGCGTAAAGGGGTCTCCTGCGTAAAGGGGTCTCCTGCGTAAAGGGGTCTCCTGCGTAAAGGGGTCTCCTGCGTAAAGGGGTCTCCTGCGTAAAGGGGTCTCCTGCGTAAAGGGGTCTCCTGCTAAAGGTGACAGCGTTGTTGTGGTTGACTGCTCAGTACATGCGTGTCTGTTTTGGTGCTTCTGCAGAAGAGAATAGTCCAGACTGGTTCTGCATGCAGTAAAAATAATAATCATAAAAAAAGCAAGATCCAACAAGGGCTGGGTACGGTCAGATTTTTTTCAGAACCAACATGAAAGTAAATGATACTTATCAGAACAACTTATTTTTAGAAGACATTTCTCCAATGCGATTATCCTTCAACAAAATATCGAACTTATTTACTTAAAGATTTATTGTCATTTCTTTTCCCTCTTTTACTCACCAGCTGCCATGTTTGTTTTGTCACAAAAAGACCAAGCGTTTCTCTGTCAATTTACCTTGGGGAGACTAGATCGGATCCCAAGTATAGGAAAAGCTTGTACTCTTGGCTGGTCAGGAGTCAGGACGACACTCTTTTCTCCCTCACTAATGCCCTCAGTAGTTTGTGCCAAAGGCTCATACATTGCCTATATGTTCTTAGACTACACACAAATTACCTAAACATAAAGTAGATGTTCGAAAAAGAACAACCACTTTTGACAAACATTGTAGTACATTCAAAGAGATATATATGGTCTACACTAGAATAACAAAACAAGGCTTTTTTGCATTATTACCAGTATATATACTTGAAATTCATCTACGAATAAATCATAAAACATCAAAAACAGCAACAACAACAAAAAAGCAACATGCACAGTAGTAAATGTGCCTGGTGGATCAGATCTGTGTGGGGGGTCAGGGGCCACTCTGCAAAGAGGGGCCAGTGCTAACAGGCCTACCGCTTTTCAGATTGCTCTAGTACAAACTGTTCTCATGCATGGCCACCTCAGGACACACACGCAGACTACTGAGGACACAGGCTACAAAGGACAGGGGCAGTCTGGACACAGGCTACAGAGGACAGGGGCAGTCTGGACACAGGCTACAGAGGACAGGGGCAGTCTGGACACAGGCTACGAGGACAGGGGCAGTCTGGTCAGAGACTACAGAGGACTTTTTATACGAGCATCCAACAGGTTCACTAAAATTAGGTTGGAGCTCTAATTTTACAGCATCAGTGAAGCATTTCCAGGTTATTCAGCAGGGGAAAACATACGAAAGAAGCACGTAAAATCAACATAAACTTCCAATACCCTTTCAAGATACTTTAGAATAAGTCTAGAAAAATAACATCTACATAAACAACATGCATCGCATCAAGACAAAGGAGGGAATGACTCATGATGAACTAAGAAAAGGTTACTTACAAAGAGGAGGTCGTCGAAGACATAATATACTTTATGACAAACAAGGAAGGTAAGAAGCAGCCTAATTAATACAAACACACTGTGTTACTGGCTGCTATGCAAAGTATTGTCCCTCTTGTCAACTTTTGTATAGTTTTGAATCTTACTTCAGCCGATCAACATGCAATATAAAACAGTTTGGTTTATTGGAAATAAATGGTGAGAAGCAACACAGGCAATCGTAACAGGGGAAGCTCTCATGCGTGATGACATGTCACTGCAGCTCCAGGTGTAAATCTGGGGACACTTACTTTAAAATATTTTTCAGATATCAATGTTATAAGTTTGCAATAAAAATCAAGTAAGATGCAGTAAGTCATTAAATTTACATCCATTATCAGAATACAGAATAGTAGTGTGTTATTTATTTCAACTTTTAAACACCTACCTACAGCATAAACATTTCTCTGTCTCAGTTGTGCTTACAAGCTTGAGAGGAACAGAAAAGGGGCAAACCTCCTAGTTGCACAACTTGTTTTTCACATGTTTGACATGGAGACAGCTCAGCAGTTCTGAAAAGTATTTCAGAAAACTGTTTGTGGGTGATTATAAGATAACCACAAAGAGACAAGACTTTAAAAAGTGTTGATAGGCAGACAAATCCCCATTTGACGACCTTCCTTGATCCATAACAGTGGTGGCGCTGTGAGGCAGCATGTGGATTCAAATAACAATAGTATTCTAGTTGTTTGCTCTCTCATCGTAAACCCTTGAGTGCCAAATATGGTCACTACCCCGGGTGGAGTAAATCAGGAACCAGATAACAAATGACATCTCCACTCCTTTACAGAGAAGGATGTTTAACAGAAAAATAGGAAGGAGTGTACAGAAGCTAGCCCTGTCCAATTGCAACCCCTTATGAGCCTCTGCTCTGTCTGCATACGTGACCTGTGAAAAGTAGACTCAAAATGTCCTAAGTTTACAAGTGTAAACCTCTTTTTGTGATAAACTAGAAGTGAATATAGCTAAGGAAATGGCAACTGACCCACAATGCTTTTGATCTTTAACATTTCGAATGTTATAGATACGGGTAACGAACACTGTAATATAAAGTAATGTAAATGCAGTTAGTTTACATTAAAAACTATACCCATGCCTAAAGATAACTTTATAACAGGCGCTGGATAAGATAGAAATTAATTTACTCCCAAGCATTCAAAGCATATGTTGATGTGCTCAGGCTTGAAGGTGCCATAACCTCGTCTGGGACACAACAGGCAAATCAGCGCTAGACGCTTGTAAGCGTCCGCTTGATTGTTTGCGTTTATGTTGGAGCAAAGTCGCATGTGCTGCGGTGTTTGTGTCGCTCCGAGAGGCCTCGCCGCGCTTATTGGACCAATCCTGCTATTCCCAGTTTAGCCTCGCTGCGGCAGACCACCCTTGTCCAGTTACATCAACTAATCTGGCTCTGGGGCTGGCGCAGGAAACACAGGCCGCTGTTCAGACGTGTAGCTTTAAGAAACACGGCAAGGGGCGGGGCCACGAGCGCGTACAACGACAAAAGCCTGAAATTACCAGCCCCTTAATTAGACAGAAACAAACCACAGAGCATGCGCCAACACAACAAGCGTCTCATCAAAGCTGATTCAAAAAGGAAATAACTTCACTATTTTCTAACAGAGACCCTTACATTTGTGTTCACTTTACATTTCACTGCACTTGATGCTTGAATTATTTACTCACATTTACTTTATTTAAGCTGTAAACTATTTAAGAATGCGTTTACCGAGTCTGTTATAGCAAATGTTAACTCTTTACTAATGCTGTTCACCACAGTGTCCACATAGGCTACACATTGAGAAGTAAAACAAAATACTTACTTTCCCCGTTGATCAGGCCACACTGGCATATGATGCAGGTGCTGAAAATAAGACACACTATTTGTGTTCGCAGTTTGAGCGTCCACCGTCCCATTTTGGTTTAAGGATAGGTAGAGCCTTCCTTCAAAAGGGCCCTTACAAGCTCCAGTATCAAGTGATTGTAGTGTTTAAACTTTCCAATAGAAGTTTATTTTAAAACAAATGTCGCCCTCGAGTTGTCAAGGCGTGAGCACAAAAATATGCACACAACTAAATTACGTGATCTTGGGTTCTGGCAACACATGTGCGAGTGAATATCTTCATCTTCCATAAGCGAAGGCGACAGCACACGTTCATCTGTTTTGATTTGTTGCTTCTACAAACAAACAAAATTAAATCCTTTTTTGCAGCTGGGTGAAGATGAGGTCCAATCGGTCTGTGATCATTGCAATAGTATTAGTGTCCCAGTGAAATAAAAGCCGATCCAAACCCGGTGATAAAAGAATCACTCAAGATGCAGAATATGCAAACAGTGCGTCAAACGGGGCGCATGGGCTAAAAACTTGTCGCCCAAGTCTCGTTTTAGAAGCAGACAGGTCTTGGAAATGTCCTGTTAAATGCAGTTCCTCACCAGAAGCTCTCCTTTTAATACAGGCGTGAACACATCCCAGGAAACTGATCAGAGCAGCTACGTGCAGGAGAAACGCAGCTTTCCCCGCTACGACCTTCCTCTGAACTCCTTCACCCCCGCTGACCACCACGCCGCGAGCCACTCAGCCGCCACAAACGACCAAATGGGTAAAACAAAATGAGATGTGAAAACCTGTGGGGCAAATGTGGTCTGTATCCGAACGATGTGTGAAACAACGACGGAAGAATCGGCAGCGTTGAAGCTCCACGCTGGAACGGAACGAGAAACTCCACCACGCCGCCCGTTTCTTTTCTCAGATGAACGATCGCTGATTTGGAAAACAGCTAACGCTAGCTAGCTAATCCAAAACAACGAGGTTTGCGACTCGGCGCGAGAGTTCCAACAATGCAACACACACAAAGTAACTGTTCCTCGTCCGAGAGTCTAAAATTGTGAGGTAAACAAACATAAAAATACATAAAAAGACGGGTCAAGAGTAAAAACTTGGATTCCCGTTCGTATAGTATAGAAACTGCTCTCCCTCAGGTTCCTCCTCTTTCCGTCTCTCCACAGTAAACAAGTCCTGCCAGTCCTCAGCTGGGCCGCGGCTCCGTGCAAATCCCGGAGCGGATTTACGCTAACGCAATGGGCCCGGTGTGGATCTGGACTTCTGCTGTTACCGGGGAGGCTCCGTGCTCAGCCTCTACGTGTGAAAACGGAACTACAACAACGGTACAAAAAAGTAAACGAGGAGCAGAGGGATTGCGTCTTAAAAAAGACATAGTATGATATTTTTTGGGGCGGTTTTTGGTACGAAACTATAACATATGTAGACCATGGTTTTACATTTTGTCGGTTTTAAAATGACACACAATTGATATAAAACAACTCTGAGTAAGTTAATGATGATGGTGGTGGAGTGGATTGCACCTATGCCTGCTGTGTGGTCAAGGCTGCAGTGCCGTGAGATCGAATAACACGATCATATCATTGACGATTAGACATCACTGAATCTTGAGCTTTCATTCTTTCGATTAATTGCCCAGCCATTATTTATTTTATAATTATATTCTCTCTTCAAACACAAAAGAGCACATATTAAACATAGAATACTGCCCACAATTATACAATAATAATATTCTTTGATCAACAATAGTAGTTAGTCACAAATATTAGTTAAGTAATTGCACTGCAGCCAATATCACAATTTTGAATATCAATAATAAACATCCAGTAAAAATAAATGCATTTTGGAATGGAGGTCTACGTGGCCTCCTCTTGCTTGTGGGCCTTTCTGAAAAAGACTTTCACACATTTCCTGCTAAACCATTTATACATATATCATTATATATATATATATATATATACATATATCATTATATATATATACACACACACACACACACACACACACACACACACAACCGGTTGAGTCATTTGGGGGAAGTTAAGAATCCCTGGGTAAAATCTGTGCTTACAACATGGAAGGAGCTGATCAAAACATACAAAGTAAACAGAGATATACAAATCTTAAACTGGTTGTTTTATGAACAAGGTTTTGTACCAAATAGAACTGACCTGAGATTCAAGGTCTGGATTACAAAAGGTACAAAAATGTTTCGCCAGATTGTAAAAGAAAATCACATGAAAAGCTTTGATATGTTGAAAGAATCCTTTGGACTTGGAAAAACAGGACTTTTATAGGTATTTACCAATATGGAGTTATTATAACTAAGAAAAGAATCAAAGTAATGACGATTATAACACTCTGACTGAGATAATTTATCAAGGCTTATAAATCAGAAATTTCAAGGGGAATAATATCCAAATTGTACCAATGCACTTTTAATCTGAACAGCTACTTTGCTAAATATATTAAAAGCAAATGGGAATGAGAAGGTAATCTTTTTTTGACGGATGAAGAGTGGGAAAATGTAGTGGGAAAATTCATAACACCATGTCAAAGTACCCATTATTCACAAGGAAATGCAAACTGTTGGAGAAACTGTGGCCTCTACACTATCACGTCTTCTAGGATGCCATTCCACTTGATTTTAGAACTATGTATTTAGGCCTCAATACACAATAAATGGAATGTACTTTTGGCGGAAGGAAAAAAGGCCATAACAAAGATGAAATGGATGACACCAAACTCCTCAAATCACATGGGTGACACCAAACCCCCCGATGATCAAGGACTGACTTAATAACAGATATTAGACAAATGGGAAAAAATGATTTTCAAACTTAATTTGGAAAAGGACAAATTTGACCAACTCTGGACTCAATGGGACTTTTTTATTCTAGTTTAAATATGTAGTTGTTGTCTATTTGTATTTTTGTTTTGTGATTAACTCTCTGTTTGTGTTTTGTTTGTTTGTTTGTTTGTTTGTTGTGACCTAATGTGGCTAATATGTGTACACTGGCTTGTTATTCTGACACATGTTGTTACACAGTGAACACTTTACAGTGAGTAAATGTGGGTTACTGAGATTAAATGTTACAGGTCTGAAGGACTAAGGGCTGTGGAATCTAGTCAAAACAGATCTTCTTGTGGTATTCAGTTCAATGGCATGTGCGGGACACACACACATTTCTTTTCTTTCACTTTGTATTATTGAGTCTTGAGTGAGCTGGTCGAGTGATTGACTGTTTATACCACTAACTTGGGTGCTACTGTGCTCATCTCACTCTGTTGGACTTTATTTCAGTAGCACTAAAATAATATCTGCCAATTTACATACACAGCACAGTACGAATGGACTGTAGGTTATCTGAGGTCAGCTGGAGCTTGTAAACAATGAAGAAAACAATACTACACTGTTTAAAACAGTAGCAGTTTATTGTGATTTCTGAAGAAACGCCCTGCATATTCACAGTATGGACAAAAAAAATGCTCTATGATAAAAATAAAAAAAAGTGCTAATTTATTGTAAGTTAGGTCTCCTTTGCATAAAGTTCCACCTGAGAATTCTGCAGCTAGACATAACTCAGAGTAAAAGAAAAAGGTGGTGTCAGTTGTTCCTTGTGGCCCATGCTACTGCTTGTAAATCAAGGGCTTAATAGATTTGAACAAGGAAAATCTTATTCCTTTGTTGGTAGAAAAGTCCTTGATTAACGGCCTGTGGAGCCAGATAGTAGAGCCTCCTTGAGCAGTGTCTCAAACAGGTCACAGGCTTAAACAGACAAAGCCTTCCTTTTCTAATGGTCCCTGGTGAGGGCTTTACATTTACAATTGTTTTGCACTTGTTTTTTCACAGAAGTACACTCCCAATTCCACTGTTTTTTTGTTAAATCTCTGAATACGCTTTTAATTGTCTCTAATATTTGTTTTGACACAGATAATTGCATTGACAGATTTGGAATGAAAACTTTCCTTTTATATACATGTGCAGAACAAAATGTTTTTCCTGTACTATTTTAGTTGATCTGTGGTGCAAATCATTATGGGCATCTCTTCCTGTACAGGTGCAGTGTGCATGTAGACACATAAAGCAGTTTTGTAGTTAAAAATGTTACTACACTCTGCATTCAAGTATGAATACTCCACCAAACTCGCGAGGTCTTTACTGATAAACAACCCCTTCACGTCTTACAGATAATGTAATGGCATATTAACAGCACTTTTGAAATAATGTGCAAATTAATACATATTTTTTTAACAATATCTGTGTATACTTAAATGCATTCTGAGAGCAGAAGTCACTGTGAACCCATTGATGAAGGAGTCTAAAGCAATCCGCACATCATGATTGTCAGCTGTACATCTGGACACAGTGCAGATTATTTTTAAAGGAAGGTTTTTAACGTCATCTGAGTTTTAGAGTTGTTGTGAATGTTAGGACCTGCAGTTAGCTCCTCATATCATCTTGTGTGTTCAGGCCACACACAGCATCACAGACACATCCCTGGGTCAGGCTCACATCCCACGGCCTATGTTCCCACACATGGGCCACTGCACTTATTTAGACTGTGGATAGATTGTATAGGTCACTTTTCCTCTTAACCCGGGTCACCTGCCCCTCGGCCTCTCTCACATTCCTGCTCATGGCGCCCTTTCCTCCTCGTGTTTACTCTCAGCGGCTGCATGTCCCGTTCTTACACGGATGTGCAGAGGCCACAGGGCCTAGCGCCAGGCCGGAGGATTAGCTTCATCATTGATAAGGAAGTGCTTGAACCTGAGTGCCCTTCCTCACAGGAAGTGTCAGTGACAGCTTTATCCACGTATTGGCAGAATGACAAAGCGTGGAGCAACTAAAGGCGCTCACAGAGCGGACAGAGGGAACAGTCAAGGTCAGGTCAATGTCGCCGGCGAAAGGCGTGCTCAGGAGACAGCCTCACTTCCACTGGTACAGGAGCTCTGTGGACACTCCACACGCATGTGCCCTCTTCCCCCCTGGAAACATTCAGCGTGTTCTGAGAAACATTTCCACTCACAACACAGGGAGGTCAGAGGATGCTTTTGTTTTCCTATATGAGAGTAAACACTATTGGGACGGCATGTTCTATTGCATTTAATGAACTGTGTGACTGTCACTGCACTGTTGTGTGAGTCTAACACCTAATTTCTAAGGCTCTAATTTCTTTCTCTCTGTTGTAAGTGTTTTTGTCCAACGACGTGAAATCAGCATGGGGATGTGTGAGTGCAGATCAGAGAGGGGATAAACATTCCCAGGATTCCACTGACCCAGGGACCTTACAATGACCCTTTGTGTCCTGTTTGAACGTTAGGTGCTTAAGCAACACATATTCTGCCAAGAACACGGAATCAAACGAATAAGGACAACAAAGGTGACCAGCTTCCTTTTAGTCTTGTGATACATTTTAAATAGCGCAATGTCAATCAATCAATCGAACTTTATATATAAAGCACTTTTCATACATAAACTGTAGCACAAAGTGCGTTAAAGTGCATCTACAAGTGGCTTAATTTATAGACCCTTTAGAAGTTTGTAAATAAATACATTCTAAATTCTGGATGGAGAGAAATTTGAAGTGAAACAATGCAATTTCAATGGAGAAATTGGGATTAGCCATTGAATATCATAAAATTGGAAAAATAAAATGTTGACACTACAGAGGTTTTTATTGCATTGTATAATGTCATTCACCACAACTACAAGCTCAAATACAATTTTGAGACTAGAAACCTGTATTTTCTGTCCTTTGTATTAAACAAGCAAACTGACATTTCTACACTGGAAATTAAAAAATGCAGCTTAATTTGTCAGAAATACTATTTCTCTTTTGCTTCCAGTCACCTTCATTCTGAAATTTTGAACATTGTGGGGATTCCTTTCATGTGACGTCATCAACCCCTAATCTATCAATCACCCTTTATTTATAGAGCCCTTTTCAACACTCAAAGTGACCAAAGTGCTTCACAATAAAAATTCAAGGCAATACAAAACATAATAACACAAGTAAAAAACAAACTGTACAAACTAAAGTGTCACTACACATTCACTACTAAATGTTGAAAGCCAGTCTGAATGAATACGTTAAGCCTAGATTTAAAAAGGCTAAACTCTGTGATGGTGCACATGTCGGGGGGGAAGTTTGTTCCAGAGTCTGGGACCAGCGACAGAGAAGGCTCGATCACCCCAGTGTTTGAGTCTGGCTCTGGGGACTTCCAGCAGAAACTGATTTGTCGACCTTAGATCCCTGCTTGGGTTTCGGGCAGACAGAAGCTCGGCCAGATAAGGAGGTGCCAAGCCATTTAGAGCTTTAAAAACAAAAGGTAACATTTTAAAATCAATTCTAAAAGAAACGGTAAACCAATGGAGAGCAAAAAGAACTGGGGTGATGTGCTGACGTCTGGGTGTGTTGGTTAGACAACGCGTTGCTGCGTTCTGTACGAGCTGAAGGCGGCTAAGGGCAGACTGGGAGACACCGGCATAAAGTGCAGTGCAATAGTCTATTCTTGAACTGATGAAAGCATGAATAGTCCTTTCAAGATCTTTACTTTAGCTAAAAGACGTAATTGATGAAAACTTGCTCTCACCACACTGTCAATTTGTTTGTCAAATTTAAAATGGTCAAAAACAACCCCAAGATTCTTTGTGGTCAGTTTTATCATGATGACAAGAAATCAAAATTAGACAGCACAGAATCACTAAATAATATCTTCTTATTCAAATTGAGGACATTTTGCCCTAACCACATCTTTATGTCAGCAATACGATCAGTCAGAGATTGAAGAGCATCATTTTTGTCTAGAAACAGGGGTAAATTGACCACTTGACTCCAGTGGCAACATATAAAGAAAAAAAAGCATGGGACCCAAAATAGAGCCCTGGGGCACTCCACAGACCAGCGAGGCAGCAGAGGAGGAGAGGTCCCCAATCATGACAGTAAAGCTTCTGTTAGTCAAGTAAGACTCAAAACCATGCAAGTGCAGTGCCACAGATGCAAAACCTCTCACCCCTACCCCTCACCCATGACCCCTCACCCCTCACCCTAACACCTAATCCAAAAAGCTCTTGAAAGAGCAAAAGTTTAGAGAAAAGATTAAACTAAAACAATAACAAAACAGATATGGAGACATGGACTAATGCTATCAGGGAAACTCATTATTAGATTTCCATGCTTATGTTGACGTTCATTTTATTGCTTAATGCTTTATGTTCAGAAAAGTGCTTTATTTTTATCTCTTAAACTAACCTAAAACTAAACATGTTGCAGGTCAGAGTGCAAATATTTTTTTCACTCCAGGACAAATGAGTGAAAGGGGAAATAGTTGATGACTTCCTGAGAGTTGGCTCCTCGTGGGATAAACTCAGGAGTATTGTATTAGTGTTTACAGAGGAAACGCCGCCCATCCTGGACACGGCAAACTGCATATCCGAGGTGAGAACCACTTCTGCTCCAGGGATCAAAGAGCACTTCATCAATTACACACCCACAACCATTTACAGGGCTGCTACTCCTTATCTGCAGAGGTGAAGAGAGCTAAAGCTCATTGTGTAATGAGATACTATCTTAAGTAAGAGTAGACTTTACAAAACATTCACGAATAATACTACTTTCCTGAATAACATTTGATAAACACAAGAAACCCATCCAGTTAAATTATCTCTCCACATCATGGCATCAATACACCAATACAATAATTGTACATTTGCAAATATGCAGAAATAAACTCCTTTAAAGGTGTTTATGTAAGTCATTGAAAACTACTTCTTGTAAACTGGTCCGTTCCCACTTGAATTACACAATTTCCACACATATCTTTGATTGGTTTCCCTGTCACCGCTTTGGACAAATGTGTCTAGTGTTTGTTGGCTTCATTGTTTTCCGTCCTAAGATTGTAAACTTCCCAATGTTCTATATATGTCTGCAGCCTGAGGACATCCTCCTGGACGTTCTCCTCATGACCTTACGCCTATTCTCATTCAACTATCAACGGAAACTGTAAGTTCAGTGTTTCTCACATTACTTTGTGAAAAGTCATATTATATATTACTAGTCTTATTACTGACTACTGATTACTTCTTCTAAATGTAATCTAATTAGTACTTTGATTACTTAATTTCAAAAGTAATTTGAGTATGGATTACTATACATTACTGACCAATACTGTTTGTTGTCATTTGTCATTAAATGTGACAAAATTCACATGATGGTGATGGAAGAAGTGCACAATTCTGTACTGAAAGTACAGATACAGGACCAAAAAAGAACTAAAAAAGCAAAAAGTATCACATAAAGTCTGTTGTACTTTAAAAAGTAGTTTAAGTGTAGTCAATGAGAAGTAAAAAATATTCAAAAGTAAAATCTTGAAGAATTGTCGGGATTTTTGGTCATCAGGAGATTTTCCTGGTCATTTTATCTTTTAAATAACCTATTTTAGTTTGTTCAAAGCTTGGACTTGAACCTGAAGTAGACAAGATGTCAGTGTAAACGTGCTCAAAAATAACTCCTCACCCATTTCAGCAGTTCTAATATTAAATGAAAAAATACTTTTCAGTTCAGTTAAAAAAATTACTGGTGTATAAAAGTACTTTCAAATACTTTAATACATTCTTTAGAATGTAGTAGAGTAAACATAAGAGTTTCTACTGTAAAATGTACTCAATAATAAAATGTACTTAACTACAGTACAGCTACTTTTACTTTGGTACTTTGTTGCTCCACCACTGAGTAGAGTGAAGCTGAATAAATTATTATTCTTTACCTTCTTCAATAAATGAATAAATTCATATATTAAAGATAAAAAATGTCATGTAATAAAGTATTATAGCGTTTCATCCTCCACAAGCCAGGAAGTACGCCGTTAGCCACTTATTTTATTTTAGCATTACCATGAGCGGTATTAATTCATTGGGGTGAATAATTAGGGTGATCGGAATGGTTTAGGAAAGTGTGGAATATGTTTAAACCATTGAAACAGACATGTACGTCTTTAATTCTCTTCTTTTTAATTCTCCCAATCACATATATTAGTAACAACATCCAAGTTATTTAGGTCTGTATTCATGTGAAATTTACAACGGTTTAATGTGATTTCACATTAGTCAACAACACATTCACAGGGTTAGGGTCATTGGGAAAACTAGTACTGGGCATTTCCATTGGAAACATAAACAGTGCATCAAATGTGTGACCCATGCTATCCAGAACAAGTAGTGGGAATTATGGATTGTCATCCCAACTATTTTGGAGTGGCATGATGGTTATGAATATGTGCAAATTGTAGCAGTAATAAGAAATTAATCACAAAGCATCTGTTTGCCCTTGACATTCCAGGAGTGGCCAAAACATGTGATGAATGACGTTCAAAGTATCCTTGAGAGAAACCTTGGTCTCGTCTTCACTACTACTAACACTTCAGCCAAGGATCTGTCTCTTTTGTCAACTATTTTGTCCATTTTTAAACCCAACACACGTTAACCATATTGGACCAACACATATTCTATTTTCTATGGAGTTTTAGTTCGTTTGCTTTTGTCAAATTTTATTTGGAAAATAAATGACTTGTCTAATCTGTTCCTCTATCAAAGCTACAGTGCTGCTGGAGGGGCCGTTGCATCTGCTGCACTGGTCAGGGCCTCCTGTAGGACAGCCCTGAAGAGGGCCAAGAGGTGCTGTGTTTTCAGCTTATGGCTTTGTTAAACTGCACATTATCCTATGCACAAACAGCCACCAGCCAATCAGCCTGGGACATAGGGCCAGGAGTTCGGTGAACAGGGAAGCCCCAGGGATTCTCAAATCAAGGAATAAACAATCTGGGAGTCCGAAATCTCTTACAGTGTATTGTGCTTATTGCAAGCATAGATAATATTCATACGTTTTTATCAAAACAAAAATGATGTTGGAGAGCTGCAGCTCAAAGGCTGAGGGGTTCATGTCTCTACTGATCACTCTTTTGTAGCAGTAGTGTCCGATTTATGGGTGTGAGAATTTACTATAGAATATATTTTTTATACTCATACTTGTATTAAGAGACTAAGAAGGATTGCATAAGTAAACTGTGTCCACTCATTATTTTTTGTAATTTTGGTCAATATTTCTAAAAAAGGAATTAATGCTTGTAGGATCATTTGCAAATGCTGAATAAGTTTTAATAGAAGTATTGGCTCTTGCATTAACAAAGCCCTGAGAATGGAGGTTCAATCTGCAGCTGTTAAATTGAGGGATGATGATTTTGGTGTGACACAACCTGGTTTGGCCTCATGGTGGTCTTCACACCTCAGCTTCAGTAAGCAGAATTCCCCCCAGGGATCTCAAAGTACACAGTGCAGATAGACCTGAGCCCAGCTCAGAGCGAAGAAGGCCAAAAGACAGAGAAAGACCAGCAGCCCTGCAAGCCTGGACAAGCAGAGCTGCAGCACAAGCCTCAAACACACACCAGGAATGCATCAGGATTCTACTCTTTCTTTGAAGACCTTTTAAAACCCCAATTTTAGTTTAGATCATAACATCTTTACTGATGTATGGTCACTGGACAAGCAACCTGAATACTAAGCACATTGGTCAAAGTTTAACAGTCAAACTCTTAGCTAATTTTCAAGACTCCGATTACTTAAAGAATAGCGTTTAAGATTTATGGCTCATTCTGCCAGCAATGCATGCAGGCCATGAAGGTCAGTGCAAGCATTAGGTCCGAGCCAAGGCTCAGACTGACGCGCACAGGACAAGAGTCGCTACTGCACTCACTGTGTTAAGTCTTGCAGCGTTACGCCTGAAATTAATATAAAACTAATTACAAAGAAGCCTATTTGAGGAATAATTTACCAGTAAATCTTACTGTGGGGATTAATATTTGTACACTCAATTTATGCACAAGTCCCATACCAAACGTGTGTGTGCGCGTGTTTCTAATCTTCTCACTGCTGATGGACTGTGGTGCTGTGGTTTCTCAGTCTTACAGGATCTATTATCTATGAATCCTACTCAGAGCAGAGAGGCCATCAGGAGTCAGTTACCATGGCGATTATCTATAAACGCAAACTATTCACAGCCTGACCTGCCAGGGCAGGGACGTGTAAATGGAGCCAGAACTGAATTCCTGATCCGTCAATTTCCCTGATAAATTGTCAGGACTAATGCATTGCACGGTTATGTGTGAATAAAGCCAGAACATTGCCAGTACCACTGCTCTTTTGGTTACGAGTTTAGTTTCCATGGTTACACTGTGTTGTTAAGTTCCATTTTCAGTCAGTTGAAATGATGCAGCACGTTGCTCTCGTGATGGGATACAGACACAAATGCCAGGTTCGGTGTGAACAGAGCAAACCTGGAAATGTTCTGGGACTGAAGTGTGTGTGAATGTTCTTGCAATCTGCACATGCAATTAACTGGGGAATGTGTGTGAATGGGGCTTAACTATTGAGCAGCCACAAGCATCTGTGCACTTTAGCAATGTTATAAAAGGGTCACGCAAGAAAGCAAAAATAGAACTTCTTTAGTGAAAAATCAATGAAATTAAAATATTACCCTAACAAAACAAAAAAGAACTTTAATTAGTAGCACTTCATACAGATTCACAGGACTGTACTAAGAATTGTTCTATGGTAATCTGTGGTAAAAGGTCATCATTAAATACCAAACATGCTCACAAGACAATGCAAACTAGTATATATATTTTTCATTTACAGGTGGACGAACAACAATTTTAGGACGTTATTGTTAAGAGATCAGGGCAAACATTGACAATTTGATTTTATACAGCTGTTTGACTGCATTATTTTATTTAATTAATCCAATTATAGATTTTTGGTTGTTGCGTTGAGGGTTTGTGTACACTAAAGCCAATTACCATTTTTAGTTTGCCTCAAAAATAACTAGTTAAAAACCTACCATTTAAAGAATCACATATAGAGGTTAAGACAAGGTAATTATTCCAGGGGATAGGATTTTATTCTTCTTTTCTAGGTCTGTCCATCCACCCAGTGCAAGGCTACTTCATATTGGTAATGCAAGTCTGTTGTGTAGTTCTTGTTAAGACATTATAGTAGAAGAGTCCAGCACCAATTAGTTATCATCTGAGTCTGGGGAAGATTCTAATGAAGAGGATCATACTGATGAAAGTGAAAGACACCAGGATAAGCATGAGCCATAGCAACCAGTTCACAGATTTCTTTGTGTGTTGCTCCAGTCGTTCAGACTCCGTCTTAAGCTTTTCAAAGTTCAGATCAGCCTGACGCATGGACTGGCTCAAAGTCTGTATAAAAGAAATAAACAATCATGTTTTTAATAACAAACACTAGGTTAGTCCATCTAGAAATTATGTACTGTGTTTTACTTCAAATAAAAAGGTTTAAAAAAGCCCTTTGGAGGTAAAACACCTTCATCTTAAAAGCTGAGGTATATTGACATTTGTTTTACTTGTATTATATCGCCACCTTGTGGACAGAAGGAATATTTAACTTTTCGATTGTTCCATTTCACGACTTAGTCACCTGGTTGTCCTGGCGGATAATGTTCTGTGCAGCCAGGGTGTTATTCTTCAGGTTTCTGGCCAGATTGAGCATGTCTTCTGCCAGTTTCTCTTGAAGGTTATGATGGTGCTGAAGAACCGCATCAAGCTCCGCTGCAGACTGACGCTCATCCACCGGCAGACCTCTAAAAAGTTTTTTATTTTTTTAAAAAGAACATTTTTTAATAATATAAATTAATTTGTAAAATACTTATTTAGACTGATCATACCGTCTGTTTCGCAATTCGGTTTCAATTGAGCCTATGAAAATAATTACAGTATTACATTAACGATAAGACTGGGTCCACTCTAAAATCTGAATCATTACACACCTTTTTGAGGCGAATTCTAGGGAGAAATTAGAAATATAAGAATGATTTATAATACGACTGAAATGAAATTCTTCCTTAAAGCAAAAAGGCAGTTGGTATATTACCGTAGAGAGCAACTCTGCTCTCATTTCCCCTGTGCACCGGGCTTTGCTCTGCATGTGGACAGTTTTACTTGCGGACATCCTCTCATTTGCAATAGTTGGTGTTCGTCCAGGAGCAAGAAACTGATTGGCTAATGCTTTTTCAGCAGGTGAAGACTAAACAAAATTAAATAAAACATACAATGTTAACATGGTTATGTGGATTAAAAAAACAAGCGACACTTAAAAGCTAGAAAAGAGACGCGTGTAGTAGTGTACTAACCAGTTTCTCAGCCTCAAGAAGTCCTTTTAAAAAATCGACTTTTCTTGAATATTCGGTCAGAACTTCTGGTGTTGGTTTGCTTCGCGATAAACAGTAAAACTTTGATATTAAACTTGTACACATGCACATCCAAGTCATAAATGCATTGGTATGAGTAAAAATCCGTCCATCCAGACAATATAAAGTGAATAATGTGAAATCGGTCAATCAAATTGTAACATTACCTTGGGGTTTTCCTCAGTGCAACCAACATCTCCGCCAAGGCAGCCACATACTATGAGTGACAACAATGACATCTACATTTATATTTGTGGTAGACAGCGTCTTCATTATCAACAACACAAAGAAACTGAAGAACTGTTAAAGAGTCTTTAGTAGGTGACGACGTGGCTAACACAATGGAGGCTGTTAGCGGCTGATAACGACACACATTTGATAATAAATTATACACATGTGCAGTTTACCTTCTCCAGTCTCCATTCCGTCTCCCCCCGTTTGTCTGAAGCAATAGATTCACAACGAGAAAGCAATCTAATAAAATTTATTTCTAATCTTGAAGCCATGTTTGATGACGACGTCATGAGCGACGCTACAGTTGTCGCTGTGTTATGACGTTCATTTCGAGGATCGTTTGTACCATGGGACTTCTTGAGACCGCCAGAAAACACGACCAAAGAAGATTTTATTTTGTTACGTTTTGTTTGTAGTTTTTTCAAAAATGTACCCGCTTACTTTAAAATGTTGACGATTCAATTAAATAACATTAATTTTCCAATGTAATTTAATTCCAAATTATTCTTGAATTTATTCAATGTTTACCTTGAGACCACGTTTTAATAATTATGTTAATAATTAGTTATTAATATAATTATTTAATATTCCGGGAGAGGGACCGCCGTCTGCTCATCTCCATGAAGATGTTTGTCTGGAATTTTCCACAGTATAGCATTATACTTCTTTCTTGTATTTTTTGTGTGTGGTCAATTTCAGATATTTTCATTGCCCACAAAAACATGCATTTGTACCATACTATGATCGAGGTCCCATCTACACTATGACCCATGGCCTGGCGCCATCTCCTGCTCGTCTCCTTGGAGATATTTAATACCATACTGTGGAACAATTCAGGCAAAACAATAAAATCTCCACGTAGTCCTGCAAATGGCAGATCCCTCACCAGAAAAGTTTCATGGAGCATCTTTGAAAATGCATGTGAATAAATCCCACAAGACAAATCCTTATTGTGTAGCATTTGTCAGAGACTATTATTTTTTTAACATTCACTACCTATAATTATAAACATGAACACAATTAAGTAAAAAAAAAAATTAAGTTTAATAGGTTTGTAAACATGTTCAATGCTTACTATGAGTAACACCTTTCCACTTGACATTACTAAATTTTGTTTTAGCTTTAACCAAATTCTAACATCACCTAACTCAGTGAGTGCATTTGCAAATTGACTTTTTAATATTTGTTATACTTAAAGCTAAATAGTTAAGTCTTAAACGTGGACAGCAATACGCTACAATACAACGCTTAACAAATGTATTAATCCAAGTTCAAATTTCTTTTACCCAAGGTTTAGAGGTATGGAGATCTTTAAACATGAGCTTAGCTTAACCATTTTCCTGTGCATCTGGAAAAAATTTGACTTTACAACATCTTACATTTAAAAGGGTTATAACCAAAATTCAATTAAACACAAAGAACACATTGAGGAGCATCATGTTTTGTATTAGCATGTCTAAACACAGCTACCTTTTCATTCAGTTCAAACCATTCACTCATTGATACACAGAAACCACATTGTTTTCATAATACATACAACAATCAACAGACATAGAATGGAACGTTAGAATTACAATTCATACATCTCAGGGTTGGCTTCTGCTTTCAATTATGTCCCATTTGAATTGTGGGTGTGGTATATGATAGTCAAACAGAGGTGATCACATGGCAAATGAGCCAAAAAAATGTTTTTAAAAAGAAAAATATGGAAGATGCTGATCTCATTTCCCTTTTCTATAACAAGGAAATGTCTTCCCATTTACTGTTGTGCAACAAGTTAAAAATTAAACTAATGTAAAGGAGTTTTGAATGCAGCAGCGGTCCTTGTAAATGCTAGGTTCTTTTTGTACTGTCTCGTTTCAGTCCAAATCAGTGAGGCAAAGTTACTCACAATAACACAATCGCTCACAAAAATGCTCTGCAATTACAAAAACTTTTTTTCAGCATACTGTACATATCAAGGCACTAGCTAACATGTCAGCGAGCATGTTAGTCACATGCTCATTAGAACTAAGAACTACAAAAGTGCGACGGGAACCTGCTAAATCAGAGTTAGCATAAAAAACCTAGCAGGTGAAAGAAAGGTTTTCTGGTCCATTTAGGCTAACAGTAATGTAGCCTGTCCAAACAGGACTCATCAACATGACATAACAATATATTACAATAATAGAAAAGGTGCTTGGCAACAAGTAGTCCAGTTTTATTATAATCACACATGGAAACAATTTAGTTGTCCACTGATGAGTTGGTTCTGGCAAGAGAAACAGAATGGTTTCTGCTTAGTTCATTTTTCATGGTAGCTCCTTCCTCCGGTAAAACCAAGGCTGTTGCCACAAAAAGTTATTTGTCACAATACTGTGCTTTTAAAAGATGATCATCTTTGTAGGGCAGGTCAGGGTCTGAAAAACGTCTCTGGCTATTCTGATTTTCTTGCTGATGCCTGGGGGAGGAGGTGGGGCAAGTGGGTAAATGCAGATGGTCACACTCAGGGCTGTCAATGTACAAGGACTGAGTAGACTCTTTCCTGCTACCAGACTGTCCTCTTGTCCGGATCAAGGACCTAAACGTTTGTTTCGGACTCTCTGGCATTGTGCTCTGAGCAGACCTTGATACAACACCTGGAGGCAGTTGAACTGTGTCTGGAATTAAGGGATTACGTCGTTTCAATGAATGTCTGAAGGTGGAGGACGAGTCAGAAGATGTAGATGTGCAGCTAGACATTGTAGAAGAGCCTGTTGGGCTGAGGCCTCTGATGGAAATGGACAGAGTTGAGAATTTGGGTCGCAGAATCAGATCAGAGGGTTTGGGAGGACAAACCGGTTTACATCTCTTAGACAGGTGCTCTGAAAAAAGATTCATTAGGTTTACTTTAATTAGGTTCATTTTATTATTCTGCAATAAATCAATCAATAAAGAAGCCCAATGAACCCGCAGTAACATTTAGTAAAATAAAGTCTACAAATTAGTAATGCAGTGTGAAGTGGACTGAGTATGCCTCTGTGGCGCACACGCATTTTCATGCATACAATGGCGTTGCAGCCTAACGTACAGAAGCATACACAATCAAAAGGTTATGGTTTGTCCAACCTGCTTTGTTAGAGAGCAGACATCACCGCCCCCATCACCATCACTGGTCCAGACCTGCACCACAAAAGAAGGCAAGGGCCCAAGCCAACGGACCCGTGGTTTGGTCAGAAACCACAGGTGAGTGCGAGAAAGGAAGAGTTTGAAAGTGAACCAAATACTGACCTTCAGGCTCTGAGCTGTGAGCAGAAGAGCGCTGCTGCTCATCCAACAGACTTTCTGAGCTCAAGGAGGCCTCAGAGTCCAAATTCTCCTGGTCTGAACCAGGTTGCTCCATCTCAGGAAGTCGACAAGCCAGATCCTCTCTTCAAATGACCAACCAACTCATTAGGAAAACATATCGACAAGATATGTAAACTATTGGAGAATGTAAACAGATCAAACCATACTTTTCTTGTTTGATGGACTTAATCCGCTCAACCAGGTTCTTCTCAGCTTCTGTTTCTGAATCTAGAGGCTCATTTTCAGGTACAACACTGAGATCAGAGCTGACTTTCTCATGAACCTAAATGTTAAAAAAAAAAAAAAAAAAAAAAAAAAAAAAACCTAAATGTAAAAAAAAAAAAAAAAAAAAAAAAAAAAAAAAAAAGATAATTGAATTATTTATGATTAAACAATAGAAAGTATTAACCATGTTTTAGACCCTGCTACCAAAACCAATCTCTGTTAGTAAGGAAAACACAGTAGGTGGTCATGCATCACAAAACAATATATCTACTGCACCAAACGTAAGTAATACAATGTCAGAAAATAGTCTCAACAGAAAACACAGCAAACCTTAAAACATCATAACCCAAGCACAACCTAAGGCAGCATGCATGTACTACCAGTTAGTAATGAAGAAATTCTGATGGAAAAAACAAGAAACAAGCAATGCCAATGGATGGCTGAGTTCTATATCACTACAGCAACTGAACTACACAAGGGATACATACCACCACTCCTTTGTAAGGAGCTGAGAACCTGAGAGGTAAATGCCAGAAGTGCTAAAGAAAGACAAGGAACATTGCCTGTTACCCACGCGACCTCATCAACAACAGAATCTAAAACTTGGACTTTTGGCTCAAGGGAAATATACATTTCTCTGTGACCTCTTAAAAAATACCAACATGACAATACTGTCGATTATTTGTCTAATTGACAATCGAGATTATTCAGGGCACAATAGATTTGTAAGAACCAGAAACGAACAATCCTGAAATTTTAATATCACAAAAACTTTACTTTTGCATTCAGAAAGTTTAATTTAAAGTTTAATAAAGTCTGATCACATACCTTTGGGACAGTAATGCATTAGAATAAGTTTTGTTACGTGAATAACCATTGCATCGTGATGTTTCTTCTTACAACAACCGTAACACTAAAATGTGATTCTGTGACAATAGTAATCAAGACAGAAGATGTTCTCACCGTGTTTTGTCTTTTCAGTTTAAGCTGGTTTACCGCCAAAGTCTCTGCATACTCCAGCTGCTCAATTTCCTCCATCTTCTCATTGTATCGTCGGATCTGCTCATTAATAAGCATCTCCACACACCTTCATAAAAAGAAGGTCACAACATTACTACTACTACTACTACTACTGTGAACGTATCAGTCTCTGTCGATGGAAGCAGTTCGTTCTTACATGGTCGTCTTGGCGACATCCTTCATGCTGAGCAGTGGATCCGCGCTGTCGGGGCAGCGCAGGATGCACGGAGCAAAGACTATGGCCAAGGAATTAGGAGACATCCGGTTGTGTGCCTCCTCTTTACACACTCTGAACAAAAGTAATCATATAAAAAGAATACTGAAGCAAATGAAGCAAAATGAATAAGCAATGTGTAAAATAGGGTGTTATTATGACATAAAAAATACATTACATTCAATTAAGCAAAATACACACCTGACCAGATGAAAGACAAGCCTCTCTAGAGTATTGAAGTTTGCTGTAGGAAGCTCCTCCAATTCTTTGTAAATTGCTTGAAGTTGTTCCTGTTTCTCTGGGAGTTCTATGTAAATAAAGCATATATCAAAAATGCATCCACAGTAACACTTTTTTGAATTATTTCTGAGGATATGGCCATAACACTTCAGATAACTGACTAACCGACTGCGTGCAGAAAGTCATTGTAATGGGTGAAGGTCATGAGTGGGTCAGGCAGCTCTCTCAGCCACTGTTTCACCAGCCCAGTCACTGTGTGGATGGGATAATCTTCAAGGCAAACCAGGTGAGGATCTAAATGTTGTAAACAGATCAAATCAGTACGATAAGTGGATGCTTCAACAAAGATAATGCTCACAAAAGGCTCTGGGAGGTTGGACAAAGAGCCCTCACCTGTTTCAAGTCGCTGGTGCAGCTCTTTCATTCGATTGGCAGAGCCTGATTTGCGGTAGATGCCTTCTGTGTAAAGACCGTGCATTTCCACATGCTCCAGCATCATCTCCAACACCATCGGCACAGGGCTTTTGTCGTTCACCAGGTGCCCCACGTGTACGCCGAAGTGTAGACCGCCAGACTCCTCATCCCCCTGAGCAAAGTCCAGAAGTCATTAGTAACAACAAAAACAAAACAACGGATTCCATTTAGACATGCGTACCTTTTTGGCACAGAACGTGTAGCAGTCTGTGACTATTTTGCTGAGACACTTTTTGTGGCACACCATTTTACAACCTGCCAAAAAATAAAAAATAGGTTCATGATTCACGGTGAATGAATGAATAATTGACCCATCCTACAAGCCAATGATAAATAAAGGATTTTAAAATATGTCAACTCACTGCTGCACATATAGGCCTTCTCCATGCCCCAGATGTATGACGTACACTGGTCACATGACTGCATAATGTTGACCTGATAGTTGACAAAAACATGATCCAAGGGGTTCTCCATCTGATAAATAAACACAATTAATTTACAACCCAATAAAAAAAAAAAGGCAAACATATATATTTTTCCTCACTTACACTTTTATCCTTTTTCCGCCGTTTCTTCCTTGCCTTTGGCTAACACAACAGAAAAAAAAGAAATTACTAATGCTATCCAACAGTAAAAACGTCCTCAAGGTGGAAGTGAGGTAATACCTTGACCGGCTCCGCCTCTTCCTTCTTCATCTCTCCTCTGATAAACCCATCCAACACTGACTGGAACAGGTTCACCACCAGCTGGACTTCTGCCTTTTGCTTGTCATCCGCCAGGTGAAACACTTTGTTTTTGTAGCTAGTCATCAGGTCCTTGTAACCAATCGTGGGTTTCTGGTAGGGCAAAAATGGTAAATTATGACAGAACCTTTGACTCTTAGTTTTGTGCCAAAGGAGACTTACCGAAAGGGAATACATGGCTTTGATGTTCTCTCTGAATTGCATTGTAGCAGTTACAAAGATCGCTTCAGTGTCAGAAAGAGATTTCCCTCTTGAGCGGAAGTCATTTACCTACCATGGAAAAATGACTTGTTTAATGTTTGTTGAAAGAAAAGATGATCTGAACAACTGAGGTAAATACCTGATTGCCTAAGAATTCATCCAGGTGTCGCAGTTCGTTGGCATTTGTGATTTCACGATCCAGAGAGGCATTCCACTGCTCAGACACTCTTGTGGCACGGCTGATTTTTATGGTGGGATTGCGACCTAAAGCTTTCCCTGAGCGATCCCCATGTGGCTGAGAAAGGGGGCGAACTGAAAATCCTGATGGTAAAAAGAGATTTGTTATTAAACTGCGCTGTCAAACTAAACCATGTGTGGTTAAGCACGCGCCTGCACCAGTTAGTATTTACACAGAACGCAAACTGTTAAACCGTCCCAGTCCTGGGAATAACAAAGGTAATACACATGTGTTTTCTTGTCACATCTCAGTTCAGTGCTGGAAGTGCACTTTAGCAACTGCGCTGTAGCTAGTGCAAGAAACAAAGTTTTTTCACTAAAACTGAGAATACAGAACAGAAAACATGATTCAAAATTCAATTGTTTCATATGAATCATTTGTATACCTTCTCCAAATGACTTCTCACTGAAACTAGGCGTAATCTCGCCATCATCAGGAGTCTGCACTTCTTTCTGGGGTCGTTTCTTCAAAATCTTGCTGAGGAAGCCACCTGACCTGAAGACCACACAATCAAAGGAATCATGACTTTCGCTCAAAATGAAAATGTTGATTTTAATTTGTCATCACCGGCCACTACTGGACCAAGGGCAAGTCCAGAACTTTACCTGTCGGGCGTTGAAGGGACGGACTGGGATGGATCCTGGTGACCCGAGTCCTGATGTCGGCGTCTAAACGAACCTGTGTGACTAGACTACAAGAACCAAGAGTTTGAAAGATTTAATTGTAGTGTGTCAATTGCAAAATGACATATTAATATATGGGAGCATTACCTCACGAGGAGAAAATGCACCAGCTCCTTCTGAATTTGGAGATAAACTGTCAATAGATGAAGACGCGGATTCTATTCTGAAAACACAATTCAACCAAATAATTATGGCTATATTGTTTTTTTTTGTCAGACACGAGACAAAAACGCCACCAACCGCCATATTGTTTCTAGTCGCTAATATAAACGCTCCAAAGAAAACATGAATGCATTAACTGCCCACATTATCTTTCATTTCTTAGATTAATAACTGTCTACAGTATGGTGCTGACTGTCCAAATAGCTGCACTGGTAAAAAATGATTGGCTACTGTTGTAATATTTCTGTTACATTTCAAGGGAAAGATAAAACACACATTTAAAAAGGAGTAGTATCTTTTAAATTGTGAAATAGACGTACTGTCTTTTCGAAGCTCCATTTCTTCCTGCTGGAGGTGTGACCGTGTCATAGTCATCACTCCTTCTGCCTTTCCATTTCTCAGGTTTCTCTTTTATTGCCCCAGAACGTCGCTGCAGGTTAACCGCTCCAGCACTTTCACAGAGTCCGTTTTTGTCATGATCAAGGGAATGCAGAAGTAAAGTTGAGGGACGAACAGGAGGAAGAACCTGTGGAGGTGAAGTTTTTTCCTCTCTCTTTGCACCTTTGTCTTCTTTTATTTTCTGCACCACAAACGTATACTGGTCGATCTCTTTGCTGTCAGATCTCTCTCTGAGCTTAGAAGTCTCTGGAGTTTTGACCTTTGGAGCCGTAGACTGATCCTTATTGTCAGGCGGTGAAGAGGAGGCAGCTGCTCGTTCGCTCTCTCTAAGGTTATGTTCGAGTCCCCTTCTTCTCCTCTTCTCTCGCTTCTCCTGAATTGCCGAATGGCTTCTGTTACCATCAGGAAATTTGGCATTTTCAGCATCAATCGGTAAAGTATCAGTGTCTGTAGGAACCACATGAGGGAGCGGATGGAGTTCAGCAGAGGATGCTGCATCTTCTAGTGCTGCCTTGTTCAAATTCGCTTCGTTGTCCTGCCGCTGGGGTCCTGCCTCAGCTTCTGTACCTTTGATTTCTGTTAAATGACTGGACAATGGCAGCTTCTTCCCTCCCGTTTGTTTCGGCTCTTTGTCCTGTGTGCCTGTTGTGATCTCTCCATCTTCCAGCTCCTCAGTCGAGTCCTGTGTCTGATCTAGTTCCTCCTCAGTGACGAGCTCTATATCAGGATCTTCTCTGGTTTGGGGCTCTGATCTTCCCCTTTCTTCCTCAAACTTTTTACGTGCTTCTTCCGCTGCAGCCTGAGCTCTTCTGGTGAGCTCCTCTACAGCTCTTCTGTGTGCCTCGTCAGCTTCCCTCTGAGCCTCCTCTTCTTCTATCCTCCTCCTCCTGATCTCCTGCTCCTCCTCCTCCCTCCTCCTTTGTTCTTCCTCCTCCAGTCTTCTTTGTGCTTCTATTTCCTCATCCTCCTTTTTGCGTTTCTCTTCCCGTATGGATTGGCACCTGCAATACAAAAGCAATGATTGAAAAATGTCTATTTAAAAACACACAAAAACATGATGGTCCATCTCGTTTTTTGTACTGCGCCATTTCAAATACACAGTTGTTATACTGTACCAACATTTACTTCTAATTTCAATTGCTGACTTCTACAAAAGGGTAGGTTCACACTTGCACACACACGTCACTTCAAAATTTAGATTAAACCAGGACTAAACCAGGAACTAAACCAGGAACTAAACCAGGACCTGAACAGGATCAAATCAAGACTACATCAGAAATAAACTGATCAAACCATGCGTGACCTACTGGTATCACTTCAAGAAAATATGAAATATGTGAACACCAATAATCAGAAAAAATTAAATAACTACATGTACACAAAAGTGAAGGCTTCAACATTTACCTTCTGCGTGCAGAGTGACCTCTGACAAGGGCTTGTATTTTGGTGGCACCTTTCCGTTGGCGTTTGTACTCTCTCCTCTGTAGGTGCCCTCTCCACAACGCCTGAATGGCAATGGCTGCCCGTCGCCTCCGCTCCTCTTCACAGTACCTCCGCCAACAACGCTAAAGATATAGGGTATAAAAAATCTCCTCAGAATATGATGTATAGTGTGACAACTACGACTTCCACAATTCTCACCTGTATTACAACAGCTGCATGTCTCATGTCTAGAAAGTCTTTCCTCTGCAGTCGAGCTTTGACCCAGCATTGAAGGAAGATGATCTTACGCATGACGTCTTTGTGTAGCGTATCCTGAAGTTGTTGTCGTTCCAGCTCTTTCAAAAACACCTAGTCACAGCATAATGCACATCATGCACAATTAATAAAGGAAAATAAGTAATAAAGTTGAAATCAATAACATGTCCGATGTAATATTAAACCTTAGTTTTTCCAATCTGGTAGGTGGTGGGATCTAGACCCATCTTCTCAAGCAGAGCTGAAATTACTTCTTTTGATGCTGAGGCATTCTTGGGCAACAAAACTCTAAACTGCGTAAAGAACTCCTAAATGAAAACATCAAAATGTCAGTATTAACATTATGAAACAGATATATTTGAACTAACAATATCCCATACCTGGAAAGTATACTTGGCTCCATAACCTGATCTTCGGATTCGAACGGTCTCCAGCATTCCAGTGTATCGCAGCTGCTGAACCACTAAGGTTTCATCTAGATACATCTCTCTCTGCAAGTAGAAAGCAAATTAACGCATTTCAAATCAACTTTAAAAATGTATTACATTACAGGAACATGTAGACCATTTTACCTTTTCTGCATTGGAGCGAATACAACGAATAAAGAAAGGTTCAGCCCTGTTCAGCGTCTCTAAAAGCTTTGTCAAAGACGTCTGGAATAATATAGAGAAAAATATTAACCAAACATAAAGGCCCCTGCTTTAGTTATTTTAATTATTTATAATCCATTAGTAATACCTGAAACTGGGCACTGATACTTGGAGTCTTCTTCTTTTTGTTCAGATGAAGGAGAGATTTGGTAGTGCGGTCTTGTAGCGTCAGACTCACAATGAACTTCAGAGACCGAGAATCCAACAATCTCTGAAAAAAGTGGTTGAAAACAATGATGAATAAAAAGCACAACACCATAACTAATTAAAAATCACTATTAAACTAACCTTGGGAATGATCTGCTTCTGTTTGGTGTTTTTGCTCTTTCTGCACAAACAGAAAATAAAAAGTAAGTCTCCAAGATATTCATAAAGAACTTATTTTGTGAACGACAAAGGTGAAGCCCGGTTAGTACAGACAAGGTGCGGTCTTCATGCGTTGCCAGTCAGTGAATCAGAGGATGCACCTGTGAGGGGGCTCAGTGCCGATGTGGGCAAGAGAGTACGAAAAGACATTAGAGCAAAGATGGAGAAGGTTGCTGCAGAGTCTAACGAGCTGAAATGGACTCACAGATCGACAAGATGTGCTTCAAAGAGCAAGGTTTCTATATCTATAACAGCTTTTTCTACAGAAACTGGTGAAAATTAAAGACATAAAGACATGCTGAAAGACTACTGTATGTATTCTTCATGTTTAAAGGATCGTACATGCCCAATACACTTCACAGTAATGGCCATGCAGTAAATATATTCAGCGCATTACAACTATAGAACCTACTAAAACTAATAAGTAACCAAGCTCACAATGCAGTGTCTATTTAATATGAGACATTGACTACAGTAATCTAGAGCGATGGACTGGTAGAAATGAGAAGCGTTAATGGGAATGTTTTTGGTCTAAGTCGCTGACACAAGTCTGACTGCAGACTCACTGGAGAATGTGCCGGGGGAAACGGAGGCGACCCCAGGACTGCAGCAGCTTTCGAGGGTCCTCAGCATCCAGCTGCAAGTTCTTAATGGAGCTGATGATCTGTGCATGCATGTCTCTGAGTGAACCACATACAAAGTGGGCGGGAGTGGGGAGCGAACCAGGAGCAGAAGGGGAGGGGGAACATTATAGATTAATTTAAATACAAAAAAGGTGAGGAGTGAGGAAGAAGTAAATTATTATGTGTAGTAGAACCTTATTTCCAGAAAAAATACCACCACCAACATGGTTATATTACAAACAAACACATACTGCAGGATAGTTGGGGGTTTGTTATCAAAGGCTTTCTTACTCCACTCATCCATGAAGAATTACCAAGAAAACCTATCTAAGACTATTCATGTTTAAATTAGATAAGCCAAAAGACACACGTGACCACCCAACCATGCTGCTTTATCCCAGCCAGAACTGAAAACACACAAGAACACAGAAGCAACTGGGGCTTGACAGAGCTGTATTCACGCCCCTTGGTCTCTCCACGGAGGTAGTTAACATGCAGAGGCAAAGTGTCACTGGTGGTCTCTTTCCATGCTGGGTCTGTGGTCGGCTGTGAGACTGTAAGCTGTTATTGTGTCATTTTTATTATTTGGCCATTTGGTTTAAAAGGACTGGCCTTGTGTTTGACATAGATTTGGTGAGGTTAATGGGGAGACTTTTTGGATTTGCTGCTGGTTCATGCAGTTTTGTCTGTACTTACCCTGGTTAACAATGAAACTCAGAGGCCAAACAGAAGATAAATATATGTTGTACTTTTTAAGGAAAAACATGTCGTTGATGTACGAAGTAAAGGAAAGTGAGTATTGGTTTATTCTAAATAAGTTGTTCTTGTCAGCTGAATTGTAATCTTCATACAAAAAAAACACACATTTAAAAAGTACATTGGTACCTAATATAATCTATATTTTACATTGATAAAGTAAAGATAATCTTTCTTACACTGATAATTAAATTAAAAATTTTCGGGAGCAATTGAAAAATTAGGCCTAAATGTTTTTCTTCTGCCTGGCCCCTTTTGTTCAGGTTTCTTATTTGACCACCAATTTGCAGTACTTACTTCTTATTCTCATAGCTAGCAAAGATGTCCTCAAAGGCCTCTAGAGGGCGCTCCTCAGAGTGATCAAAGCAAAAATCGAGCATAGAAGCTCTTCTGTGAAGGGGAGAGGAAGAGGAGAAACCACACACACTGGGGTCACCAAAAAGTGGAGAGGGGAAAGTGCAGGACCAAAATGAGGAAAGGTGAACTGCTTTTAAACTCTGTCTTGTATCTGAAAAGAATTGTCCCGCCTCACCACAGCCAAAACCACAATTATACTTTTTAAGTAGAGCCCAGAGTTATTTAAGGATCACACGGCACTCTACGCAGCAAACCTCTGAAATCCAGGCAAAAGAGAAATGAACCATGCATCACTTACTTGTACATTCGTTCAATCGGAGTATTAGATCGCTGCAGTTCTCCTAGAGGAGTTCTGGATGCAGGTCGGACAACACCTAACACGAAAACAGAAGAAAACAATTAGAGCAAAGACTGAAATGAGCCGTGGTAATTGTGGAGTGCACCGTGTACCTGACGTCTTGGCGGCCCACGCTCGCCCGGCTTCATTGAAAGCAGCGAGGGCTCTGATCGTGGCTCGCAGAATCCCCCACCGAAACATGGCCACGGGGTCCATCCCAATGAGCTGACGGACATAAGAACGATCGCTGCTCCTCAACAAGGCCACGATGTCTGGTCGCATGTGATCCGTGTTCTTTTCGCGGAAATCCTGGCACGAGAGGAAACGCATTTAGTACGCGACATAAACCGCGCCAAAATAATTTATAGCGATAGTAATTGTGCCACCTTTATTTTGTATTTTACTCTCCCAGCAAAGTGTTGAATGACAAACGCTGGCTCCATGACTGGTGTGGGCACAAAGTACTTGTTTCCCTGATGCTGCTGCTTGAATTTGGCCAATAATGTTTCTTCGGTGGCATGTGGAAAACTGGAACACAGAAACGTAAAAATATTATAATAATCACAGAGGATGAAATAAAACTAAATGTCGTGGTCATACTTGCTCTCCTCGTCCAGCAAGTAAAGCAGGCCGGTGGGCTTCTTACTGATGAGGTGAATACAGCCCACATTGTCGGTGTAGTCGATGTTGTGCCAGGTGATGCCCTCTGCTTGGTACTCCTCCTGGAATATACAAACAAGACATAATACTTAGCAAAGCACTCCTAAAAATCTCCCTGTGTACCGAATAAGACAAAAAAAAACAATCAAGATTTTCTTCCTCGTATGGATTGCAATATTTGATTTGATTTTGTCTAATTAAAAACAAATAAAATGGTTTGAAAAACTTAAATTTCCTAAAAGATAAACATTTAATCATTGCCATTTAAAAGTAATCTAATCTAGTCTTCCTCCTGCTTTTAAGACCACTCGATTAGAGTATATCATTGACGATTAGAGATGACTGAACCTCAACTAGAACTGAATACTAATTGCACAGCCCAACATATAAATATAAGATAACTTGAAATTGCTAGCGTAATGAAATAACTGAATTATAATAATTCAATACAGCAATACAACGACTTCCATTGTATTAACTTCAGAAGAAACAACGCCGTTGCTCCAACATTAATTGTTTAGATGGGTCACTTGTGGGTCAATAAACAAGACAGAACACAGCTTAGCGTAAGAAATAAATTTGCAAAAATCGTGTTGTCACCTGCTCCAGATTGAAGATGTGATGGTTGAAGTAATACTGAAGCTGTTCATTTGCATAGTTGATACAAAACTGTTCAAAGCTGTTATTCTCGAAGTCCTCGAAGCCAAAAATGTCCAAGACTCCGATGGATAAACACTGGTGAAAAGGTAAACAGTTTGAGCGGATTCCATATGTATTACGTGTGCGTCTTGCAATGAGATAACTTACCGGGACAGATTCCTCCATGTCTTTCTTGTTGAGCAGAGCATGATTAATGCGCAGAACAATCCAGTCGAACAGGGCACTGTACAGAGACTTGGCCATAGAGTCTCTGGCAGTGATAGCCTGAGGGAAAAGACAAACACATGGAGTTATGCGTGAATGATATCAAGAGTTAAAAATATAGTAGTATTGCAAGAAAGTTGAATGGTAAAAATAGATATGTGATTACTGTATTTATTACCTCTGAATGGCTGTAGGGGAGGATCAACTTGTCATTGACAGTGACGGTTTTCCTCTTGGTCAGAGCCTCAACCAGCAATTCTTCTTTGACCTAAGAAATTCAACACAGATTAACGCTTACAACTCAATACAGACATATGATCAATCTTTTCAAAACCTTTATTGTTTGTCTATGTTTTGTCTCGTCTATGTGAAGTGTCTTTTCTATACAAGTGTGTGTATGTATGTATGTATTATTATAATTAAAGACTTGGGCATCACCTTGAGCAGGTCGGAGAGCGTCGCCAACACCTCCGGAGGCCCCACTTCCAAACCCTCTTCCCGGCCGTTTGCCTTCCTTATGTAGGTCACGTTCCCCAGATATAAAATGGCTGACAGAACTGAGAAGATCCTGCAACAACAATATGGTCATAAGATACACGAGAAAGAAAAGAGTGCGATCCTCGTCAGGCGTGTCATCTGCTACACTGTGTTCAAAGACAACCAGGCTGAATAGAGACATTATAAAGCGTTGGCCTGCAAACTGCCACAGATACAGCTTTTGATGTTCAGCCTGAACTATTTCCTCCCCTTATTCCAATATTATTTTAACCCCTTATCAAGTCGGCCTATTTTCCCTTAAAAGCCAGACTAAAATGACCCTAAAATCGAACTGAAGTTGCTTCTGAACCCTTTGAAGTATAAACAAATAGATGGGGATTCAGTCGTTTTGTCCTCTGATGTCTGATTTACTTTAATCATAAGCGCTTACAGGCTGTGAACAAAAGGAATATCAGATTTTAGTTCTGGTAAATATAAGGAGAAATAAAGCTGGAATGGTCCGATAGACACTAGAGCGAGCATTTGTTGGGTCTTGACATTTCACATTTTCAAAGCTGAAGCTAAAACACAAAATACTTCAATTTAAGTTAAACAAAGTCCAGGCAAAATGCCTATAAAAGGCCTATTCATAGTTTGTGAATTTTAGGCTTGTTTTTCCATCTGTGGGTTTAGAGTACAAACGGGTCCTGATTCTTCCCAGAATGATTGATTCGACTGAAAATAAGTGGGTTATATCTATCTTTTTATGTTTCAAAAGCCCAGCAGCTTCATAGTGCCCTTTTATCAGGTGGTGGACAAGAAGGAATAAAAGAAGTAAAAATCTTCTTAGAGGTTTAACCTAATGTGCACTGTACAACTTTTATACGCGTTTATCTCCGTGGAGATGTTATAGCTTTACCTGGAATATTCCACAGTATGGAATTAATCTTATCCATCTTGAATTTCAATTAAATTACTGTGTGTGGGCTTGCCTCCCCACAGATCTGACCTGTAACTTGGCCTAGTGGCAGCTACTTGTCTCCATGGAGATGGATACGTTTAATTCCCTACGGCGTAACATTAAAATCAAAGCAATAAGATTTCAGTGTAGACAAGCAGGTGATGGACCATCCACCAGAAAAGTTACATAGTACACCTTTAACTTTTTAATGAAGTGACCACTCACTGTTTCTTTGTGGATGGAAGAAAGCCCACCATCTCCATGGCCTGTTGAAGTCGTTCAAAGTCGTGTCGTAAGTCCTCCTCATCTTCAATCTTAAAGTTTTGCTGCGAAAACAAATGTAGTGCAAAGATAAAATATAAAACTTTGTTTCATAACAATAAATAAAATAAATAAATAATTACACCACAACACACACACACACACACACACACACACGCACACACGGTTAAAATATTTCAAAGGTTTCAAAGGTAGTCATCTGGACATTTGAACCTTTTTGTAGGATGGATCGCTTCTGGACAAAGAGGAATATGTTTATAGAGATAGAAATAAATTACTTAATTAACAAGCTGTACATGTATGAACCTTTGAAACATAAACCACCTCTTTCAACACCTCTTTCGCAGCATTAGCCTCATGTGCTGAACAACCCCTGAGGTGATATTACAAAACAAAGACAACATTTAAAAGTTGTAGTGACTTGTTTTTAAAAAGGCAAAAAGTTACCTGCTTGAGGTAGAAGTATTCTTCAGGAGGCAACAATTTAAACTCTTTTCTCTCTGCCTCTGAAGCGCCCAACAGCAGATAGTAAAACACATGGTAATTCCTAGAAAATAACACATTGGTTAGAGTCTGATCAATATATATATATTTTTTTTGATTTTGTGTGAAAAAATAGTGTGAAACAGGGGACGAGAGAGCGAAGGGAGGACTTGCAGTTGGCGCCTGGCATCCGTGTGCCATAACCGGGCGAGTGGTTGACAATTGGTAAGACAAAACTGTATTCCCCCCGTCATATTAACACATTTTTTTCATTTATAAAGATTTTTCATCATTATTAGTCTAGACAAAATCAATCAGATGGTGTTTGGATATTAAATGATACTTTTTATGGATCTAGGACTTTTCTTTTTCTGTGTCAAAAATAACATTAGCTTGGCAGCACTTCAAAAGGTTTCCACGTTACAAGTTAAAATGATTGCATAGTTTGTTCAATATACTTAACATATTTGTGTTTGTCTTTCTTTTATTAAAGCCAGCACGCTGTCAATCATCTGGATGTTAATATCAGTTTTCCACTCGTGCATCCTCAGACCGGTAGGAGGAAGGGCAACAGAGCCGTATTGTAAAAGTCGACAAGCGTAATGAGTTTCCAAGTTTATCACGAACAAACAATGACATCATATAGGCTTACTCAGTGGCTAGACACAGAAGATGTATTGGCAATGCTGCGCTCAGGCTACAGGAGCAGACCCAAGAATACACCCACATTTTTGGAAGGTAAGTACATTTTCCACCAGAACCTAAACAGGAAACCTTGATGACTAAGAAGCCGTAGGACCAAGTGCTTGATGTAAGCTCCAGAGTGTTTTATTGATGAGTCTTCCAAGTGACTGAGAATACGGGTACAATAAAAACTGTAGCTGAGAAACTAAAAAACAAATGTATTCTTACAAAGCTGTGTGGATGCGCAACATCTACTAAAAACAACAAAGTTGCATTTTTTTTGATTCCTTCGTATGACATATATTACTTAAAAACACCCACTTAGTAACTCAAATGTTTGTTATTTTATGTTTGAATGTTGGTGTGCTCTCAGAAATAACTCATTTTGGTTAAAAGGCCCTAAACAGATCAGCAGGTCAGAGGTCAGATCCTCCGCTGTTGCCGCTCACCTCTCGTTCTTCTCTCTGGAGACGAGACGTGACTTCTCAAGAAGATACTTCTCCACCACAGCTCTACAGACACAAGGCGAGAGGGAGGGGAGAAAAGGCAACAATCAATAATCAGGTATCGCTTCACTTAAAAGAGGTTTCTCTGCTGGGAGAAAGAGCTCTGCATATGAAGAGAGATGGAGCAAAGATATTCAGGGCAATAAAATATTTAGCTCATGAATGTGAATCATATGGCAGCCAGTGCCACCAATAAGGTTTCCAAATCAGACCTTACAAATTAGCCGTTGTTGTTTAGTGTTGCTTGTCATAAACAACAGTGACACTAGCCCTTGTGACATACCAATAGAAACTGCTGAAAGAAACACACAGGCATTTGTCAAGTCCCAAATCTTGACAAAGGCTTGCACAATGAAGAAGACAGCTGCACGTTGGACTGGTCTTGGTCATTTTACACTGAATTCACCGTTCCTGACACTGTGGAGCTAAAATACCAGTGCTAATGACAACAGCCACGCAAAGTCGATCTGCCACTCCCTCAAGACACAGTCTTACTGCACTCATATTTTCTCTCAACGTACTCAACGTACAGAGAAACCTTTTTTTCACAAAAAAACTCAAAACCTGACAAGCCTTCAGTGCCATCATAACTGGAATATTACAATAAATCTTAAGTTTAACACACTGCAACAGTGCAAAGGATCATGGTCTACTCTACTGTAGATAGTGTTGCTGCATCACATATTGACATAGGTGAGGTAACATGAGATGCAAAGCCCTCATGAAAGGCTTACTAAACTTATATGTTTAGTTTAGTTTTCCTACAGTTGTTGTTGGGTGGACAGAGCTAATTTCCTGCAGCGTTAAATATCCGTTACCCCATTGGTTAAAGGTAAATACAATGTGATGGCCTTTTAATTTGTTTTTATAATAAAACAAGAGCCCCATGAAGCTCAAAAACTGTAAATATGAAATTATTTAGGAGGCATGTAGCCCTAAATAAAATGTATCGATAGGATTTCAAACCCCACTTAGAGTAAGAAACCTAGTGGGACACAATGGGAGCCGTTGTCATTAGGGGATAATCAGGTTGGGACACCATTAACTGCAAACTCCCGAACACCAGCTGCTGCCTCACACAAATAAATAACAAGTTTACCCCTTAACCCAATATTCCCCCTTTAAGACATTGAGCAGTGCCCCAACACTCTTTACAAGAAAACAGGGGAGTGACAGAGCTAACCAGACACTGAAACTCTCTGCAACAGTCAGGGCTGGGAAACAGGAAGGTCATGAGCAATGTTAAAGTTTCAGAAGGTATACTGGAGGGGGAATCACATGACTATGAAAACGACTACTGTTCTTCAAAGGAGAAACCCTTGTTATTAAATGAAAACCTGTAGGTCAACTCACCCTCTGACAACACCACTCTCCAGGTAATTCACTTGGATGAATTTGCCAAAACGGCTAGAGTTGTTGTTGTGGGCAGTCTTGGCATTTCCAAACGCCTGACAGAAAAAAGAAAAAATATATAGTTTAAGTGTTTATAGTAACATTCTTACCACAGGAAACAATGCATTGCTTAACACAAAAATAACCACAAATGTGCATGTGCAAGTAAGAACGAGAACAGAAAGAATACAGAGGTATAAAGTAGCACAGTGTATGTGTACATATGAAGTAGAGCAAATGTTTCAGATGAAGGCAGCGAGGATGCACTGTCCCCTTGAGGCCTGCACTAAAGGCACATCAATCTCTTTGCCCCCCTTTCTCTCTACTCAAGGCTCTTTGCTTCCTTATCTTGTGAGAATGTGTGCGTGAATGAGAAGCAGAGGGAGAAAAAGTATGTACAAGTCCGAAATGATAACTGCCTTTGAAACATCAGCTTTATAAATAAACAAAAAGCAAATGTGTCACTTTGACTAAGGTTTTTCAAGAATGTCCACTCAGTGTCATTATCTACACCTCAGTATTGCCAAGTACCTCACGATGCGTATCCCGATACTCAGAGCTTGATACAATACATGTCCTGATACATGGATATCAGTCACATTTCAGCCCTGCTGATTCGGCCTTAATGCGGCCTTAATACTTTTTAAAGTATCACAAATAGGGCTCAGTATTGCTTAGTACCTCATGACACAATTCTGTTCAATACATCCTGATTCTTGGATATCCCTTATCCCGGTGTTAAAAGTTTACATCATGTTTGGATTAAGTAGAATAACAAAATGCATTAGAATTTCATGTTCAAACTGTCCTCAAATCAGAATACAATTGTCCTATTTTCATCTCTTCAGATTCAGCCTTGATGCAGCAGTCTGTAGGTTCAGAAGTGTAGAACTCTGCCATTTCTAATGACTTTATGTTGTTTTAAAGGGATCATTATGTACATCCCTGTGTCGATACACGTATTGCCAAGAAGTCCGTCACAATACATCATAATATTGGTATATATTGAGCACAGCCCTGATCACAACACACATCTCTGTATTGAAACGCCTAAGTCCGTCAGAATAAGTTGCCATATCAATATTTGAGTCCAGTCCTATCATCTTCTAATAAATAAAAGAGCCACAGAGCACTGCAGACCTTCAGTAATCATTGATACAGCAGCGTTCTGTTTGCTCCTGATGCACTTGCTCACATGGTTACAGCTCCACTGATACAGCTACAAACAAAAGGCCACCACAGGGGAAGTTGACTCAGTGAATGTTAAATAGGCGCTGCATTGTGTGTGTGCAGGCAGTCGCAGGATGAATTTGATACAGTGCTGTTAGTCCTGATTGGAGACAGTTAGGGGGCACAACTTCACACATGCACGCCTGAAGGCCGCCATTGGGATTCCTCTGCAACTGTTGACCTACTTTCATTTTGTCAGTGCGCCAAAGCAGGTTTTTCAAAGCTTTTCATCACACACCTTCATCCACTTCATCCACGCGCAATGTGTAAATTCCTCTATGGCACCAAACCGATGCTCAACAAGAAAACTGGTTTGATTTGATTTATTTTTGGAGCACAGGTGTCATATTGTGTTAATCAGATTTTGTCATTGACAACCCAAAAAACTCTTCAACCAACAAGGGGTTTGCGCAGAGCCTCCTTGTAAAGCCTCTCCCCACAAAACTTAGCTCATACACTTCGTCATTGTTCTCACCTTGTGCTTGGTACACAATCCTTTTCTCAACAGTAATTAAAAATGAAAAGCTCCAAATTCAACAACAATGATGCCAAACTCAGTTTCTGAGAGCCTCAACAAGCTCTAAAACCCTGGAAAATCTCTGCCAAGTGCGGCCTGCAACACCATACAGAGAATTCTAAACAAGTCACAGCATCATTCGTATTCAAACATGCCCATCGGCCCAGAGCCTGATTGGCTGCAGCGTCCATTAGGTATGAGGAAGAGATTCAATGGTTTTTGAAGCCATGATCATCAGAAAACGTGGTCTACTTTGTATGCTTTGGAAACAAGAGTTTCACATATAAAACAGTTTAAAAAGAAAAAAATTATTATTTATATCATGAACGTATTAATGTCAAAACAAACAACAACAAATCTATCATATTGTCCAGCACCAAAAAGTCTTCAGCACCAAGACATGACTTGCCCTTGTTGGGGTTGATGCGGTTTATGGTAAAATACTAAATGAAGATGGGCAATAAATTGATCCTCAAATTGTTGTTTTTAAGATGTGAATGTTGCATACCTCATCTATATTCTATACTAAATGCTGCAAAAAGAATTGCTTTGCACTGAAAGTTTTTATTGTTTCATCAAATATAGTTTTATGAAGATTACATTTTTTTTCAGTTACAACTAAATATGTGTGATCTTAGTACGTCACGTGACGTACACTGGTGAATTCAACGTGTCAAACACAGACAGCTTGACCAAAAGGGAGTTTCTCAAAAGCAGTGCTGTGTACGACTTTTGCGTCTAAAACCGGCAAACGCACCAGGGTTAGATAAACGATATACCCACAATTCCACTCTGCATTGTAAGTTTATTTGGAAAAAAAAAAAAGCGCAACCTGTGATCTGATCCCTGTGACAATCTGCGATTTGTGTGACATCATGTTTAGTGCTGCGCTTTGCTCAAACACACACATTTAAGAGCTTTTATCCATGTCATAATTGTTTTAACTTTTCATTTCCCCACTCAAAGTTGTATTTAGAGTGATTAATGCATTTTTGAGTTATGTTAATTCACCTGCATTCTTTTTTTGGTGATAGATATAGGATTCGGCAACGTCGCGTCCACTGCATCTCTTTACAGTTTACTTTTTTCAAGTCGTTTTTGCAATTTAAAATGTCCTGAATTAAATAATGAGTCACAGGTGTCATAGATAGACTTTTCGGTATCTCCCCCATCCAAGTTGAATTTATTAGGACAGGATGTAGTTTCTTTTTCTGTACTTCCTACAATATGTACGGCCAATAGCTTCAGATTAAACAAGCTCATGTGTTACCTCAAAAAGTATTAATATCAAGAACAAGAAGTGTAAAATGAAGACAATCTTTCAGCACAGAAACAGTCCTAACTGTTTCCACGGCCGCTGCCAAGGCCCCGACACCTCACTGCAGACATGGTACTTTAACAAAAGGCTCAAATCAAGCCAACTGCCACTGACATTTCCCACATCCAGAGACCCACAAACTCTCAAAAAACTTCATTCCAAAAGCACAAAAATAGGCTTTTCATTTGTAGTTGTTGTGTTGGTACATAGAGTAGCATTCAGTGACCTAATAATAACCGTTTGTTGTTATCCTCAATCAGAGGAGTTTTAGTGAGATCACATGGCACTGGCAGTGAGTGAAAGCATTTATGTCCTCTGTGCATGGCTGCCATCCAAACTGGCAACACACAACACATCCTAAAGCTGCACTTGAACCCCTCAAGCTATAATTAATGATTTGGGTTCACAAAGAATGTTTTCTTTAAGTTAAAACAACAGCTTTAAGAGCTATTTCAGGAGATTGTTGAGATTGTGGCTGGAGTTTGTTTAGAAATACCCCACAGCAAATGCAAACGCTTATGCTGACATACTTTAGGATCACATTCAAAATGATGTATTGACAAATGATATTTTACAACAAACAGAGTCCAACCATTCAACCAGTCTCTAGTTTAGCTGTACTGTATAGTCAAAATAATGATTTTCTTATACAAACTCCTTTCATAATTCTGGTTGGAGAGAAATATATTAAAAATATTGTTTTGGAGATGTAAAATTTAATATAGTCTAAAATAAAAAGCTATTTTAAAAAGGGCAACAAAAAAAACATATCCAGTGTGTGGATAATATTTCCAGTGTAACCTTTAAAGCAATGGTATAAAGTTCATATTTCTGCATGTTTTGTGAAATACTTGAACCTCAAGTAGACATTTAGAAGCACTAATGGATTTTCATTGCAATAACTAAATGGAAAAAAACCTAATTATACAATACTTGGATATTCCACAACAGAATTCCGACATATTAATCTAGACCCCAATAAGGATTAAAACAAGGAATAAAATAAACAGCATTTATTAACTTCCCCAACATGAAATGTACAGTAATCTGATGTCGGCAGACCACCAGAGCATAGAGCTCAATGCTCAAGCTCAATCAATGATGATGTTGTGGGCTCTTTCACCAGTCTGAAGCCATTTCACCCTGCCTCGCCCATGTCTACAGGAGCGCCACATCAAACTAAGACTCACGTGGGAAGAACGCTGCCTTGAATAGATCTGTGAGCAGTCTGACGCTCGTATCACCTTGGCATTTTTATGTCCAAATTCATTCAGTTAATCATAAAGATACAGACAATAACCAAACACAGCCAAAATATAAAGACGTGGAAGCAGACAATTAGAGCTCGAGTTAGAACGGTCAGCGACTTCTTTACACTTCCTTAACAACAATGCAGCTCTCGTCTGTCCACGCCCCTCTAAGCTTAAGTCATGGCGAGCATAAGGTGGTTACTTCCCGTGTTGTGCCGGCTTCCTGTTAAAGAAAGTCCCGGACGATAGGCACTTCCTGTCAGTAATGATACAAGATGGACTGGCATCAAGGAGATCCGGACAATATACAGAATAAAACCAGACATAAATCAGTATGAAGAAATCACGGCGAGAAAAGAGCAAGCATTTGAATGTGATTATTGTTATTGCTACACATACAATTGGACATTTCTACAAAGTACAGTCATATATATGACTCATATGACTCCTATTTGTACTTGTTTTATTTATATTTATATATTATATATATATATATATATATATATATATATATATATATATATATATATATATATATATATATATATATATATATATATATATATATATATATATATATATATATATATATATATATATATATATATATATAAATAAATAAAACAAGTACAAATAGCCTCCATTCAAGTCTAAAGAAAACAAGAACTTCCAAAGAGCTACGCCACAAGCAGATTAACCAGTTAAACCAGTTTGTGAGTAAACCGCTCACAGCTCCATGCAGGCCTTTTATACAAGCAAAGCAAACATGCATACTACAGGATATACAGTAAAGTTTTGTTAGGAGAAACTTCGCATAGCAAAAAGACCCGCTACAATTCATATAGTGTGTTTTCTTACACTTCAGGTCAGAGTGGTTGAATCTGCCAGCAGCCAGGACTTCAAACAATGACCTCATCTCCTCAAAATGTAACCACAGTCTGTGGATCAACCCCCCATGTGTCCGGGCCATAAAAATGTACAAATCACAATGCAATATTGGGCTGCGGTGACTAATCGACTAATTGGTACCAGAAAAAACCATTGCGGACATATTTTTTGATGATTGTGATGATCGTTATCTGGACTCTAATTAAAACATGAAACTGTAAAAGAAGAATAAACAACACCTCATGTTCATAAATAAAACAATCTGTAAATCTAGAAGCCTTCAGTCACCACATTTCAACCTCAATTTGCTTAAAAATATATTAAAATAATCATAATGTACAATAGAAATTATTGTTTGACCAGTCGACTACAAAAATAATCGTTGCAGCCCTAATGTAACATATACTGCTGATGAATACAATGGGAAGTCTAAAAGAGCAAAAATACTTGGACTTAATGACAGACTTCCTCCATTGACCAGTAAAGGCTAAAAGCATCTCGATGTCTGCCTCTGCAACCACAGCTCTGGAACTGGCCAGCAGGAAAAATGCATCGAGCGACTGAACAACAAAGTGGCAGAGGCTGAACCGGAGGGACACGCGTTCTGCTGATGAAGGGGAAAAACAGTCTCCATACAGCCTTTCACCCATCAGAAAGAACCAGCGACTGACAAGAATGATGCACATCCAGGGAGTGACAGCCAGTGGAAACTTACTGCAGCTGGTGAATGTTGTGTTACAAAGCTGTGTTCTGCCTCCAGCGCCACCATCACACAGACGCTGGAGAACAGGTGGCTCAAGTGTCACACAGGACAGGTTTATACTGAGACTATGGTGGCAATCCTTATGCCAATAATTTAATCAAACACAATATTAAGTAAATATGTCACTTTAACTTCTACTAATAAAAAACAGCTGATTAAAGATTAGATAAAGTTATTTCTATATATTTATGATAACACAACAGATTGTTCTATACTATGGGGGGCCACTGTAGCTGCTAATTAATGTGTCAGCGATTTTATAAAGAATAGCTTATATTTAATAGTGATGTTGTTTTATATCAGTACTCTAATTTGTACCTTGCACATAAACAAATAGAGTCTATAAGGGGATGTTTGGGTGCTCCAGTTTCCCCTGCCACTAACGCATGCATATTTTAGGCAAAAAACATAAATTATATTCAGAATTTTATTGGGGCCTTTTTTTATATATACAAAATAAATAAATAAAATAAACTTCCTAAACAGGATTCAGTCAAATTATTTTTCAACATCTATTTTCTTTAATCATGATAACAATGGACTAATAAGTCAACTGCAGATCTTACATCAGTTTGGCCATTTGTCATCTTCTCACAGAGAAAAGGTCATGCACTCGCGTAGCTCTCAGTGCAAAAAGAGTTTTCTAAATTTCCCACTTTCATATAAATCTATTCCACAATGTGTTGTGTACAGCAAGCTGAGATAAAACAGTTTCAATTTCCTTAAAGAAGCAGTGTTTAAATAGCACTCAACTTCAGAGATGATTCTTTCTCACTAAAAACACCGACTTATCCTTGTCCTTTGTACAAAAACTACACAATGTACACAGTAGTTCTAAAATCCCTCTTACCTCCAGGACAGGCCCCGCCCCCAGGATGGTTCTCTCGACTCCGCTGGCGTAGCCCTTTTGGCTGAGAGCAGTCAGACAGTGGATGAGGAAGTTGGTGCTCTGGGTTTTGCCTGAGCCACTCTCTCCAGAGATGACAATGCACTGGTTGACCCTTTTCCTGAGCATGGCATAGTAGGCCACGTCTGCGATGGCAAAGATATGGGGCTCCAGTTTGCCCAGCTGGTGGTTCTCGTACATCTTGACATACTTGGGGTTGTAGATGGGCAGAAACTTGAAAGGGTTGATGGCGATGAGAATGCTGCCTGCATAGGTGTAAATCTTTTTCTTGTAGAAGCGTGTCCGCAAATTGTTTAATATAGTGTCCTCATTGAGGACAGGGAGTTTGCAGAGGTCTGCAAAATCGTCCTGTGGTGGAGGGAGGAAGCCCCTCGCAGCCAACTGCTGTACCTGCTGCTCCTTTGACAGCGGCGGGAGGTGCACGTAACAAATGGTGCCATCAAGGTTCCTTTCCTGTGTTACAAAGTACACATTTTATCAAAATTGAGCTGCGTGATTTTCAAACCGTGAAAGGGTGAGGTCTGTAGTTTAAAATCTAACCTGGCTACATATCAGTAACAAACAAACGTGTTTTCCCGGTTTGGTATCGATTCAATGTTACAAAGTGCTGCTTTTAAAACGTAGGGTGTATAGAAATTAAACATGATCTATCAACATGATCTAACCCTGTCCCTGGATATGAGGAAAACATGTCAAAATCAAGGATGGATTTTATGTCATGTTGATTTAGTCTTGATTACACAGATTAAGACACTGGCAACCCAGGTTAAATTGTGATTATAGTTCCTTTTTCAAACCAGTAAGAGCACAGGTGTCAGACCCTCCCTTTAAATGTAATCTAAGAGGTGAAAAAATGAAATGTACTTAACCCACATTTAATTTATCAATTTCTGACAGTGCGTAACCTGCAAAACAGCCATCACAATAAAACAGATGGAACTAAACCCAGTATTTGATCGTTAATGAGGAGTTGTACCTGTAGCAGGAAGTAGAAGCCCAGACTTTGAGCATGTTTCTCCTGGGCTTTGCGAGGCCACAGCAGAACCCTTTGCACCGGCAGATCCCCGGCCTCCAGGACCCACTCCTCGCCTCCACTTTCTTTCACCTCTGCCAACACATAAGAGCGCCCGGGGTCCAGCCCCAGTGCCGCCGCAGCATCTGAGATCACGGAGGCTGCTGTGGAGTCCTTCTGCACACTGAGAAACGCACATTTACACAAGTGTTAACTTTACACAGTGTCATCTTTATGTTTTATAGTGTGTGACTCACGTGAGGCAGCAGCAGGCAGAGGACTGGGTCGTCAGCCGCGGGTAAATCTGTAGCAGGTACGAGCGGTTGTCGAGGTCATTGAGGCCGGATGGCCCACCCGCCCCTCCTCCTCCACCTGCGATCGTTGCCATGGTGGCAGCGCCATCTCTGACACTCATCCTGGGCCAGGGGGAGTGGCCTCAGCATGCCGCACCCTGCCTCTCTCACCAGGCAACTCCTGCAACCCACAAACACACATGCTCATTAGACAAGGCCATAATATCTCAGTGTGTGGAGATGAAGTCCTTTAAAACAGTTATCAGTCACTGCAACAGAAACGTGCACTGCCGTCTGTGCAATTTCTCACATTTATGAGGCGGCAAAAAATAACAGATTTCACAGACGATCTCACCGATGGTGTAAAGAAATGACAGTCTTAACAGAGACTTAACACAGCCACATATTAACACATTTACTATGCAAGGAAGAAAAACGTGGGGAACTTTGACAGTTCATCAATTTAAGTAGATAACTGCTGTTTGAAAAAAAAAAAATAGTCTGATGTCCTTCTCTTCAGATAAAGTCATTGACGTTTTATGTTAAAAACAACTCGCCAATGCACTGTGCCTCGTTTCAACAGTTGTATCTATAAAAAAGCCATTTTCCTTTCTTTATACCTTTGCAAACATGTCTAAATCTAGTGTGGCTAACATTTGGGGTCCTGAGGAAACAAGAGTCTGGTTTAAATCACTGCTTCAGTAATGATCATCCAAAGAAGCCTACAGTTTATCATGCGTATCATTCTGTTCTGCAGAAACTGAGCAGTTTATTTGAACAAGTAAAAAAGTGTGTTCGTCAAAAATAAACAGGCAAAGGGACAATGTGCTTTCATTATCATTTTCATAACATAGTTCATCAAAGGTTTCTTTCTGGCGTTTTTAATTATACAAAGCATTTGAGATCTTTAAATTAAATGCAAGGGTAATATTTTGGTTGAAACCATAATAACTCTTCATGAGAAAACTGCCATTTTATTGACAGTGATGTCCAGTGCAAAAAAGAAGATTTGGATCATTTGGGTCACATTGACAAATTAAAGGAAAATGAAAGCAGCCCAAGTCATGAGCTTGAGTTTGTGCCAGTGGAGCTGACCACAGCCCCAGAAGCATGTAGCCTGTAAAGCCAAACCAAGGTATTCCAAACCACAGAGACAGCCTCCGCATTAGGCCCCATCATGGCGGCTGTAAACATTTTAGACTATGTCAAGGAAATATTGTTTGGTCTCATGTCAATTATTATGAATAAAAAAAGTAAGTAAAATGATAATATTTCACAAAAATGTGCTATGGTTACACGTCTAATTGTGTGTGCATGTGTCAGTGCGGTGAAAGAGGAGAAGCTGACAGCAGAGAAAAGTCAACAGACAGAGAAAGAGAGGTCCCAGGAGACAATCAAAGCTGATTGAGATTATATGGTTCCCCCACTGAGAGGGATCCTCTGTAAAGATGGCTAACATTCCTCAGATAAGACACAGTCTGCTCCGTGTGGGCTTAGCCTGGCACTTCAGCTGCTTACGGCGAGACACATCCCAGAGCATCAAACTACAGCCGAGTAATGAGGGAGTCAGCGTCAGCTTAGTGAACTTACACCCATGTGCACAGGGCATCCTGGGCCTGGAACTTAAACTCATTAACCAAACCCCGATCACAGAGAAGAAGGGTAAACTAAGCTTATTCAGACTCAGCAACAGCAACTCCACTCTGCTGTTAAACCACTCAAAGGAACAACAGTTTATTTTTTTTACGATGATGTATTTTTTAGACCAACAAACAAGCATCACGAGTTGGACTGTCGTCGACAAAAGAAATTCCTGGTTGTCTAAAAACATGCCCTGTGCATCAATAATCAACTAAAAGAGGGCGCAGCACTGACAACATGATTTGGATCTTGTGCAAAAAAAAAAATACAATTAAAAAAAATAAAATACTGTGTGAAAAAGAACATTAAACTGTCCAGTCACTCCCAAACCTCCAGATCACTCACTTCTCCCGTCTGCTGTTGCGCGTACAAATCCAATAATAGTAAAATAATTAGTCGACAAATTAAAAATGTTGCCCAATTAACTGACTAAACAACTAAAAGGTCAAGAGGTGTACAGAACACGCGTTAAATCACCATAATTGAATCTAAAGACTGATGTTCGAGTTTGAAGATGACAAAATAGCAGAAGTTACTTATGTTTAAGTTTGCCTTCAGACAATAGGTTGACACATACAGTAAAACAGAAGTAAAACAAGCCAACTATGTTTGGCTCATTGTACCGACCACTTCCTAATATGTTTGGACAAAACAATGGCAAGTGCACAGATCTGAACAAGAGAAGGCCGAGGCAGAATAATAGTCTTTTATATGGTGAGTCGCTGCTACTACATGAGCTCATGATTAGAGACGTGTGAAAGCAGTTCAAGAGTGTTTCAGCGAGTCCTCCATGACAAACACACAGAGTCAGAGCTGAAACAGTCTCTGATCAAACAGGAAGTGGATGACCAACAGCCAGAAGTCTCAGCTCTGTCAGTGAGTTCATATGGACTCTGACACACTAAAAGGTTAGCCCAATGATGTCACTAAACGCACACTCCAGTAAATCTGAAACATAAAGACAAACTGAACAATTGAGCTTGCTTTTAGTTTAATATTGACTACATCATTTGTTTTGTATGAAAGTTACATATATTTGCAACACAGCAAAGCTCCACTTGAGGCGGCGCCCTTTGTGCAGTGATTTATGCAGGAGCAGTGACTAAACGAGGCTTCCCCAGTCATGAAATGTTGTAAATGAGACAGTTATGACTCACTAAAGATGAGTAGAGATCAAACATTAGTGTTGCAAGATTGGGAGAAGAATCGATTTTACTTATTATTTACTTAAAAATAGTGAAATCCGTCATTTACATTTATTCACACTGTCCATAGATGAACATTTATGAAATCAAACATCCTGAATGAGTCGATGTTAAACAGCCAAATAAGATATTTCCATTTGAGTGTGCACATTATTAAATTTAAATTACTCATTGTTTCTTCTAAATGATTCATGATGACTATTTTAAGCTATCACACTTACACATGCATACTGAGGATGAGTATCTATATCTGTGGAGTATGGTGTGAAGTTACGTGACATACTAATGTTTCATAAATGATGCACGTTTGCATGGTTCTGCTTTTACATAATGCATGCAGAATACTCATAGCACTCATAGCAAGAGGCATTTACCAAGCTGCTATAGCTACTTTAATTATTTACTGTTACTGCACATTACAAAGAAAAGAAAATCTAACAATTGATCTGCCTCCTCATGAGAAGTGCTCTGCTTATTGATTGGATATTGGTTTTACACCGGATGTTCCCAACAAAGGCTTCTTGGCGCTTAAAACTTTAAAATAAAAAACTGCATGGATTGTGACTTTATTGGCACATCTTACACTTCACAAACAGAAAACACTATTACCATTCACACAGTTGGACTACAATAAAACGCGGGGTCCCAATCATGGAATTTATTAAATAAAAATGTCCGTACTCATTCAGAAAGCATCTGCTTATGATAAACTACAAGCACGAACTTTGTTAAGACTGCACACCACCTGAACATCTGTGTTTAAGTTAAATATAACCAATTTGTTTTAGTCTGAATTTCAAACATTTGTGCTTGTGCGTCAGTCCCAAGGGAAAATGGAGCAGGGGTTATTGAAGTATCCATCAGCAGTCTTCTCTCCACACATGGCCACATGGAGATGAGAAGGGCTGGCTCTGTGCCCAAAGAGGTCGGTTTGTCCCGTGGGTACAATGAGAGACACTGGAAAAAGCACTGTAGATTTGGTGTGTGCGTGATTCTGACATGTATTCTACCTCCTGGGCGTTCATGTGTCGCTCCAGATTCATAAATGTATAAAGACTGCTCCTACTGCTGCTGCATAGAGCCAACACCAGCCGTGGGGTATCCATTCTGTAGGAAGTGCAGATGCCCCTCAAACGGCGGTGAATGGACACAGGGCCCTCCCATCAGAGCCATGTGGCCTTTTCACAAAGCGACCCTTTTGTTTATAACAGTGCCGAACCTCAGGAATTAACTCATGCTGCAGAGACGAGCTCAATAAGACGTGCACAGATCGAGAAAAGAGAGAGTGAGAGGGAGGAAAAAGGGGCACCGAAAGCTCGGCTCCTCCCCCGTCTTGAGGTCAGGCATCCAGGAACAATACAGGCTGTGGAGCATCTGCTGCTGGCTATTAACAAGTGCTAAGATTTGGACTAGTTGAAGCTATTAAAGTTTAAGTGATTTTCTTTAGTTATGCGAAAATACAATTCACGTCTGATTTCAAAAACTTGTGCGAGCCGTTACACAAAGCTCAAACCAATCAATTTGTGCGAGGTCATTAGCGCCCTCTCCATTGATTTTCCCTTTTTCTATGCGAGGATGCTGAACGTAGCGTATTGGCGGGCGGATTCTGGCAGACTGCTGCTCATTTAACATCCCTCCGGGGCAGTTATGACCCCGATCACGCGCGTGGTAAACCATCACTCCTTAAAAACATGGATGACCTATTTGCGAACAGCTTGAAATGATCACGGAGTTGTGTTTTTCTCGAGGCAATCCAACATTAGTCTCGGGCGCCGCTTAATAAACTCCTACTTTATGCACAAACATCACAGCGGGTCAGTAATCCGTTCGGCCTGTGCGCCACTTCCAGTCGGTTTAACTGCCTCCTGAAGCGCGTCTCTCCGGCGACTTCCATGCCTCCTGCCTCGTGTGGAGACTCTCACAAAGGCCGCCCAATCACCCTCAACCCTCACTCTCCAACCCCCTCTCTGGCCCCCCCTCCTTCATCTGACATTTGGTACGTCCGCTATAACCCAGTCCAGATGCCGGGTCACGGTGTGGAAAAAAGAGATCAGTCTTGAACCCCCTGTAAATGCCTCCATCCTGATGCTCGTGGTTTACTGATGCGCCTTTAAAGTCAGTCGCTACGTTTACTTGCACAGGAAACTCGCTCGAGTGCATGCTTGATCCCATTTTTGTCTAGTTTCTCCAGAAAACCGGTCAGACCACTCTTGTCCCGGTCTACAGTGCAGGTATAAGTTTGTCTCTAATTGCCGACAAAACAACACTTGGCTAAGCGGCAAACTGTACTGCTCAAAAGTTATTTGCTCACCGCAGCATGTCTAATATTTGGCTGGAGGTTTAGTTGAATGTCTCTTCTAGTCGACTCCAAAAGCAATCGGGCGGCGCGGTGTGCATCCGAGTGAACGCTAGAGTTCTCCGGACGCGTTGGTGGGATCTGGGACTCAAAAGCAAGGCATCGCAAATGTTTTTACTGCATTTATTGGGTTTTCCTGGCGTACAAGTAAGCGTAGTGAGTGAGAGCAGAGGTCACACAGCTAGCGCCACAACGAGAGAAAGCGACACCAATTTGGTACAACGTTTCAGAGTGTAGGGCGGCTGGGCAAAAATCATCCTCACGATTATTTGGCTCAAAATTTCAATCGGGATTATTTCAAACAATTACTGCTATACTGTCAAAATGTACCTGTAGAGAAAGTATAGATCCAATACATGTATTAGTAATATTTAGTGACACATGCTCCAGGTTTTGCGAGGCAGATGGGGCCCATATATCATTTTGAACAGAAGAGAATTCCTTGTATTTTGGATTACAGCGTTTCTGTAATTGAATAGAGTTAACTGCTATTTTAAATGTGTTATATATTGCACAGTGATAGTTGAAAGATGTAGGCAAATGAGAACTTGTGGCTGTCAAGCGGCACAGTCCAATCCCTTTAGTACAAATAAAAGAGATGTAAATTAGGGTAAACGCAAAATACAAGATAAGATCAAATATTTTCTAAAATGCACAGGTTAGTTTATTTATCATCAAGGACATGTGGCAAGGAAAGGATCTAGTGACATTTCTAAAAAAAAAAAAAAAAAAGTATAAACCGTGCACTGAACTGCATACCGTATTTTGCGGGCTATAAGCCGCTACTTTTGTCAGATGTTTTGAGCCATGCGGCTTATTTAGAGGCTGCGGCTTTTCTGTGGTTTTTTTCTTTCACCGCTAGGGGCGAACTAACCGGAATTGGAATCAAAACTACAGAAAAGTTAAGCAAAGAAGCAGATGTTGCTTTTTTATTCAGCTAGCAAATAGAACACGGACGACAAATTACCAACTATAAATTATTTTTCAAATTCTTGCCGCATCATTATGGACGGAACCCAAACGAAGAGAGTTCGTATGAAGCAAGTTTTAAGCTGAAGGCCATCGATCTTGCTAGGAAACCGCGCGGCTGCACGCAAGCTTAACATCAATGAATGTACGGTGAGACGCTGGAGGGGAGAGCACGCTGGAGGGGGGACAGCGGGACGAGCTCATGCGATGCCCAAAAGTCAAGGAAAGAGTTCTGCGGCCTATACAAAAGGTGCGGCCTATGTATTGTTTTATTATCGTTTTTTTAAAAATAGAGCAAATGCGGCTTATATAGGGGAGCGGCTAAAAGTCCGGAAAATACGGTAATTTATTTGTCAAAATAAATTTACCCAATCTCGGGCCTCGTCATGTGGGAAATGTGTCTTGATGACAAAGTAAATTGTAAAGAAATTGTCGCTTTAGAAATTATCTTGCATCTTAGTAATGAGGTTTAAGTCATTTTAAAAAGGTCCAGACTTACAATTTATATTAAAAGTTATTGAAAAGTGATCATTTTCTGAAAGTGGAGGGGGAAAAACTCTTGGGAAACATTGGTCTTCCGTGAGTTCTTACACAGTTAAGTTGATGTCAAGTTAAAACAGGCCTGTGGCACAAAGATGGCGGCCACACATTTATGTTTTCAATCAGGCCAAAGAGCTGAAACTCTAGATTTAAAGCCAAATGAAATACAGCCGGCCAATGAGGCCATTGCATGTGTGCTAATGCGAGCCAGGAGGCCGAGCTTAACCTGATTGGCTGTTTGGGCACCTCATTGGTCAGTGTTGACAGGAGATTCCGGAGGGTTGTCCGCACCAGTCATCTTATCCACGTTGAACTAATCGTAAAGTTTAAACCAGTTCAAGTCCTCAGAAACGTCTGAGGAGGTAAGTTAAGGCAAGAAGAGGCACTGACACTGATGAAATGCAAGACTATACTTTCTTTGAACAAAAAAAACAAATAGCAAAGAGCTGTGCCAAAAGGCAATGGGCCTAGAATCTCACAATAGTTAACATTTAGTGTCTTCTGGACTATAACAACGTAAACGCATTATAAAACCTACTGCATTAAGGCCGAATCTGCTCATCTGAAATTCCAATGCATTTTTATTCCACAAGATCAAAACATACATTTTAGTAAACTTTTAACAGGGTTTTAAGGGATATTTATGTATTGTATTTAGATAAAAGGTATAGACATTTATCATGAGGCAATAGGCAAAACACAGTCCTACTAAGAATGACACAATGGTTTAATTTGAGAGCACTTCCCCATGTACACAAACACGCACGAACATACAAATACAAAAAGCAGGGTGAGCCGTTTGGAAATGTGGGACAGCTGCAGGAAGAGATGGAGAGAGACAGGGAGGGAAGGAGGAGAGGAAGTAAAGAAGGATGAAGGCAGACAGAATGGAGTATTGTGCAGTCGTTCATGTGGGCTGCACCGCTTTAAACACTTCCCAAACACACAGTTCTATTGTGGCCCCAGAATAGCCACTGAACAGCTCAAAGTTCACGGTCAAGTAATCCTTCTACCCACTCGCTACCACGCTGCACGAAGTTTACTTTGCGCAGAAATCTTGGCTTTTTGCCCACTTCACGTAGTAAAAAGTTCCATATTTTCCTTTAGTGAGTGCATAACACAGGGAAATGGTTTATTCCAGTCTGGACAGGAGGTGTGTGTGTGTGGGTGGTTTGACATTATTCTCTGTATACAAGCCAAGATCCCCACATTAATAACGCTGATCTACATTTCACATGCTTTGACCCGAGTCTGAACTGAAACACAGCAGATAACAGCAGTGAGTTCATGATGCAAGCCTGCAAAGAAAACTGTCTTCATCAAATATTGTTGTATCTGAGAGCATGGAAGAGGGCATTTAATGTACTTCTAGCTTGTTAAATCTATGAAAACATCTTCCCTGAGGTGTGACCCGTGTTTGGGTGGCCTGGGACTAAATAGGAAATTTTAGACTTCAGAGGAATGTTTGACATTAAGCAAAATACTATTGGTCTGTTTAAGTATTTGCTCAATTTCAATTCGGCAAAATAAAAATACAAAATAAACCATGTTAGCTTGTCTTATAGTTAAATGTCAATATGGCCAATTCAGTCAAATAACAGACCATCTGGAGTGAAAGGTTTTAGTTAATTATCCAGCTTTGTTCCTGTGCAGACAGGAAGTAACTTTCTGACTGCCTTGAATATCAAGTACTTTAGAAACAGAGATACTTTTAAACACTAAATCAGCTGTAACAAAAGGTACTTTTTCAGGAAGACAATGGCCGTTGTTTTCTCTGGTTCTCCCATGACTTCCACCAGAGTGTCCGGCTTCACTTCTCTCAGGGTCCATGTATCTTGCACATGTTTTCACTCATCAGTGACCAAAGGTAGACGTCTATGTAAAAATAGTATGAAAACAAACAGAGCGGTGCAGGCCTCAGTAGACTCAAGGACACACACTGACAAGGTCTACACTGGGGCTGTACTAAAATATCGATATTGTGACATATCATGACTCCGGCTTGTTGGCAATACACGTAGCAATACACCTTATTCCGGAAGTTGCCCTGAGCGCCGCCATACGACGTTATCCTACTTCTGGTTGTATTAGTATGTATTATTTAACACAGGGCTGCAGATCTCCAGAGAAAAATACATTCTATACGGAAAAAAAGTCGTTGTCAGGCCGCCTAGGGAATTGGTGCATTGTTGACTACTGGTCACATGAATATTTTACACAAATCAATCTACTTTATAGCATCTTTTAGAGGATTTCTCCTCTGTCTGTGCTGAGTTAATGCAGCAGTCAGCAGGTTATGAACGGTTTAAGACTGAATCTATGGAGCTAAAAGGGTGAAATATTCATAGGACAATTGTATTCTGATATTAAGGACATTGTGAACATGACATTTCAATTAATTTAGTTATTCTACATAAAGATAAATTAAATAAAGATTTCACACTGTTTTAAAAGAATATCCATGTATCAGGACATATATTGGGTTGCATATCGTATCGTGGACCTTGTATCAGGATACGTCTTGTATTGTTTAGTACTATACAATATCCAGCCCACTCTCTGCTGCATCTCTTAAACCTCAGTCTGTGCTCCTTCTCTGTCTGGCCTTTTGTCACTCTCCACAGAGCTTCAGGCATCTGGGCTGGGCTCACTGAATGCTCCATCAGTTTAGACTTTCAGCATGTTTAGCTTAAGCATATGCTCCATGTTATATTTGGCAATACTCAACACACAGTACATACAAACTAATGCTGTTAATCTGGTATCCAATGCCCAGCATTCTTCACTGGAGAGTGTCCAGTGTCCAGTGTAGCACACCCTGCCTCTGGCATCTGCAGTGGCACCCATTACTCACTCCAGTATATGCTTTACCTCACACTGCCCTTTAAAAGGCAGGCGCTGGGCTTATGTCCTTTCATTGAAGTCAGCCACCTGTGATAATGTGGATTAAATATGCACTAAAACAAACTAATACACTCTTCATGTCACCAACAGCCTCCATAATCTGCAATATAGAATGTAATGAAGATATGTGCTGTGCATTTACTTTTTGTTTTCAGTAAACTGGAGAAGCAGGAGTGCATGCATCACAGCTCATAAATAGCATATAAAAAGCTCATAGTGCAGGTTTCAACAGCTGTACCAATAGGTCCAGGACTCTCATTAGGTGTTTTCACAGGATTTGAAGAGATTATGGAAACGAGCAGTACAAAGAAGTGTAGTCGCCTCAGGGTTTGTCTTCTCATTGGCCATAATCCAGAGCCAAGGGACAGGCTCAGCGGCAGCAGAGTGAGATGGAAGAAGAAGGGGCAGGTCAAGCACTCCACCAGGCCATTAACAAGTCAATAAGCATCCACACTTCAGAAGTGAGGAGTGGGCCGGGGCCGACAGAGTGACTGCAATATGTCGCTGAAATCTGAGCTGAACACAGCTTTGGTTTGATGCATTATGCAAAAGGTTGCATATGTCACTGTCCCCAAGAACAAGTGATGAGCCAACAGACGTGTGTTTAAACAACCCTTTGCCTTCAAAACATTTATGTTTCCACTGGTGTCAATCTTTGTATAAGTCTAAGTAAATCATTTTCTTTTCTGTACAGTAACTCCATAATATAAAATGCATCAAACTGTGGAAAGCAAACTCAGATTGTGAATCAATAATTCAAGCCTTTCCATCGAAACGTCAGCAAAAACTAGCCCACTCTGATGGAGGCTCCTGCCTTTGCAGTGTGGAAAATTCCAGTGCTCCTGCAGATTCTGGTTAGACTTTTTCTTGGCTTAAACATGCCTGTAATCAAAATGTAAACACTCGATTTAGTGTAATCAAAATCATCTTCAAGCTCTGATTCCAATCATCCTGAGTTTATGTTTGAATTGAGAAAGATAAGTAAAGGTTATAGCACAACAAACTCAGAGTCAATCCTTAAACAGTCTCTGCATCTTTTCCTCCCGTGTACCCTGTCATTACTGCTCCGGCTATTTATAAAACTCATGAATTCAACTTCACAATGTGGAAAGAGCCAAGTTACCAAGGAGTTTGTGGTGCTGATGACTTGAAAACCTCACTGCCCTCCCCCTCTGTTTTCACTTAGCTCAGTCTGTAGCTCAGTCACTGCAAAATGTGGGTCACTGGAAATCCAAATGTTTAGTTGGCCATTTTATACAGACAATAGTTTTGATAAAAAGAGCTTTCACCAAAAGCTGCCAACGATTTTTAATAGAAAGATAACCCTAAAAAGCAACAACAACGGTGTATATGGCTATTTTAGTTAGAATCCTGGCTTGAGTGCCAAGATGAATATTTTGTAGGATGAATGATAGTACCTGTGGCCGCAGTAAAAGTGCAGTGGAAGGAACATTTACCACTGAAATGGAAGATTATCACAAGTTAAAGAGTTGAGTAAAAGACTGCCAGAATGAGCCAACTCTCTACTGGGGCTGGGTGATAAAAATCATCACTAAAGCTGTACTAAATCACTACTCCCATTGGTCAGCCTCTCTAACATGACACAAGAGTAACTGAAAAGTGGATTCAACCAATCCCAGAGAAGTGTGAACTCGTTTTGAAAGGGCGGGTCAACATAAGGATGTACGTCTGATCACTGCTTTTCAAACTATTTTCTTGTACATACCAAATGTGGAACTACAAATGAACATGCATGTTTTGATCAATGTTTCTAGCTGGACGAAATAAACTTAACCAAGCCAAAGTCAAAGAATATAGAGAAAAATGAGGTAGACTTAAAGACTGTATAATGCCACTTTGTATTAATGATCAACATTGTGATCTAAGCTCTGAAACGTCATGTGTTGTATTGCCTACCCTCTACTTAAATCCATATCCAAAAGGTTTAAGCCATTTATTTCCAACTAACCGAATAGTGATAGAGATTATAAAACATTGGCTCAAACTGGAGGCTATGCAGTGGTACTTGGTCAATGTGAAACATGTATAAAAGGAGTACACACAAAAGCTTATGTCCTCCTTCCTGACTCTTTATAACACAATCTCCTCAGATTTCAAGGCCCGACCCAACTCGATTTTCAGTCCAAGTGCATCGTGCGATATCATTAATGGGCAAAGCCAAAACACACAGCTCATCTTTGAACACAGAGACCTGCAATAGGCCTTTCCTTGATGCATTCTCACTGCTAAACGAACACACAAGCCACTACATGTCTGCAACTGTTGCCAAACCCAGGGCAACAAGCCAGAACACCTGCGTCAGAGAAAAGGCAAACTCCAGAAAAGCCTCTGAGAAACATCATAGTAGAATATGACGTTACTGTATTTGACATGCTTTACGTGATGCTTTCTTATTGCAACACTCGAGCTGCTCCTGGTAACTGAAAGAGCAGTTACTTTCTGCACAGGTGAAGACTACATCATCACAGCACTCCTCCAGCTGCACACAGAAACAACATGTCGTCCAGGGACTCAATACAAATGACTTTGCAGCAGCAGCAGCAGCAGCAGAGTAAAGATCTACTCTCCAAATGTCCTTGACCTATAAACAAAACCTTAAATTAATCAGGAGAAACAAACAACAAGCACAAGCACTATCAGTCTTATCATTTGTTGTAGCGTTCTGCTCGTACAGTCACAAACAATAACGCAGTTTAGACCCTGTCAAAAAAATAAAGCCCATGGATTATTATTCGCTGTGAGACCTCCATGAACTCCTGCCACGACTGTGATTGGATCAATTATCTTTTCATCCCAGTTCACACAATTGCATCAAGCCGGACGTGCAGGCCAATTACAAGCCGTGGTCGAGCTGAATCTGTGGTCTCCCCTCCCCCTTCTTCTGCAGCCACTGTCAGCTTCACTGGTTTGCACAAAACCATCAAACACGACCATATGGCTTTTGCTATTCCAATTCTATACCAAACCCACTATACAATGCCAGCATTAACATGTAATAGTGATTTCCCATTTCTTTCACTTTTTCCAATTGCTTTGAAAGATTTAGACAGATTCAATGTGGTGACCTTGATCGCTGCCGTCGATAATATCTGCAACATCACACATTTAATAATTTCAGATTTGTCGTTATCCTCTTGTAAAGGGATTAGATTAATAATTACATTCAGGATACGGCAGATGGGGGCTTTATTTGTGACGGGGGAAAAAGCTGATATCTTGATTCATAACAGGGACGTTGACAGACCAGACGCCACAAGTAACAGTTCTGTGTGAAAGTCTTGCGGGCTTGCAGAGGAATAAATTTACGTCAGATGACAGTAACATGCAGCTAACGCTAACCAGTGCCATAGATTTGCTCAAGTGCCAGACAGTAGTTGAAAGTGTGGTCCATTATTGCAAACACTGGAGAATTGCAGGAATTTAAATGTGAGAATTGGGGCCAAAACGGTAATTAATCACGAGCAAATGTATGTCTTAAACGAGTATGAATGAGGAATTGCATCTTATTAAAGTCATTATTATTTAACATTACAGTAAAGCGTAATAACAGGAAGCGTTGACAAGAGAGGAACTAGACTAGAAAATATATAAAAAGGTTGAACTATGGGGACTGAAGGCTTCTGGATGGGGAATATTTACAAATAAATGTTATTATTGAGGAAAATCTGAAATTGTTTATTATTTATTTGACTTATTTGATTTGCCACTGTCTTTGTTATAAATGGTCTTTTTGGGGTGTATTTTAGAGAATCTGCATAGTCCAATTAACAAGTACAATGATCAAAATACGATTATTTAAATAGTCAAATAGTCAAGATTATTTCGATTAACCGTTGCAGCCCTGCAAAAGATGTGATTTTTCAAAGGGAGCCGTGCAGATTCCTACAGCAGCTTTACCTTTCTATAAACATTGCAATCCTTTGTCACTACAACCCTCCAATCATGCTGTTTCCAGGCAGAAATTGCAGCCATGAAGTGCCCATAATGACAGTGGTGACACGGGGCTGATTTCCACAGATGCTAGGGTTCTTCTGGTTCATTTTCAGTTCCACAAAACGGTGTGCAGAGCAGGAACAAGACTCTGAGCGCTCCCAAATTCAATGGCCTCACCAAAACAACAGCCCATTGACATGAAGGTTGGTCACATTGTGCTCCAGGGCCCGGGGACATTCACACTGCAACAAGTCAGCCCACATTCAGTCACGCTGCATGTAAAACTCGTCATGTCTCCACCGCCAAACAGACAATTATCCGTTGTGGAGCCTCTCCCTCTGGATTAAGACACGGTTTCTGCCACAGAGGTGAACGCTCCAGCAAGACGGAACCGTTCTAGCGCAATGTGGCCAACTTCCCTTTAAAACAGTATGACAAAACATGACAAAAAAACATAGCAAATGAGCTAAATAGATTCTGTTGTTGCCGTTTCCATGTGTGCTTCACCCCCATGTGAAGAAGAAGAAGAAGAAGGAAGAGAAAAAGAAGAAGAAAGGAGGTGGTGGACGTACCTTTCCTGGTAGATTTTCTCATTGTCTTGGGTCTCTGCTGCAGTAACTCCTCCTCGACAGGAGAAATATAAAATGTGCTTAAAAATGTGTTCTATCCTCTTTTCCTCCGATAAAAAAAGATGCAGAGTTGCAAATAAAGTGCTAACACCAGAGGTAAGAGTCTCTCACAAAGCTCAGAGTCACACGCCTGGACCAGAAACCAATAAAAACGTTCGACGTAAAAGAGTTTGCGAGTAAAAGAGGAACATTCAGCGAATAAAACGCGACAAAAGCCCTCGTAAGTCCATCGTTTTCCAGCTCAAATGTAGTTTTAACCGGCTAACAGAGCTAGCCAGGCGCTACTTCCTTTCTCTGAGTCTAAATAACAGCAGCAGCTCTGAGGCGACCAAAAAAAAAGTTGTGGGAAAAAAAGCAGATTCAATGAGGCACCCAAAGGCGCCCTGTTGCTCCACACGTGACAGCGCAGCGCCCCCTGCAGTGTCAACGCGGAGCTACGGCTGGTTTGAAATCAATGTTATGCTAAATCAGCTTTAATTAGTGATGGCTGTATTGTGTTGAAACAGGTGTTTCGGCTTGAGTGCTCAGAAAATGTCTGCTTTCACCTCCACCTAGCCTTGCCTACTTCCCTATGCTAACTATACTAATCAAAAAATTATAATAAAATGGACCCAAGTCATATATATTAAAGTAAATGGAACTCCTCTGCTTTCTACCGCTGCTAGCCATTTGGGTGCCCTAAGCAGAAATGCTCAATGATTTATTTATATTTTATGTAAATATTGCAAGAATCACAGGCTCTAGGGGCTCTCAACCAAGAAGTTTTCTTTCAAGGTTTTAGACAGGACAGATTAGTGAGAAGGGAGGACATGCAGTAAACTGTCCCCGTCGGGATTCGAACTCATGACACTGCCAGCAATTTGAGCCTGGCATAAGTGCTCTGCCTTAACCACTCGATTATTAGCAACTCATTCCTCATTATATTTATTATGCGGGCCCTCCCACAGTCCCTACAGCTCCTTGTTCCTCCGCTGCTGCAGTGTCACCTGAAGCTCTTCTCTTTGCTCTTCTGCAGAAGAGATCGAGGCTCCAGAAAACACTACAACCTGCAAAATATTAACACTTTCTGTTGCATTCATGAAAACAGGATTTAGACATTTGTAAGAAGGAATTGAACCACTGTCTTTGTGCACGTCGCTCTGTCAGCTCCGCGGTTCTCCCTGCCAGCTGACGCATCACGTCTTGTTTCATTCTCTCTTTTTTAAGGTTTCTAATTGAATATGAGGCCAATTTTTATCATCTGAAGACCGTTTTGTTCTTTGTGTTTTGTAGAATATGTATGCAAAGTTTTCAGCTGTGCCCCTGATCTGTCCGTGGCTTGTGTAGCTGGCCTTGCGCATCTCAAACAAAGAGAGGCGACACTTGAGTCCTAGTTTGAATTGATTAAACTAGTCACACTATGCCTGCTGAAAGCTCCCTGTTTAATTGTAAAAGAACAGTACAGCACAAATAGCCTATGTCCTTCACTCCACACTGCCCGGTCTGGTTGGTGCCCTTCGGAGCACTGGAAGCCCTACGCACAGCGCGTTATGTGCGTGAGGGGAGCGGCGGCACTGAGTGAAATGCAACTATGAAATGGTCAAATCTGCATTTTTATCCGGGGCCTGTTTCTATTACCAAGCCGTTTTGGGTCCGTTTTGCAGTTTACAATCAAGAGCATGTAAAATAATGGTCTACGTATGTTATAGTTCATTTCTAAGGACTAGAAACAAAGCGTAATATGACTCCTGTAAAACGTGTAGAAGGCAGAAGAAGCACTGACCGATCTTTGCCTCAAGAGGGCAGTGCCTCACAAGTTTGTTCTGACGACGAATAACAAAATTATATTGAACTCACTTTAGTCAGCTGCGTGTTTCCAGTGCTCAAACAATGATTAATATTGAAGCAGATTATATTTTAGTGTAAATGTGTTGCTCCACGTGGCTTTTGTATTGGCCAACTATGCAACAGTTGCATTAATCATAATTAACATAATGTGAACATGGCCTACTTCTAACTTCAGTTCATCGTCAGGTGGATCATTGTTGGACTAGTGGTTATTATAGTTTAGACATGGCTCAGATCCCATGGGCTTCAGGGCTCAGGTGACATCGTGGTTTTGGTTCCTCAAACCTGTGTGAGGCAGCCAAAAAAATATATGCCTTCCTCCCCCAGAAAACTGATGAAAAGCGTGGGTGTATTTGCATTGGAATAAACTGTATTTGATTGCTAGAAAGTGAACAAATACACTATAGGTGGATTGTACAATTTTTTCAAGACATTTGTCTTCTTGGAGAAGGTTTCTGACTGACTGCACATTTATACTCCTACTGGAGTATTGTGAGTAAGTCTATAATTGACAAAAGCAAGTCTATAGAACATATTAAATTGAAGTGTTACTTGCACTGGTCCTTCAGATAGCATTTACTTTAGGTGTTTCTTTGTACTATTTAAGGTTTTGTCATTTCAATTAAATGCATTTCAAATCAGCTGTTACGTCACGTTACTCAGTTACTACTGGGTGGCAGTTTCCTCAAGTACTTTTGTACTCTTTATAGAGTAATTTCTTGCAACATTTCTTAAACTGACTTAATTCTATTCTGAAGTAACGTTACTCTGACTTGAATAGAATTATGGCAACTCTACCCTTCTCTGACTATAATTCATGTTTTTTTTTTGCTGCCACACTCCGAGTTGGCTTTGTGTATCATTTTTGTGGTCAGGTTACTTTCCAAAGGGCGTTTTTAACAGTTGTAGGTGGTGTTGACACTTGTGGTTGTTTTTCATGTTTTCATTATTTTCTTTATAACACCTCTATAACACCTCTACCCCCTTATTGCCCCTTCCAGGAAACAAAAGCAGAAGTTATTTTTCAAACTGATCTATATTTGTTTACTCAAGGTGCCATTTCTTTACTGTAGCACTGAAAGTAGGTCAATTTTCGCACCATTTCACCATGCATGTTCCCTTAAACTGTTTTCACCTTGATATTCTTATTGATAAACTAACAGAATACTGCTCATATATTTACAACAACATTACAAATAATCAAGTATTTTAAGGATGAAAAGGGTGTCGACTAGTTTGACATTTCGGATTTCCAGATTTGCAGATGACTGTAAACAAATGAAGTAAAACCGCAGGACGCTGAACCTGTGTGATACGATGTGTACAAAGAAATAACATAAGAAATCATTGGTTTGTCAAAGAGTGAAAAAGTAATATATTTATAATTAAAGTTGCAAAAACAGCAAAAGACGTGTCAAATAAAGTACAAATATGTAGAAGAAAACAAAAGTAGATTAAATATATCTAAATATAATGTATAATCGAGTGACATAGGGTTATATATAAGATAAGGGTGAGTTGTTGCGCAGTTGTTTGGAGTGTGTGAATGCGTTCCTCTATCATTCACTGTTGGAGAATGACCTCTTCTGTCCCTCTGTCCTTCGGGGCAGTGGGTTTGTTTGTATATATTCAACCAAACTATTTAATATAAGTTTATTTTTTATGTTGTTGTTTTTTGAATTCATGCTTTATTATTATTTTGGTTTATTTATGTTTTCACTGAAGAAAGGTCCTTGTTTGTGAATCTTGTTTTTATTCACTGACAATTGCAATAAACCTTTTTCTGATTCTGATTCTTGTCTCCATGATGAGGGCAGTTTGTGATATAAGACCAGAAATAAATACGACAGGTTACTTCAGTTCAAGCACTCTTCATTTATTTGATACATGAAAATTTGTTTAGATTTTTTGCTGTAGCTCACATCTTAGGGTTTCACAATGTAACTTTGGGTTGTGAGGGCCTAAGGCGGACCTGAAAGTTGTCTTGCCCTCTGCTGTGGTTTAGTCATATGGTGTGTGGTTACATGCAGTTGGTGAACTCAGTGCCACAAAGTGATGCTCTGACAGTCACAGCGTGGAGCTCAAACTTTGATGTAGGCTCAGGCACCACAGCTGTGATGAGCGCTGCAAAACCTTGTATTTCCCTTGAGGAGCTCCTCTTCCTATTATTTATGTATCTTTTTAACTTTGTACAAAATGCAATTATGCAACTATTGATAAAAACATTATGGCTCCCAGAAGTGTAAGTGAACTGTTGCAACATTCTCGAAATCATTGACTCAACACTTACAACTATGTGTACTAGGGTTCAGCACGTTTTGAAAGATTTCCCGTATAATCATCTTGAGTAATGCAGTTTGATTTGCTGTAATAGAGCAATATCCTCTGGAAAATATCCATATTTTAAGTGTGCTATGCCAGTGGCTCAGTCTCCCCTGAGCTTAGTCTCACACTCTGAGTATCCCCCTAACTCAGGTACTTGGCAAATTAATCTGTTTACTGTTGTAGTATATTTTCAATTATTACTACTACTACTACTACTACTACTACTACTACTACTACTACCACTACCACTACCACTACCACTACCACTACCAATACCACTACCACTACCACTACTACTACTACTACTACACTACCTATTCGATATCATCTTCTTTTGAAATGGTAAGAGTGTGTGTAAGGGTCCCCATGCCCCTGATTGTGAAACAGGGGCCTTTCATTTAAAACACTGAACTTTTTTTTTCATCCCATCTCTAAACCTGCTTTGAAATTGTCTGAGGTACTTTACAGTATGTCAGAAGCCCCTGTTGCATCTTGTGTGTGAGAACTTTGGGTGTGGTTTTTGTGACTACCTAAAAGCTTCTGATCTACTTCCCCATCAAAAAGGAGCAACAAAAACCCATGTCAGCGACCATCTGTTTTACACTAACTCAGCCTCTTCATGAGAGACCAGGGTGAGTACCTTTAACTGCACACAACATCATTGTAGGCCTATTTGAACAATGCTACTTCAAATAATAATGAGATATTTGCACATGTTTGTGACAATATTAATATTTGCAGCCGTTGTATAATTGTATTATAGTTTTGATTTTGTTGAAAAAAAATATATATATATATACATATCCCTTTTGAGGGATGCATTACATTTTCTTTTTGTCTAGTTGCAGCAACATTTGATAATTGTTTGCTGTTAGTTTGCAACATAAGGTTTTCTTTATGCAGGGTTTTAAATGTCCCCCAGCTGTTCTTTGTGCTTAGCTCAGCATCTCGGGCACTTTAAACTTTAAACATACAGCTACAGTAAATACTAAACAGGAAATACATTTTTGCCCAAATTACTAAATTGCAAATAATATATTTTACTGTTATGCAAAGCTTTTTAGTCTTTTAATTTTTTAGTTTTTAGTTTTATCCAGAGTTTTAGAGTATACTTTTATCAACATTATTATAAGACTCTTGTGCTCTTGTTTTTTTGCAGGTGTGTTGTCCAAAGAGCTGCAGTGCTTAGTGCCATGAAAGCCTGTCTTGTCACAGGAGTTTCACACTAACTCCAGCTCTTCATCGCTGTCTCGGACTCAATCCATCACCTATCACCATGTCTGCCCTCACCTCGGCCTCCCTCTGCCCTCACACGTACCACTCTCCTTCCAACGCCACCAATTTTGAACTGAACCTCGTAATCCTGCGCCACTACAACCACACGGGCCGCCTCCAGAACCGGACCATCTCCAGCTCCTCCAACAGCATCAGCGTGTCTGTGTTACTCTTCCTCTCCTTCAGCATCTTCATTATTTTGGAGAACTTGCTGGTGCTCATTGCTGTCCTCTCCCGGATCCGCAGAAGTCGGCGCTGGGTGTATGTGTGCATTGCTAACATTACTCTGTCCGACTTGCTCACGGGCGCGGCCTACTTGGTCAACATCTGCATGTCGGGTAACCAGACTTTTCGCCTCACTCCTGCCCTCTGGCTCTTCCGGGAAGGCACGCTTTTTGTGGCCTTGGCGGCGTCAATCTTCAGTCTTCTGCTTATTGCCGTGGAGCGCTACACAACCATGATGAAGCCCCTGCCACAAAAGTCCACCAGGACGTCCTACTACCGGATCTATGGCCTGGTCGTCCTCTGCTGGATGCTGGCTTTAGCGATTGGCTTTCTTCCTTTGCTTGGATGGAACTGTGTTTGCAGCCTGGACAAATGCTCCACCCTCCTCCCTCTATACTCCAAATCATACATCTTATTCTCACTCATCATCTTTTTCCTCATCCTCCTGGCAATCGGAGTTCTGTATGGTGCCATCTACTGCCACGTGCACAAAACTACCCAGCTCAACCCACAAAGGAGTCGCAAGCGCTCCATAGCTTTGTTGAAAACTGTAATCACCATTGTTGGGGTGTTCTTGCTCTGCTGGGGACCACTATTCCTGCTTCTTCTGGTGGACTTCTTTTGTGAATCTCGCCAGTGCTCTCTGCTCTTCAGCGCAGACTTTTTCATCTCCCTGGCCGTGTTGAACTCAGGCCTCAATCCCATTATATACGCTCTGGGCAGCAGTGACATGAGGAAAGCTATGGCTGAGCTGCTGTGTTGTTGCTGCTTGAAGATGGGTTTCTGTAATCCAGAAAAGTTCACATCCAAAGAAACCAGTAGTACATCAGAGAGCAGGAGGGACAGTCTTAGGAACAGCTTCAGCAAGATTAGGAACCTCAGTGTGGTGTCGCCCCCATCCACTCCCAAAAAGACCAAAAAGAAGGACAAAAAGGGCAGGCGGAGCTCCACCACCACCTGCCTGTCAGTTTCAAGTGGTTAGACCACAAAGTTCTCCTCCCAAACTGCCTTCACCATCAACGGTTTCCTGTTCATCAATATTATGAAACAAGTGCACTGAAAAATATGTATTTTGTTACATAATGAATAACTGGAGATATTTGTACATTAATATTATTGCATGCTATATATTTTTTTAAATGTTGTAATATGCATGTACAGAAGTTGTATAAAACATTTGAAAACATACATTTCTTTCATGTTCAATTAGCAGTTGCATACTTTCACTGATAAAACGAATACAATAACTATTACTAATAAAAGGTACTCACAAATGTTTCTACATTTACTCTGCAACTGGCAACTGGTCAGTACAACCATGGTGGAATTAAATTGTTGCAGTATTATTTTCAACCCGAGTTGTTTAGTGTACTGTGTCATCAATTGTAAATGATATCTTGAACGCTTCTTGCGAACCCCAGCTCATGCCTAGCGACCCGACCCCTTAGGGGTTCTGGCCCCGTCTTTGGGAACTATAGAGCTAATTAATAGAATAGTACAAGCTTTGTGTCAAACTTATCCGCATGTGTAAACATATAAAGTAGTTTTGTGACAACAACAAAAATTTCAACCTCGATTAGAAAACAAAAGATATCTGATACTCAATACCAATTTAAAGACCACAGTATATTTTTTTATCAGAATCAGAATCAGAAGGGGTTTATTGCCATTGTCAATGAACAAAAATTCACACACATAGGACAAACATTGTCTCGGCTTTAAGGTGCAACATAAAACATTGATCAATAATAAAAACCACATATATAAAATCAAAAGGGCATGCATTAAGAACTATAGTATAAAATGAAAATAAAATAGACATTACTATGTACACGAGAATTACAGTTAAATTTACAGTTGTAGTGCAGAAAGTGACAGTGCAGTGAGTGATTGAATAGTTGTAGTTAAAGTGACAGGTGTTTAGAAGTGTTCATGAGTCCGACGGCAGAGGGAAAGAAACTATTCTTGTGGCGGGAGGTTCTGGTCCGGATGGACCGTAGCCTCCTGCCTGAGGGGAGTGGTTCAAATAGACCATGTCCAGGGTGAGAAGGGTCAGCGGTGATCCGACCTGCTCGTCCCAGAGCCCTGGAGACGTACAGGTCCTGCAGAGATGGAAGTCTGCAGCCGATCACCTTCTCAGCAGAGCGCACAATGCGCTGTAGTCTCTGTTTGTCCCTGGCTGTGGCTCCAGCGTACCACACGGTGATGGAGGAGGTGAGGATGGACTCAATGATGGCCGTGTAGAACTGCACCATCATCTGCTCTGGCAGCTTGGCTTTCCTCAGCTGCTGCAGGAAGTACATCCTGCTGCTGGGCCTTCTTGGTGAGGGAGCTGAAGGTGGGCTCCCACTTGAGGTCCTGGGTGATGGTGGTGGCGAGGAAGTGGAAGGAGTCCACGGTGGTGATGGGGGAGTCTGTCATGATGAGGGGGGGCTGGGGGCTGTGGCTTTCCTGAAGTCCACGATCATCTCCACTGTCTTCTGGGCGTTGAACTCCAGGTCATTACCGCCGCACCAGGACACCAGCCGATCCACCTCCCTCCTGTAGACAGACTCGCCCCGTCTGAGATGAGCCCGATGAGGGTGGTGTCGTCCGCAAACTTGATCAGTTTTACGGAGTCGTGGTTGGAGGTGCAGCAGTTTGTGTACAGAGAGAAGAGCAGAGGAGAAAGTACACAGCCCTGTGGAGCTCCTGTGCTGATAGTCCGAGTGTCTGAGACATTCTTCGCCAGCCTCACGCACTGCCTCCGATCAGTCAGGAAGTCAGTGATCCACCTGCAGGTGGAGTCAGGCACGTTGGGAGAGTTTGTCCTGGAGCAGAGCAGGGAGGATGGTGTTGAATGCAGAGCTGAAGTCCACAAACAGGATCCTGGCGTAGGTTCCCAGGGAGTACAGATGCTGCAGAGATGAATTGCCAGGTTGATGGTGTCGTCTACAGACCTGTTGGCTCTGTAGGCGAACTGCAGGGGGTCCAGCAGGGAGGAGGTGAAGGACTTGAGGTGGGGCAAGACCAGGCGTTCAAATGACTTCATGGCTACAATATAATGTACTTTTCTGCACAAAGTAAGTAAAGAAGTAATAATGAATAATGCACCAAATTGTAAAGCAACTTTGAGCGTCTGAAAAAAGCTATATAGAAGGCATTATTAATAATATCTTAATTAGTTTCATACATTCTGAAATTGACCGTGACAATTCCAAATCTATTAAGTAAAGATTCAACTCAGTTACAATACCTGCTCAAATGAGTATCCAGTTTAGATACTAGTTTTAGTAACTATTAGCATCTGGATGTTCAGTACCCAAGTAGTGTTAAGATACACTGTCAAAAACGTTGTTATCCAGCAGGGGGTGATGCAATTCTGAATATGTTCTCTTTTTGGGGAAAATGTACACTGACTCTCTCTCTTGTGCTTCTCTCTGACAGTGAGTGATGGGAGCTCAGTGCTGTGGGACTGGGACTGCAGCCCTGAGGCGCACGCAGCCACGGCTAATTGATAAATTCATTATGACTGTCTGGCAAATTACAGGAGCAGATCAGGTTCAACAGATACAGCGCGAGGACTAACAAACTGGAAATGTGTACAGTTCACTCCAAGGATTACGTCATAAACCAATGAGCATTAACTAAAACTATTGTAGGTTACACAAACAGTGGAGCACGGATTATTATTATAAGAATGTTGAAAAAAATGACAGCTTTGATGACTATGCACATTCCATACCAGTAATGATATAACTGCAACGTCTAATACTATTACTACTTCTATTACAACTATTAAACATGACAACTTTCACTAGTATTAGTCCCGCTACTTTTGTTTGTTTGTTGTATAAAAAGAAGACCAGATGAATTTTGTATAACTCCTGCTACTACAACTATTATACTACCATTATTGCTGATGCCAAATCTTTCCATCTTGACCTGTGAATATACTACATTTGCAGCGATGTTAATGTTCATGACACGTTTCATTATGACTTATGTGTTCAACTTTCATTAATTACTCATTTTTACCATCCTCAGATGAGTCAATGCTCGCGTACAGTAAAAGGTCATGTAGGAAAACGTGGCATGTTCATTAAATATAACCTTCACAAACTGCTTAAAGCACACAAACAAAAAAGACTTAACAAAAACATCAAATTTGACGGACATAGGACTAAATGGGATGTTTCTTTTGGACTTTGTGGGCCTTAACTTTCTTTTCTTTGGACGCCTCCCATTAACTCTTTTTTATTTTTAACTAATTTGTTCTCTCTGGTCTTGTCTTGTTTGTTTTTGTTGTTTTATGTTTTACATTTTTTTATAAAATGTTTTTTAAAAGAACTATGTTTCAGAACTATGTATTTGGCCCTCAAGACTCCTGCCATGGACACAATCAACAGCTATCTCTGGAGCATCCTCCTGGCGGCAGCAAAAAACAGGCCCTCATAAAAAAATGGATGACACAAAGTGCACCAACAATCAAGGATTGGACAAAATGGAAAAAAATGAAAAATACATTCAGACTTAATTTGAAAATGGACAAATGGGAGGATTGGTTTTGTTTATATATGTGCCTTAATTTCTCTTTATGTTGTTGTTGGGTGTCTACTCTCTGGTCTTGTTTTATTTCATTGTGTTTGTTTTACTGATATTAGAAAGATAAAAAATTATAATAATTATATATATATATATATATATATCCATCCATCCATTTTCTACCGCTTGTTCCCGTTAGGGGTCACGGATGATTATTACGAGTATTTATTTATATATATAAACCCGCAAAATTGTGGTTTTTAGTGTAATTAACAATCTCAACCACTTGTTACTGCAGGTTTTGCCACTGACGACTCTTTGGATGAGGTAAGGAACTTCGCTGTTACAGCGGCGACCACCCACAGACACAGCAGCCAATGTGAGTGTGATAGATACACTACTAATGACCGTCTAAACATATATTTGAACTTGGATTAACTCCAGGTACAGACTTGTCTTGTAAATTACATCAATTTTCTGTTTTTTTGTGAGTTTTTATTATGATACTGTATGTGGCATATACTGTACATTGTTATTTGGAGTAGTTGGTGCAGGTCATGGTTACACAACGCCTGGCTGCTTTCAGCATTTGTGGGCTTATTTCACAACCTTTCAAGTTTATCTATGTTATTTCAGAGAGATTAGCACTTATACTACATTTGTGTAATGGACCCAAACATGGACAAACTGCGCAGAAAACATACTGATAAACACAGACAATCTGGTGTGTTTGTGGGATTTTCTGGGGTTGACTCGTTCCTGTTTTTTTGTGGCCCATGAAACCAAACAAGTAGTTTCTGGTCCTGCTCTATCACAGTTTCTCTCATGAATTCCTACGTCCTACAGGTAAGAGTAGGGTAAACTGTGTCTTGGCTTCACTCCAGCTCTGGTGCCAGATAAAAAAGCAACAGCAAATTCCTGGCTTTATTAGCTTAACGCTCACAGACATTTGTTGCATTATATTTGACATGTCTGGAGCTGATGAGCAGGCCATGCTACTCCCCTACAAAAACAGGCTTTAAATGAGCTGCGATGGGTTAATGACGGTTGCGTGCAGACGTGGCTATGCCCTCGGTAATTACTGTGTTGGCTTTTCTTGCAGGTGTGCAGCAGACAGATAATCATGTGTCTGAGCAGAGAAAAGATCACCAGCCAAGTGCACATTCATACATCTCATCACTTATTTACATGTTGCTTTTCTCTTTTTGAAAATACTATGTGTACCGGTAATTCTGTAGTTAATTCAGTTTTGTAGTTGTGTGGAAAGAGCCAATTATCTACTCTCCCACAAAGGAAAATCTTTTAGAAAACCCCTTCAAAGTCAGAGCATGTGAATGAGACAGCACCTGCTACAATACAGCAAGAGGCTCCTAAACAAATCATTTATTTAGAGCGATATTTGCCACATTACCTACATTTTAATTGTTTCATAAGGTGTGCTTCTTTGTCTTAGTGTTGCTGCAAATAGGACATACAGAATAGATACAGACAGATCATTTTACTGTAATTTATTGTCAGTTAATACAAGATCAACTATCAACACACATAACACGGACTTTAGAGACTGTGAACAGATTTCATAATGCATTTAACCCTGTCCAAACGCAACTATAAACCTGTAGCATCGTCAAAACAGAAATAGAAAAAGAAGGCTACAAATATGCACATGTCTCACAGCGAGTATTGACTCAGACAAGTTTGTATGTGGAGAGACGGATTATCATTCTTGTCATGCTGACGTGGTCGTGCACGGGCAGGTCACATGACGGTGCAAAACAGAGAAAAAGAAAGTATGCTGTTGTGTTTGTACCCCTGTATCTGGACACACAGATGGCACCAGTTTTGTATTTATGATGATGCCCCAATAAGCAAGAGTATCAACGCTCCTCCGAATATAAAACCACTACCACTACTACTCCTAATTAAAATGTGTTTATTTGATTGGCTCGTCGGATCATTTATAGCCAGCGATTTGGGATTCATTAAAACATTCTGATCCACACCAAGGATTTGTCCCGCGTCTCATTACAAACTGCTCATAAAAAAATGTAAACGCCACCGCTAACTACAAAAATCTTGCCATGCTTTAAGTAATTATGATGGAATTTCACAGACTTTGCCGTGACTGAAAAACACATCTTGTGTCTCTGTGTGCACAGCTGCCACACACTGTACAATATTTTGATCCCTACATTGATGTTACACAGACAATAGGAACCATGTGTTTGCCAAGATTCGCTATTGTAGGTTTTATGTCTTTCTTTATTGAAACTGACATTGTTGTTCTGTGAGAGAAATCAAATCCCTTGTTCAATGGAGGATATTCAAATATTGTGGTGTACTCTTGTCTACATGGTTTTCTTTATGGACGGATGATTAAAACATTATTATAGACAACTATTTTTTTTAATTTTTTTAAATCATAACAATAACATTAACATATTTACGCTTTCCTCTGTTCTGTCCTTTGCACCTGAGAGAACTACCCGCCTTAAAAGAAAGTAGTTATTTTTATATTTTTATCTTTTATTTTTTTTACATTCAGACATTAGATTTGGCATTATTACAGCTGCAAGTATCTGACAAAGATAGTTGTGGAACACATAATAAGCTCTGTCAGCTTTGATTTTTGGTTTTTGTGATAATGTGCTGAATGTCTCTCCTTATTCATCCCCTTCATTCCATGATGCTTTCTGTCCACCTCCAGAGTGCAGGTGTAGTGGTTTGGGGCATTGCACATGTGTGGTTGTTGCCAGGTCAGTGCGGTGTGTTTGTTTCCCCGGCCTCGACCAAACGTCTTTATTAAAAGTATTTATACTAGCGCAAACACTACAGATGACACATGGGCATCAAATTGAGACCAGTGATTTTGCACTAAAGATAATGATCACTCTTTTGTTCCTTACACAATCAACGATTGTCTAACTGACCCTTGAACCGCGTGATTGGAGGCTCTTTACTGTGCAATTGCCCGACTGCTGTGCTGGCCTCATATTATTTTTCCCAGAAGCCTAAGGAGCAGAAACTTTGTACAACAGATGTTCTCGCTCAGCTTTCGCCCAAATTACGCCGCCTCAGAGCTCAGAGCTAAGGCCCAGAACCGCACTGATACTGAGAACGGCAACAGCAGCGCATCAGACTGAATGAAACAGCCACATCATGAAATCTGGTCCGCCTTTGAGGGCACAAGATGAAAGACAAACTGACAACACATTGGAAACTATAAAGAGATCCACAGGCTTTGGTCTGGACAGCTGCCTCTGTGTTCAAGAGAAGATACTCAGTTCAGATTGTCCTGTGTTTGAGTGCAGGAAGAGGCCACATCTGGGCACAAGTGAAGTAGAAATGTACAGATAAATCAAAATCTATAGTAGGGTTCTGCAATTAATCACATTTTAATCAAAAAGATCCAATAGTTCCAAATCTTCAATAATAAGATTTGGTCAAGTATATAAATCAATATTAGAATTGAACATTTTAAATATATATACAATTTTAACAGCAAATAATGGTAACTCAATAAGTGAAATGTCAATGTATATAAATGCATAAAGCTCCAAACGCTAAACCATTAAGCTCCATTGACAAAATGGATGTAAAATATTTCATTGTGTTTGTTGGAAGATTCAAAGTAAATACAACTAACTTTAATTCTATAAAGCAATATCTATTCAAGCGACTTATAACATGGTTTCACTTGGCATTTAGAAAAATACATTTCATGCACCATTGTCCTTTATATTCTGATAAATGCCGCTGCAAACCAGACTAACGCCGCACCACTCTGAATGTTGGCCTCGAGTCTCACACAACCTCTGCAGCTCTACATTCATCCCTAAACAAATACACAGGAAAAGTGTTGAAGGTTCAGTCTATGATGTGAGGCGGCTCTAACTACATTTCACACATTCCCCAAAGTGGTGCTAGTAACTGGCTGACATCCATTAGACAGACCTGACAGGCGTTTTACTGGAGTTTCCCAACAGTGAGCTGCAGTTTGGCCTTTGAACACTTGGGTCTATGCATATGGAGTATTTGCAGCCTTGTCAAGAGGGAGACATTGGAATAAACATGAAGGCTGAGCATAACAAGATGCATCACCATGTAACGGCGCGCACAACACTAGCTATCAAACACCCAACTCTAAACGTATGTACTTATGAAATATGCATTCTGTAAATATCTGCTCTGAGCTCCACAATGCCATATATAACCATCTACAAGTCGGTTATTCAGTTATTGTGGTTTAATTCAGCATCAAATGAAATAAAACATCTAAGGTCCCTTTTAAATGTATTTTAGGGTGTGTTCACACTTGCCTAAACCAGGACTAAACTCAAAATTAATCTTGGACTAGATCAGGGTAAGTGACTAGTGCAGGACTAGTGCAGGACCAAACCAAGTCTACATCAGGAGTAAAATGGGTTCAATTTAGGACCAAAAAACAACGCACCCTAAATCACCCAGTTTGCAGTAGTTCTGGTCAACTGAGCCTGAAAATAACAGCGTGATTAATGTGGTCGTGCAGCTCTTTGAGTCAGTGGGCTCCACTCCTGTTCCTGCTGAACTGAGCCAGTCTTCAGTATCAACACTGATACCAGTTCAGTAGGCACAGGAGGCCAAGCCCGCACACTGTGGTCTTTGTGAAAGAGCAAGGTGGACCTGAAGATAAGAAGTGCTGTAGTTATGGAGAGAACATCCAAGTGGCATCTGTCCACTGCTGCCAAAGTGCGCCTTAGAGTTGAGTGGAATGAGGAATAGGCCGCTGTAGGTCATTTGTTTGGAAAGACAAAAAAGTAACTACATCACCTTATCCCATGCAGTCCACTAGAAAGAAAGTAAGGCTGTCTCCAAATGTTCCATGTAAGCCAAAAGAACCAGCTGTTCAATAAGGGAAAAGAATGTTAAAGTTGTTCTTTATTCATAATCATGGCCTTCAACTTTCTGTTTATAGGCGACATTTTAGGATCGGCAAAACTCGATAAAAGACTGCAAAAGATAAAAAATCATAGTGCAAAGTACAGTTTTTTTTTAGGGCAAAGGGATCTTGATTGCAGTAGAATAAAGATGCATGAATCACTCAAATACAACTTTGAATGGGTAAATGACAAAGGAAAACAATTATAATCAATATTTGGTAAAAAGCGTCGATATGGCATGAACTGAAAAAGATGCATGGTACTTTGGCAAAATGTCTTCCTTGGTGGAGTTGTTAGGAATGAATCATGTTTTAACACATAAGGGACAAACGCAAGTGAAGAAATCCAGCAAATGGCTTGTTGGCGTGAACTTGCAGATCCAGTTGGTTAGACTTTGTTCACACACTGTCTAGGCTGGAGCAGAAACTCCTCATGTGTACACTTTTAAATTTAGAGAAGTTAGATAGTGTTTGCTCATTAAAGTTGGTGCCTAATGCCATTCTGCTGCACGAGCTCGAGTCTGAAGGAGTCAGTGAAGTGTGAGACGAAAGCAATCAGTTGTCGGTATAATCAGCTTCTCTGTTTAGCACCAGTTTGTGTTGTTTTAGAGCCTTCGACGACATGGCTGCAGTGGCACTGGGTTAATACTGTCAAACATGAATTTAGCATTTCTGGGCTCCACTGACATTTAGCACCAAATTCCTAAAATTTCTTGAGAAAACCTCTGGCATTTTTAAGTCTGTGTTAAACCTGGTTCAGTTTGAGAACGGGAAAACGCTTTCAGATTTGGTATGCATGATGATTCTTGCCAGATGCACGTGGTGTGGGAGATAAGACAGTTATTGCTCAGGGCGAATAATAAAAAAGGTACAGCTTGGACCTTGCAAAAATACAAAAAGTTTAGTCCAAGAAAAATTTAATTCAAAATGTCTCCGTATATTTTACACCACTGCTCATTTCTCACTTTCTTTTCATCATGTCCAACATTGGGCTCCTTCCAATTTACAGGAATAAATCTGCTTCATCAAATCAAACGAGTTCACCTCAGGCACTGAACTTAGCCACTGTGAACAACACACAGCAGGGATCAATGCTCACCAATTAGCTAAGCTCTGTGCCTTTAGCAAGAGGGCGGCTGGATTTTGAGGTAACCGTGCACCTCGTAGACCTTCTCGTGGTTGTTCATCTGTAGCTGACTTCTAAGAACCTGGTTTTTCAGATTTTACATTTGCCCTCAGGCAACTTTGAACACATGCAAGCACCAGTGGTGGAAAGTAAAGAAGTACAAAAGTAAAAATACCATATTTCAGTAACTGTTCTTTACTATTTTTAACTGTGGATACATTTACTTCAGTACATTTGGCTGCAGGTATCTGTACTTTCGACTGCATTACATTTTTACTTTTCTTGTGGTTTGAGGGGATATATTTAGCATGTCCATGGTGTCATTTTCCCTGATGGTTTTGAATTTAAATCCTTGCTTTGAGCAAACAAAAACACACACATAAAATCTACTAGAAAATTAAGAAATGTTGTAAGAAATGCAATTTGAATGGCTCCTGTTGACCAAAGATCAGGACAATTCTATCAAAAGTATCATTTAGTGCTTCACAATTCTCAAAATTGTGAAATACTTTTTTTTGTAAAGTACATTAAGAATACTTTTACTCAATTATGTTTGTATGTGCTACTTTTACCTGAGTATTTGTGTGTATTTGTATTGTATTAGTAATTTGACTTAACTTGACTATTTCACCAAAGACTAAAAACAGAAGTCATTAGGGATATGTTTGAGTCTATTTGATATTGCAATTGAATCCTTATCAACGTCTATATAATGACACTTCTTTGCCGTAGTGGTCTGTCAAATTCAAGAAAGACAAGTTGACGCTTGACAGTGGTCGAGGTAGAAGTCACCTGCAGAGCTGTGAAAGAGTGGAAATCCCTGGCAATGTGATTTTTGTTTGTCTTTTTGCATCAAATCACGGTGCCAGGAACCCTCCCCACCACAGCCATGTCCACTTTGTCCTCTGCTGGCTCCTGACTCTTCTTCTGCCTCATTCCTCCTCGTCTTGAGCGCCAGATGCTACAAATCCAAGTGTGGACCAAGCATTTGTGAGCTGAAGGAAGAACACAGACAAAGAACAACCATTAGAATCATAATACGCTCAATATCACACTGTACCAGATGTAGGAGAATAGTTTTACTTCTGGTAAACAGCATGTCTGGAGACTTCTGGAGCCTCCTTTATGGCTTCCTCAGACTTCAGAGCCCACGACCATCTCTGTGTGTGATTAGCTTTTGTTGTTTTGTTGATGTTCTTGTTCAGGGAAAATTCCAGCCCCAGCCCGGTGTGTGGGAATAATGACAGGATTGTTTAGAGAAGGGTGTAATGTGGTCTGTTTGATCCCCTATGCTTCCTTCAAATCAATTCAAGAAGATTTTGTATCATGGAAGTCAACAGAAACTGTTTTTACACTGAAGAATAGTGGATCTACTATGTTAAGGTCTCATTTGTGAAAGAGTTTTTGTCTCAGTTACTTGCAGTATTCAATACATGATTCAGTATATTTGACATGGGACAAAGACTGATCAGATGTCAGAAAAACTTTTATGATTTGGTATGCACATCGTTTTTATCCAAGATTGTCATTGCTGACTAATAAAATAAATAATTACCTAAAGACTTGATTTCCATACTAAGGAATAGACTTGATACCAAAATGTTACAAAAATTATATTTTTAGACAATAAATAAGAGTACTTTATTTATTATACTTTTATACTTTATTATACTTTCTTTATTATGTCCTCGAGTTCAAAACATGGATGAATTCTTGTCGTTGATCACAATGTAATTTTGACACTGCCGCGTATGCATTTACACAAAACGTAACACTCGGCTGAGAGGACACTGACTGCATGACAATCCTCAGTGTATGTTTGCAGTCGTCGCCGTGCACACAACTAGACATATGTCAACTTTAACAGCGCAGCTCCACCCACTGCAAGAATCATGAATAAAGATATGTGTGTGTGGAGATGTGGAGCTGTGTCGTGGTTCACCGGGCAGCTGCAGGAGATGGATGAAGGTTTGCATTTGGGCGTGCCTGTGACTTTGTGTGTGTGTGTTCATTTGCATCTATGAGCAGGGAGTGGCCGTGCTATTGCAATGAGTCAGTGTTTGCTTAGTGTGAGAGAACAGTTTGAGACTTAACTACAATCATATCTGGTCTTATTTCATGGTTTTGGCAAGATTTATGAATGACTGGTGGTGTGCTTTTAAGGCTTTTAAGAGAGGTGTGTCAGTGAGCGAAATAAAACCGGTTATTGTTAATACATGTCTCGATGGCTGTGTCCTTGCAGTGTTTTTTATGATCAATTGCATTCTTCGTTGCTTTACGCTTACCTGGTTGCCAAAGAAAAGCATGTGTCTGTTACTGCAATCTGCACAACACCTGGGTGTATTTAGAAGCAAGCATGTATTTTTTAAATAGAACATTACACTATATAAGGAATGGAATTATTTTACCTATAAGTACTAAGAACATCAGTTTGTAGTAATAGTGGACTTTACAATGACGTTATAGCGGCAGAAAGGTGGTAGAAACTCGAAAGTATAATTTGAATGGTAGTAGCAGTGGTGATATCTACTTATCTACTACCATCAGTCATAGAAGAAGTACCGGTGCTCAATTTTGGTACATACATGTACGCAAGTAAAAGTCTCATGTATATAAAAAATAACGATTTGAAGTTTTGAAGTAAAGTACATGTTTAAAATTTTACATTTAGAGTGAAATGCAGTAGCGTGCGGTGACTTTTATGGATGGGCACAGAGACTTGGGGTGTTCATCAATATTTAGTGGATAACATTTGGCCGCAAAAGTGAAACAAAAACGAACATGCACGGGTGAGTTTCAAAACTCGGTCTCCTGTGTGAAGGGTGGCCACCTATCCTACTTAGCTAAACTCCTGTAAAACTGTATGAATGGAGTAAATAGTCTCACTTCACTGATGAAGTGCTCTATGTGATCAAATACAGCCTGTATTTCTAACAAACGTCTAATCATTATAAATGTGAACAGAGTTTTAGCTACAAACAAAGACTTGTCTCTAAAAGATAGTTTTTAAGTCAGTTTGTTGAAACTTGGCGCTGCTGTTGATTCCCTTCTCCTGATTCCCACATGCGCAGTTAGGGTAGAACCTGCAAACATCCAAGACTCTGTTGTCGTCAGCGTGCATGCGCAGACCTCTAAAAGAAGCCGCTGTCTGCTCAGGATGTAAAAGTACATGTTAGAGAGCGGAGCATGAACGGGCCTCTGAACACGGTCATAAAATGAAAAGTGGCGTGAGAAGAATAACCAAGCTTCCCACGCAGTACTGCTCAGTGGCATGTAGAGGCCACTAAAAGTAACTTCAGCCAAGCTTCAGCAGCAGAAGTCAGAGGAAAACAGGCTTATTTGAATATATTTTGGAACACGTTAAATATAGTTGTTTGTGACACACACATTGGTCAATCACATGTGTGTTTTTTTATTTTAGATTTACATTTCTCAAGTTACATTATTCAGGCAAAAACTAGCTCTCTTAATTTTTGTTGTGTGTGATAATGTGGCATAAATTTGCAAAACACAGTAGGACAAAACAAGAGCTGAAGGTGTGAACCCGCATTTAGAAAGAGCCAGGTCTGCACTACGAGCTGCACAGAATGACCTCATTCACAGCCGGCAGAGACTTTGGCCAAAAACCCCCCCCAACAAATCCAAACAAGACCGAACGACGTAAACCACATGATGACACCTGCAGATGCAAATGCATCATGTTCGCTGCTTTGGGTTGCCAGATCTACCCTGGGTTTTCTCTCTCGGGTGACAACTGCCACACCGTTTGTAGAAAAGTCATTTGTCACCGGAGCTGTCGGAGATGTTCTGATACAGAGCAGGGAGATGACCTCAGGGGCCTGCGCGGCTGCGACGTCACTCACATGTGGGTGTCACTGGGGTTTGTCACAGTGGTCTAAACTCAGGCTCGAGAGAAATATAAAGAGCATGCGTATAGGTGTGTGAGAATGTGAGGACCGATGATTTTATGTAGCTCTTTGTCTGTGAACTCTGACAGAACTCTGGTTCCAGAAGTAAAATTCACTTTTGTCTTTCATTATTGTCTTAGACTTTTAAAAAAAGAAGAAACAACAACAACAACAACAACAACGTATATTTGTGCTGGCCGATGTTGAAGTGGATAAAGGCATTGCACATGTTTGAGTCCAGCCCTATACATGCTGAATGTCTCACCCCTCTCTCGCTGACTGTCAAATAAAGCCTTTGGGACAAAACCCCAAAACTACATTTAAAACTTCAAACTATAGAGGTGTATCTGCATTTTTCCACATTTTAAAGTTTTGGAAATTCATTTTGTCTGATGGTCATTAGTTACGACAAACTTTCAGACTAACTTCCAGAACCGGTGGTGCGTATTCACTGCTCAGCTCCAAAAACATCTTAGTAAGGCTGCGACTAACGGTTATTTTAGTCGCCGACTTAAAATAACAATTTAATACTTTTTTTTTTTAGCTAAATAAAGGTTGAAAAAATGAAAATCCAAAATAGTTTATTTTTTTTTTTACATTCTGATTTAATAATGTCACTGTTTTTGTTATGAAAGGTCTTTACATATGTGTTTTAAAGTCTGTAACGTTTACTATGATCAACATATGACTTTGATTATTTTTATAGTCGACTAGTCACAATTGGTCGATTACAGCCCTTCTTCTTAGTTAACTTTTGTCAATTGAAGCTTCTATAAACTGTGTACATGGCAAGAGACCATAACCATAAGCCACAATTAAGAAACAACTCCCTTTCCATAATAAATGTGTAAATCTGCATGTATATTCTCTCCATTATCATTCTGTTACTGACCATGAACCATGACCCCACCTTCACACCACAGTCTTTTGAAGTCTCCACAAATGAAGATCGCTGCTAAGCCCAATATAACCCTCCCTGATACTGTCCAGATCCTGTGTATTATTACATTGTGTGCTGTGATTGAGTTAAACATAAAACATGAGCTTCTTGTCTCAGCCAATGACACAGCTGTAGGTAACAAGGAGCCGGGAGCATTATAAAGTCATTAGTGGTGCTTGTCGAGTCTTGCTTCCATTATTAGGCTTGTTAGATCTCTCTGCCCCGATAAACCAGCCCTCACATGTGACGGATGAGAGGAAGAAGACACTAAGAGCTAACGAAGAGCTTTTCATCCATTAACAATAATCCACTTTGCATTCAAGCTATTTAGCCAGCTGTAATTACAAGCAAAATCAATCATTACATTTTCTTTCAATGTATGGAAAAGTTTAAAGATCAGGGATTAACTGTTTGGGAAATTCCCTTTCTGATTAAGGTGCATCTTGAATTCTAATTTTGTATTTTGATTTGATGTGACAGTTTCTCAAATGGTTGTCCCATCAAATGTTTCTAAACTTTTCAGGCTATGATCCCAATTCAACTCAGTCGGGACCCATCATGGTGAAGTATAGTGGGAACAAAATTGTCAATTGGTTTAATTATATTATTTTAACAGTTTATTTTCTTATTTGGCATAATGTAATAAAGATTTGATTTAAATTAAAAACATATATTTAACAGTGTCATTTATATTGAAAGTAACCATATACTTTCTAAAAGGTGGCACGTTAAAACTATACTTATGAACAGCATTTTTTTTTTCCTGTTGCGTGAAGTACTTTGAATTGCCTTGTGTACGAATTGTGCTCTACAAATAAACTTGCCTTGCCTTGCCATGCAGATAAAAAAGTGTCGTCCCATACTGTGGAATATTACAGCCACAGTAACAACATTTCCATGGAAACTAGCAGGAGGAGGGGCCTACGGGCCAAGTTTATGGAGATGCAAGCTTGCTCACAATGTTTTTCAATGTTTTTTAGTGCAATTAAAAAATCCAAAATGAAACACTTACTTTTATTTTAATCTATTTTTAAGATAAAAAGTTGATAGATAAAACACATTTTAAAAATGTTGGTTTGTTAAATTTAACTTTTTCCTTTCATACACTTGATTCTTTGCTTTTTGTCTGAGTAATTCATACACAAGACATATGTTAATGTTCCAATTAAAGCCCAAATATGGAGAAGGTTGGGATCTCATTTGTCCAATCCATTGTTACTTGCATTTTAAGAGCAAACTATTTCCGAGATGGTACTTACTGTGAGATAGAAAAACAAATGATTTATAACTTACCTACAGTATAGAAACAACATAAATGAATATAAATGGCCGGTCCAGTTGCTCATGATGGATTATAATACGTGAGAGGAAATAGCACAGCTGCATTAAAGCCTGGCATCAGTATCTCTGAATCTGATGGCAGTCGCTATCTCAGCTGTATTAGCTAATAGCTGTGGTCAGGCTGATAACTTCCAGACGAGAAGGGAAAGGCTCTCCGGAAAACAAAGGCAGGTTTAGGCCCTGGTTCACAAATGAGATAAAAATAGCGACGAGATAAGATCAACAAGTATATTTATGTGAGATGTGTGTAATGGTGCAGGACAGATGGGTTCACATAAGGACTTCAGGATGTCATATGGAAAACATAAAATAGTGGAGTTATAGAAGAGGTGGGAAATATATCAAAATTGAGATAATATGAATGTTGTTTTGAAGATATGCAACAACAAAAAAATATATTGTTAACTTTCAAATAAGGGTATATGGTGATATTTCTACACCTTTGCGATTAATTGTACAGACATTTCCCATTAATCTGCTAATTAAACCTCAACTAACTAACAACTACGGGAGTTTAAATTTGAGAAGATACTTAATCCCTGTAGTTAAAGTAATAGAGTGGCAGTTCATTATATTTTCACTACATCAATTAAAAATTTGAATTGTATGTAGGAGGTGGAACTTAATGAAAATATTCTGAAGAAAAAAAGCTGTCTATTACAGGCTATGTTCTGATGATTAGTTGATTTTTTGTTTTGTTTTGTTTAAAAATAGGCAGGAGATTTTGCTGAGGGTTAAAGAGGGACAGAGGGGAGTGTGCGTGTGGGATGGAGAGCTATCCTTCAGCCTGGCATGTGTTTTGGGCGGGAGTTGGTTGTTCGGATCGTGACCTCTGCACAACGACAGGCTCCCTCCCACTGCAAGCATGCACTCTCAAACCCACAAACTTGGGCCTGTTTTTCCACCACACATGGATCCAATTGGAGCCTACTGTTGCTGCTGTGTTTGCAGCTTCAAGAACCATGGACTGAAAAAACACACAGTAAGGCAGGCACATGGCAAGCCTGCTTATGAAATGAATGACAGAGGAAAGTGGAGTTACAGTATATTTGTAGTGATTTAATAGATTTAAAGACATTATACTTTGTGTATAATTAGTGAGAGTAATTATATTAGTGAATACTTTAGTTAGAGTCTTGTGTCTTATTGAAGAGAGAAGTGGAAAATCTCAGCTCAGGACAGTGTATTGCAAGTGTAAGGTTATACATATTTCCAGTGTCTTGGTGGAAGTTTGCCTTCTGCAAGTGCTTCTAATAATAACATTTACTTAATATCTTTTCTAACTCTGCAGATTTGTGTGTTTTGCACATGGGGACCATGTTTCTTTGTCTAATCTATGCTATAACAATAGGTTACAGAGTCCTGTATATTTGAAATGATCTTAGCTTATCTGTGATATGGCTATATACAACATTGCATGACTTGTTTTTCTAATATCATGCAGCTCTGGTGTGTGTTATATTATGTGCAAACAACCCAGCATTTAGAGGGCTCCAAGCCACGCCAACAAACCGGGCTGTTTACTACTTGGTTGGTCGTAAAAAGTAAATATGCATCAGTGGCAGCCTATCAAAGACTCCTTCATTCGGTTCAAGGCTACGATGGCTTGGATCGGCTCGGACAGAAATTCTCTGTGGTAAAAGTCGGAGAGCCATACTGTCCCTTACACTTAGGCCCTGTGGCGTTGGTCTAGAGGTGATTGGTGAATAGTGACGCTGAGTGGGCAGTGAAGTACAGGTGCAGCTCTGAATGGGCGCAGAGTCAGCGCACAGGCATGCACTCATCCAGACATGTGCTCACAGTCTATCAGTGACAGATAGCAGCCAAATAACAAACATCTGTGCGTTGTTCCCTGGACAACGCCCCACTGCCTCTCAACAGCAACATGTCTTTAAAAAATATAATATCAGTCAGTATTTGAGTTTAGCAAACACTCACTGAAGTCAATTTTATGAAGTGTTTTGCATATAAACCAATAGAAGTTCACTTGTACCATTTGGCTGAAGGTGAATTCACGAGTCACAGAGTTAAACTGTGAGTTTGAAGAAAGTGTCAGAAAAAATGTTTTTTATGTATTTTTTGGAAGCAGAGTCTGTGTTTGATGTTGGTAGCATATTCTTCTGATTATAGTGTTAGATCATTCTGTAAAACATGTCGAACCATTGGTCCTTCATTGGTATTTACTTTTCTCCATTGTAAATAGGAACAACTCACTGACTGAGCAGACGCAGACAAGCCTTAGAGAAACTAGAATATTTCAGCAATTTGGCCAAAAATGTGGCATGCACTTGACTCTGGGGTTGGTTTATCAACTGTGTTTCCAAGCTGTTGTGAGATTATGTCTTTACAAAAGCCCCGCAGTCATGAGTTTGCAAGTAAAAATGCTGCTCCAGCAGCCACAAGCCACGCAGGTGTGTGAGAAACATGCTGAGCTCATACTGATCTGAGTCAAATCGAACTTATTCAACTTTTATGAAGATTATGTTGATTGTTAGAAATATAAAATGCTCTCTGAAGGAGCCCCAGGTGAGGTTCAAAATTATTTTTAACCATAAAGATATGCAAATAATATGAAAAATCTTTCTAAGTCATTGTAAAGTAAAAAAATAACAAAAAACATAAAAATAAAGATTATTAAACTAAACAGATGTTAGATGTAAAATGTGTATTGCACTCACCATGCAGTGTTCTGGTTAGTCTCCTGGTGAGTGAGTCAGAGTTGAGCTGAGGATAAAGTGGTGGAAGAGTTGAGCCCACAGAAGGACGGACTTCACTCTGAACCCATTGTCAGGGTCACGTTCACATCCAGACAGTGGACAGTGGGCAGGGCTCCCCTCAGCCTGGTTTCTGCTGTATCCCCAGAGTCCAGGTCCAGGACAAGTCCAGCAGTCCTCAGGAGCAGAGCACACAGAGATCAGAGCTCTGCTCTCCACTGCCTGCTCCGGAGCGCTCACTCTCTCCTTGTCTCTCCTGAAAACCTGAAAAACCACAGACGCACACAGCCACACACTCTCCACTCAGAGCCGGAGTAACAGTAACAGTAGAGACACAGACTTTGAACAGTTGTCCCATGAGCTCTACTGTCCATATGAAAGTCTGGAGGCAGGTCTGCCCCTCCCTCTGCCTCTCTCTCTCTCCTCTTTCATTCCCTCCCGACTTTTACAGCCTCCGCTGAGACACTCTTATTGTGGCAATTGCATTAGCCTTTAGCCAGCCGCGGAATAGCTCTTAGAGCCTAATGCAATGTTGTGTCTCTCTGCCTTAGACTCTCTCTCTCCTTATCTTTCCTCTGCTGTCTGCGTCTCCCCAGTGTCTGTCACTTTGACATGGGCACACATACACCCCTCCGTCCAGTCCTTCCACATCTTTTCTTTCTACCCTCAGAGTTTTCCCTTAAAGGGACACTGTCTCCTTTAGCTCTTTATGGATCTGCTGGGCCACTCTCAAGGAGTCCAGGTCTGAATCCAGGTGCAGGATCAGGTTTCAAGCTAAGAGCCATTGATTGCCTTTCTCTTGTATTTGCCTTCTGATTGTCTACAATGTTTACCTTCCTTTTACTGAACTAATGCTCCACTCTGCCTCTGCAGAATATGCAAGTATAAACAAAATCAATGCCATAACAATGGGCAGAAAGCATTCAGCCACTTTAGGTCAATAACAGGTAGCCAGTTAGCTTGTTTGCAATGGCACTGGCTGAAACTGAGAAGTTGTTCAAGCTTTTACCAGGCACAAAACTGGATCCAAGACCAATGTGTAAAGGTGAGCCCGCATTACAGAAAAAGGGGTGACATTTGGGTGACATTTATGTGTAGCTACAATGTGCACATGGGATTTAGAAGGCTAAAATACCCATTGTGTCTCACAAAATCCTGAGTGACACTCACTGCAAATTAAAGTGCTCACATTTAATTTCACATTTTAACACTGAAATAGCCTAATTGTTTTAAGGCAGCGCTATCTCTGCAAACAGAAATAGCAAAAGCACTAAACAAATGCACTTGTGATGTCAACTGCTAAGATAAAGTCAGTCTGTCTATATAAAGCTGGCATGGACAGTGTTTGGTCAGCTCTCGTTGACACAATGCAGAGATTTTGGACTTGGCCTTTCCGTCTGACACCGAGTGACGGGAGACCCAGAGGAGACCTCAAAACAGCTTTTGTCTCCTGCACAACAGTGCTCCAATCATCACACTAAAGGTCAGTGTGCATAGGCCAACGTCTCTTTGCTTAATAAGCAGCATTAACTGCAGTTCAAAATGAGCATCGCCGGCACATGAAATGGCCTTTTACAAAAACTCTGGACCAGGAAGGCATGGCTGACCCCAGGTGAAAATTTAAAATGATTAGAAATCAGCAGCTAAGATTGGACAATATATTTTTTTAAAGTATTACACATCAAAACCTAACACTTATTAATTACACAGTGGTGATGTTGTTGGAGAGTGAGAATTGCAGCCCATGCAATGTTCTCGGAGCCGTTTGTCCGTCTCATAACTCACACTTATTATATCAGCTCGATTTATCATTTGAGTGCACAGGAGCAGACCTCAGTGTTCTGTGAGGCCAGTCTCACCAGGGGACACTTTAGTTTTTAAGGACAACCAGGGAAATACTGGATACATTGATTCTAACGTTTCCTATTAAGAAAACTATGTTCTGACCTGAAAGAAAGGTTTGTTTTTTATTGCATAATAAATTAAAAAGACAACAAGAATAGTGTAGATCTGAAATAGTCAAAAACCTTTTTCTGACTGCTCATCTTTCTATGGCATGTTCTCAAAAATGTATCAAAACGTTATTAGTGGGACTATTTACCAAATAAAAACTAATATGGTGACACTATGACTCAAATGTTATATTGTGATTGGCACTTATTACTAAAATCCAGCTCCCGTGTGTTTGCCTATGTATCAGATATTTTTCCTCTGGGCACATTTGTTTATTTGAACTGGTCTATATTCAAGCTTTCCCTCCAAAGAAAGCCAAGAGAGAGCTCAGATGCATGGAAACTGATGGTTGTTTTTGAGCTGTAAGGGCAAAGATTCCATGAATGTGCAGCATCACTGTTACACATTATTTAAACATTTCAAAACTCCTTGTGTGGTGCGCATACAGCCAACATGTAGCATTAACACAGGGCTTAAGTAAAAGTTAATAAGCAAAAAATATATATAGTTTCATGCAGTATGTATTGTGAGTGTTGAGGTGCCTAAAACTGCCTAAGAACAAGTACTCACACAACATCTACACATAAATACTGTACACAAGAAACACCTGCTTGGACCCATGCAAAGACCAAACAGAACATATGCAGATGAGAGAGGGCCTTCAGGGCATGTGACCAGCCCACATCCTGTTTCCAGACCAAACCAGAATCTCGCCTCTTCACGCGACCTACCAGAGAAATGAGCCAGATGAAAGGTTTGCTGTTTCTAATTGCCAATATATTCAAACTGTACAGCATCTGTAAATCTAACTAACTCTTGTGTACATAGTAATGCCTATTTTTATTTTTATTTTATAGTAATTTTTAAATTGTTTCTTAATGCATGCCCTTTTGGATTGAATATATGTTATTTTATTATTGCTCAGTGTTTTATGTTGCACCTTAACGCCGAGACAAGTTCCTATGTTTGTGAATTTTGTTCATTGACAATGACAATAAACTCTTTCTGATTCTGATCTGATCAGCAAAAGCCAATCTTAAATTAGAGACAAATGAGTTTATTGATAGCTTCAAAGACACTAAAGGTTGCTAAGAATCTGTATTTGACTATTTGAGATTTGTCATTCAATTACTTCAAGTTCAAATCTGGAGATACCTTTTTGTTATTTAGTTATTTTCTACTGGTCAGCCTCCATCATGTTTTTATAATCTAGGTCTGACCATGGTCATGGATGTATGGCCCAATCGCAAAAGAGACATGATTTACAGTTTCTCGCTGTAAGACCATCAAGAACCTTTCTGGAATTCAACCATTTCTACTTTTGCATCTGATTAACTTACTGATTCACAACAAAATAAGAAAATGTATGTCATTTATATCATTTATAATAAGTAAGTAATAAGTTTCCTATCTTCACCATTCATTACAGAATAGTTGAGTAGAAAGGGCACATTGAGTTCTCTTGAGTATGATTGAGTAAGATACACAGAGGGGTCCTGGAGAACATCTGGACCTTAAACCTAAGACTGCATCAACAGAAAGGATGTGTGGCCAAGTGGCCGGGGTCTTTGTAGAGATATATTCACACTGCAGTGTGTAGCTTGGATGACACAGTTGTATTTTACCATGTCCGCTTTTTCAGCAAAGAAAGTTCAACTTCAAACATTTTCAAGAGGAGATTGAGTGAAAGTTTGGGACTTGAGTATTCACAAGGTCACATAATCCAAACACAGCCAGACTGGACCAGACTTTTCAGTTGCCACAGTCTAAATGTGCCTGTTTTTTCTTTCTTCTTCTTCTTTCTCAATTAATCATTGTAACACATGGAGAGTATAAGCTGAAGTAATCACCGCTCTGTTCTCAGGGAGGAAGACCTCTCTGAGGCCATTGGTACCAAGTGGTCCCCCAAAGGGTCCGGACCCAGCCCGGCACTGGCTCTCACTCAGCTGATGATGATGGATGATTGGAGAGCAATGATGAATCGACTCCTGTCAGGGCTTTTCCACGTCCACATCTGGGACCACATGCACCACAGTGTACTTTCCTGCAAGCCATTTCTCAAAAAACACAAGTACACCATCATGAAAATGTCACAAGAGACAAATAGTTGTAATAATGCGTTTTATTTTCTATTGTACTTTACATTGTATAAATAATTCCCTAACGATAATATTATTAGCATTATTATTACTACAGTTTATTCTTATAGTGCGTTTCAACCTTCAAGACACTCAAAGTACTTTACTTGGCAGTGTGGGTGAAGTGTCTTGCCTAAGGACACAACAACATTTCCTCTAGCTGCTTCACTGTGGTACCTGGTGTTCCAGCGGTCTCCCATCCAAGTACTAACTAGGCCATAGCTTCCAAAAGCTGACTGGCAAGCAGGTTTGGCCTGTATGGCCTGGGTTCTGTGCCATCGGCCCCCGTGACCACCAGCAATTACTCACTCAAACATCACATTCACACAGGTGGGTGAAGTGTCTTGCTTGTACTTATCGGTCTTATCTGCTTCTATATATTCCGTCTATTATTCCAAGTCATTCTTAGTTGGCCTACAGACATAAGATTTTGCCAAACCCAAGGTAATCTCATCTTTGCTCAGAAGTTCACACGCTACTTGAACTGTTTATCGCTTGACACTTTCCTCATTCGTTTCATCACTCTTTCTTAATTTCCTGTTTGCCGTGGATGGGTCTGGCACTGGGCCCACATGTTATCTGTGCTCAATGATGTGAGAGCTTCAAAGCTGGTCTGAGCCCTTAACCAAACGAGTCTTCGCCTTGCCCCCCACAGCCAGCGAAGTGATCAACCTAGTTTTATGAAAGACAGGAACGCAGATGTTTTGTGATTCAATCAGGTTAACGCTTGGTGTTGATGTCATTTAAGCAGCCGGATCAATAAGCGGTGGGTTCGGAAAGATGTTGCCATGTGCACGGGACTGTATAGATTTCAAAGATCTTCCACATGAATGCAAACAGGAGCAGAGGGAAACATTTCAACTTGACTGAGATTTCGAACAGAATTTCAATCAAGCTGGCTTTGACTTCATTCTCACGCATCTGGCAAAAAGCATCTAGTGACAACAAACAATGTAGCCACATCATATACACAGACAACAGTGTATCATCCATGCAGATACGGACAATTGCAAACCAGATGTGTACAAAGCTTAAACCTCAGCTCCTCTTGATTGGAGCTAGCCCACAGATCATGTTCAGTCATTAGTCTTGAATGCAAGCTTTGAAAACTAACCCGATGGAAAAAATGAACATGGAATTAGTGGGTTCAATAATCACACAGGCTCACGATTTCTAACTCACCATAAAATCAGTGTATATCCAAACGTGAAACCCTAATGACGATGTGACTCTTACAAGCCCTATGAACTTAAATACATTGAAGATATCGGTTCATTGAGCCAGTATATTAATTTATGTTTAAATTCATTCATAAAGGACATTGAGATCATATCAAAATAGTGCTGTCACAATACTAAACATGTCAAACTAGATTTCATTACTAAGCAGATTGTTCTATAGGTAGATGTAGGCTGAACAGAATGTAATTTTCAACACTAAATTATTGGACTTTTTGTAATATTACCATGTGGTCTTACACAGGTTCTGATTGTTGACGAAGAAGCAAACTATTCATGAAAGGTTTTCGACTTTCCAATAATAATACTTGTTCAATTATAGTTTGATAGTAGTTTCAGTATCTATTAGTATTTGGGTATACATTTTTTAGACAACCTTATATCAAAATTACATTCACAAATAGAATAGGAGGAAATCTGACCTGACAAGTTAACCATGTTTTGTATACTGGTTACTTAAAGGCTTTCCCCATGTGAACAGCTTAAATCTCGTAGGCCATCAAACTGAAATCAGCCTAATCATCCTGGCAAACAAGCAAAACAAACATGGAGGCTGTGAGTGATGTCGGGACAGTGTGCCGCTGGGCCCTAAAGTGACCCCGAGAAGAGCCGGCCTCTTGACTAATTGGTGTTTAAGCTCAATCATAGCCAGCGCATTTCCTACTCCTCTGGGCTGCCTAAATGCCTCTATTCTCCACATCAAGCCCTCCATCTTAAGTCCTCATTTTCACTCTCTTCCTGGCAAAACCCCCCCTCACCAGCCGCGTCCCAGTCAGTCAGTCTGGTCCACTCTGGGGGGAGGCAACGTGGGAGTTTAATTGCCTTGTATTTCCATGAAACCAACTTCATTACATGGCCCACGCAGCATACTCGGGACCTGCCGCAATTTGTTTGTGTGTTTATTAGGCTGGTGGTGAGCCCGCTTCCCCGCACAGATGGAGGAAGGGAGAAGGTCAGAGGCTGCTCAGCAGGCGCAGGCGTACATTCATTGTGATGCAAACGGTAGAAAATATGACAGGAGCGTCTGGGAGATCGGTGAGAGGGCTTGATGTGCAGGAAGAAACCAGGGTCGTACACATAAAGATGAAAAGACAAGATACTGAGAAGATGAGCTGAAGGTCGACCGGGGCAATGACAAATACAAACCAAAGCTCACAGGCTTTAGTTTAAATCTTGTAGGATTGTGCCTTTCTAAATCCCAATACATGCATTAAATGTGTTTGGTGTAATTTGGTAAAACAAATTGTCTATTAAAAAGAAGGAAACATTTAATAAGGTCCTCAAAAATGTTCGATTCCCCGCATGTAGGAAATGATTGCTCCATACATACACGCCCTTTGTCTTCATTCATGAAATTCTGAAAGTCCCACCCACAAAACGTACAGTTCATACAAAGAGGCATAAGAACTGCTTTCACAACCCTGGAGTTCACAGAATACAGGAGATGACAGCACGTGTCACAGAGCTATGAAAAGATTTGAACACAAAAAATAACACAGATCTCTTTCCAGTCAATTTGCACCATTCTCTTGTGCAATGATTATGTGATGACACTGTCAGAAACCCACACGCAGATCTAAAACGGCACCCTCCAAAATAATCTTAAATGTATAAGATTATATAAAAACAGTGTGGAAAAGATAAAATTAGAGAACAAGAGGAGCGGGGAAGACACTTGAGCGCAGGAGCGATAGGAGATGGGCCATACTCAGTGGGCAGAGTGAGTGAGCGGCTCTGAAAGTGGATATGAAGGCGGATGACCGCATTAACAAAACCTAATGGAACGGCTGGCTCCAACAGGCCTTGTCATCCATTATCCGACTGTTGCTCTGTGCAACCAAATAGGCACACGGCTTCAGACACAACAGCTCAGCTGTCATACGCTATATTCTCCCTTTTTCATTGTCTTATTTCCACTGGCCTAAATCAAAAAGACTGGTAAATCAATTGCAAGGTACGTTAATAAGCCTGGGCAATATTGCCTCCTTTGGTCTTGTGACCACAAATCATTGCAAGTCAATGTCAGAAGCGAAAAAAAAAATATATTGTGTTGAAAAGAAAGAAAACAAATTATATTTGTAATATCAGATTAATAAAGCTACAAAGACATCTCATCAACAGCCGAGTTAAATATCTGATTGATAGGACAGCTCTGTTAGTGTCAGGCCTCTTCAGTGTGGTCAGTGTTGTGTGACCTGCAGCAGTGTGAAGAGAACATGACAATGGGAAGGGCCGGTAAATCAGTGGGGGCAATTTACAGAAGCATATTCTTCAGAAATTGCTTACCGTTAGGAGGCTAATCTTTTAATCCACCACACTCACCCACACATACTTTGCTCTCTTTGTGTGGCCACAGCGAAAGTGTTTCTGTGACCAGAGGTCCAGAGCAAATGCTCTCATTCAGGACATTCCCAGGAGCACTGAAAGAAACGAGGACAGTGAACAGCTCAGGCATTGTAGATGTGACAGAGTATCACTCGATGTTAATGTTAAGCAAAATGTGTCCTCTGCATTTGACACATCCTTTAATGCCACCGGGCATCTCCTCAGGAGCAGTGGGCAATGCAATATGATCTTAAAATGATTTCAGTAACAAAACTGAGAGGTTGGATTTTATTTGGCTAACTACAATTAAAACATAGGCCTACCACAGGAATCATAATGTAATGTAAAACTAAAGCACAATAGATATCTATTATAAAGTCATTGTTTTGTGTCTGTAACATAACCTGCTGTTTTGTTCTTTTGTTTGCCTCTTACCCTCTCACTATCCTGGGCATAGATTATAGAGCAGGAAATAACGACGCCAAGGTCCATTAAGTGGGATGGCAGGACATCATCATATCAGCATTAATCTCCCATTTAGCAGAACAGCCCCTGGAGAAAGACAAGAGGAGTGTGTGAGGGCCACCAGTAAGAGAAAATATACTCTCTCCTGATGCAGCCAAGCGTAACATATATAGATATGTTACGCAAGATAACATATAATGTATTAGCCTTTACTCCAGTTATAACCAAATAATGAATGAAGAAAATTACATAAATATATTTAGAATAACTTACACTTTAGACAAAGCTGAAAGTGGCAAACGGTAGACCTAGTTTAGGCTGAGTAAATAAGAAACACATTACATATTGTACACTTGCGCATGCAGAAATAAGCCGTACTTTGTGTATCATATGGAAGTATATGCTCAACATGCTTTACCTTTCCTTCAGATCCAGGGTTTACATTTGCTACATTGCGCCACCTGGTGGCGATGATCAACGTTACAATCAGTGAAATGAGTTGCCCGGGATAATGCCAAAAAGACCCCTTCGTTTTAAACGGTTTAAAATAATTTAAATCGTCCAAAATGAAAATAAAACAGATGAAAATACAAACATTCACTGTGTGAGTTACCCGTGCTTGAGTCTGTATAAAGTTAGATAAATAGTAACACGTTTAAAATAGTAGTCCATGTATCTGCCTGCTGTTGTCCATTAACGTCCAGTGGCTGAGCTCTTGAAGCGAGAGGGACAGGAAACACTTGTGTTTAACTTTTAGCCCTGTCCTACATTCAGTAGTCAAGATGTTTGAGGAAGCAAGTGAAGTGTTTGACAACATGTTCAAGTCCTCTTTTCCCCTCACCTTTATCGTGTTTATCCCCGCGGTGTTGATCCTGGTATCGCCGCTCCCGGCCGAAGCGGCGCACGAGTTCACGGTTTACCGCATGCAGCAGTACGACCTGCAAGGACAAGCCTACGGTGAGATCTGCATTTAATGCCCCTGTCCGTGAGCGTGCACAGGGCGCTTTTACGTGATTAAATTTGGTACGAATAGATGAAGATTGTGAGCCAAATTCGTTCAGTAGCTTTGAAGCTAACGCCGCTAACACTCAAAGCGTGGGACTCAATGGGCTTCAGCTTCCTGATATTGGCGACATTTTGGGGACATTTTTGAAGATATAATAATCATTTGTTTTAAAATGTTTAATTGTATAACATACTAGCATCATTCAGAATTAAAACTAAGGAAAGGCTGTAGTTGTAGTGTGGATGGTACTCATGTGTAGCAGACTCATGTTTGAACGTACCTCCCAAAATAAGTAACATTTTGAAACGCATCATATTTCAAAAGAGTTATTAGCAAGAGGTATATGAGGCTAGAGGCCACCTCCATGAAGATGTTTGATTTTTTTTGGAGAAAGGACAAACTGTAGAGCTACATGTCAGACTCTGACCAGTGGCGACCTGGAGGTCATCCTGTCCGGCTCTGCCAGTGTTCCTCCTATAGCTCCTGTAACGTGACAGTGCTCCTCCTGCAACGTGACAGTGCTCCTCCTGCAACGTGACAGTGCTCCTCCTGTAACGCGACAGTGTTCCTCCTGTGCTCCTCCTGTAACGTGACAGTGTTCCTCCTGTGCTCCTCCTGTAACGTGACAGTGCTCCTCCTGTAACGTGACAGTGCCTCCTCCTCCTGTAACGTGACAGTGTTCCTCCTGTTGCTCCTCCTGTAACGTGACAGTGTTCCTCCTGTGCTCCTCCTGTAACGTGACAGTGCTCCCTCCTGTGCTCCTCCTGTTAACGTGACAGTGTTCCCTCCTGTGCTCCTCCTGTAACGTGACAGTGCTCCTCCTGTGCTCCTCCTGTAACGCTGACAGTGCTCCTCCTGTGCTCCTCCTGCAACGTGACAGTTGCTCCTCCGTGCAACGTGACAGTGCTCCTCCTGTGCTCCTCCGTTAACGTGACAGTGCTCCTCCTGTGCTCCTCCTGCAACGTGGCAGTGCTCCTCCTGCAACGTGACAGTGCCTCCTCCTGCAACGTGACAGTGCTCCTCCTGCAACGTGACAGTGCTCCTCCTGCAACGTGGCAGTGCTCCTCCCTGAGGTGGCTCCTGTAACATGACAGTGCTCCTCCTGTAGCTCCTGTAACTCCTGTAACATGCAAATTATGTGATTTTGAACCTGTCCAAATTGTCTCTCCAGGTACCAGAAAATGCGCTCCTGAACACTGAAGCTCGCACTGTCGAGGCAGACGTACTAAGTCGTCGTTGTGTCATCATGAGACTGGCAGACTTTTCTTATGAAAAGTACCAGGATGCTTTGCGGCAGTCTGCGGGGGCCGTGGTCATCATTCTGCCCAAAAACATGTCTGCTCTTCCCCAGGACATTGTGCAGGTAATACACAGTCATCGCTAACTTCAGATGGTACTGGAAAGTCTGATACGTGCGTTTGTTCTGGTTCTGGCAGTAAACAAAATGATATAATTCACTTTTTACTATTTTGAATAACGACTTTCTTCTTTTTCTGTAGCAATTTATGGAACTGGAGCCAGAGATGTTGCCACAGAAACCATAATCCCAGTGTACTTTGCCATGGAGGACGACGAGCTGTTGTCTATCTACACACAGACTCTGACCTCCTCCACATCCCAGGGGTCTTTATCAGCAGCTGAAGGTAGATGTATTTCAAATAAGGTTATGGGTTTAATAACTAATCGGGTGTAATCTTTATTATTTATTATTTATATATATATAATTATATATATAATATGCATACACACACATGTATGTATATATAAATAATATATTTATATATATATTCAATATATATATATTATATATTATATTTTATATATATATTACACGTACACATACACACACCCACACAAAAATTGTCTAACTTCTTCTGGTTGTGTTTTTTTTTCATAGTGCTGCTTCATACAGCCACAGCAAATGGTTTCCAGATGGTCACAAGTGGAGCTCAGAGTAAAGCTGTCAGTGACTGGGCCATCACCAGCCTAGAGGTAAGGAATACTGGTTTTGTAGCAACGTGTGACTAAAAAGGCTTCTATAACTACTATGTGAACCATGTCTTGTTTTGCAGGGTCGTCTGGCAGGAGTTGGGGGAGAAGATCTGCCTACAATTGTCGTCGTTGCTCATTACGATTCATTTGGTGTCGCTCCTGTATGTGTCAAGCATCAAGTTTTTCATTTTGATCTGTTTTTCTTTGAGTCTTTGATTCAGTAACACGTTTTCCTTCTTTTTTTCTTCTTTTTTTAAACCTCTCCAGTGGCTGTCGTATGGAGCAGATTCAAATGGTAGTGGGGTGTCTTTACTGCTGGAGTTGGCTCGTCTCTTTTCTAAACTTTACACGTACAAGAGGACACATGCTGGGTGAGACATGACATCATTTTAGTGTGTATTGTTTTGTTATTTGTATTGTTTATTTTTGTTTGCCCCTCGAGTAGGGGCAGTGCGTTGCTGCCATGTGGTACACAAGTATATACCATGACAGTTTACATTCAGGCTAGATAAAAGAATCAAAAGAGTAATCCTTAAAAGCACATCAGACGGATTTGAATAATCTAATTGTGGAAGGAATAAAGGACATAGAATAGCGATTAGTTCTAACCAGGGGCATCTGATAGCGCCGACCTGTGGGCATTAGGGTAAAACCTGAAGATAAAATGTGCCCCTCGTCTTGGCTTTCCTGGTAACCCGACAGGGTGATGTCAGATCTCTTAGCTGGAAACCCATTCTTTTCTAACAGACTTTAACATTACTGTTCATTACTGTGCTTTGCCTTCTCAAAGAGGCCACCAAACAAGGAAACAAAAGAGATGGGGAAATAAAAAATGGCACGAATGATTTCATGAACATAAACTATACAGACTTTTGAATCTGTGCCATTTTAATACAAGAAAAGTCTAATTTCCTCCTCCAATGTCTAGCTTCTATTCTAAACCCCATGTTTCTACTGACAGTTTTGAGTTTGGACTTCTCGAGTCAAAAACCCAGACCATATGTCTGATTTTACATCACTGAATCGATTAATTGCTCAGCTCTTTACTGAGGATTTAGGGAAGCTTTTATTGAATCTGAGCTGATATTTTGTGAGATGGTTCCTTTGAGGGGCTTTTGCTGTATATATTTTTTTTTAAAAAGAAGAAAAGTCCATGAACATTGTTTCTTTTTAATTGTAACTTTGTTCTAACTTTACAATGCTTTTATTCCAGTGTCTCAATATAAAATGTCTGTGTAACTTGGCCAGGTCAGCTAGTTCTCAATGGGTCTTACTGGCTAATTTTAAAGGTTAATAATGAAATAAGTGTCATATGTATCTGCAGTACCAGAATAAAAAACATGCCTTCTATAATAAAACTGCATTTTTCTGGTCCAATCTTTGAAACAGTTTGATTAATTGACGTTCCATAACTTTGTGTTTTGTACAGATATAACTTGCTGTTCTTTTTATCTGGTGGTGGAAAATTTAACTACCAGGGCACCAAACGCTGGCTGGAGGACAACCTTGACCACACAGGTGCAGTTTACAGAATAAACTGTTAATTACCACTCAATTTAAAATGAAATCATGAAGATTGTTTTCTATATGTAGACTTTCCATTTCATTGTCTCAAGAGTGGCATTGTTTACTTAATGCTTTCGTTTAGTTTTGTGTCATTGGCTTTTGTGGTTGTGATTCAATAGACTCCAGCCTGCTGCAAGACAATGTGGCCTTTGTGTTGTGTCTCGACACTCTGGGCAACGGAGACTCTATACATCTCCATGTTTCCAAGCCTCCCAAAGAGGGCACTCCTCAGTACCAGCTGCTAAAAGAGCTTGAGATGGTAAGCACAAAGACCTAAAATCTAGTTTACTATAAAAAAGTTTCCAGTAAATAACATACATGTGCTTTTGTGCTTTTAGGTGGTCTCCAGTCAGTTCCCTGAGGTAAAGTTCTCCATGGTCCATAAGAAGATTAACCTCGCAGATGACATGTTGGCTTGGGAGCACGAGCGCTTCGGTATTCGACGACTTCCCGCCTTCACCCTGTCCCACCTGCCCTCTCACCGCCTGGCTCAGCGCTCCAGCATCATGGATGTGCGGTCAGTGTCCCCCTCCTCACATTACGGAGTGGGAGAGCCCCCTGCTGGGTGGGTTCATTACTGCAAGTCTATGTATCTCAAAACAATGAACTTTTTAAAATCCTGTGTAATGTTGTACATGTGTTTTTTTTTTGGTTTTTTTTCCCTTCAATTATCACCTCATCTGACCGACTTGTCTTCTGTTAGTTCTGAAGTTGTAGGCTTGAGTTGTAGTCTTTGTAGGGATCATCAGCCTCATGCATTGTGTGACTAGTTCCCCTTCACACAGTCACACAGCACATATTTTATTTGAAATGTATAGTTTTTCTTTTTTGCTTGACTTGTAAACAATAATATTCCTATCTCTTTCTGCACGTGTCTTGCAGGCCTCATGTAGACATGCAGAAACTTGGCAGGAACACAAAAATTGTTGCAGAGGCTCTTGCCAGGGTTATTTATAACCTCACAGAAAAGGTACTATACATTAGAAGATGCCTCATATATCAGTTTATAATTCTTTCACTCACTGTGCAGGGTGCCCCAGGAGATCTGCAGATTTTCACTGAACAAATGGTAAGTAGCTCGTGTGAATACAGAATAATGGAAAACGTGTATTTATGGTGTGCCATCACATCAGCAGGTGCAGGAGGAGCAGCTCTCAGCAGTGGTCGATTGGCTCACAGCTCAGCCTAGAGCCGCACAGTTGGTGGATAAAGACAGCAGTGTTGTTTCCACACTGGAGTATCATCTCACACGTTACCTCAAGGATGTGAAGAAACATTATGTCAAGGCAGATAAGAGGTGAAGAACGTGTTCTACCCATCTCTACACAAGTTTCATTTTCCTTATCTCTGACCCAAAACAATACTTTCTTTTTTCAGAGATCCTGAATTTGTGTTTTATGACCAGCTCAAGCAGACAATGAACGCTTACAGGTAAAGTTAATTTTTCCACTTTTCTCACATGCGCTTCTCTGCTTCCGTCATTCTGGATTTACCTGTATAGTTTTGTTTTGTGTATACACCTGACCAGTATTCTGACTCAAATCTGGCAATAAAGCCCTGGCACTTATCTTTCACTCCCTGCAGCAGCACCAAGGATCTGCCATTTTTTGCAATATGTTTGGTGTTTTCAAGAATAAGAACAACTGTCACTTTTATCTTTAAGTTCATAAGAGCAACTGTCACTTTTATCTTTAAGTTCTCATTTCACTTATCGTCATAATTTTTCCTCAAACAAGTCAAAACTCAAGTTTTCTTTTTTTCCCCAGAGTCAAGCCAGCTATTTTTGACCTCCTGCTTGCAGTTTGTATTGCTGCATATTTGGGTGTTATGTATCTTGCTATTCAGGTACGTGACTTTGGTACCACTTTAAACTCTAAATACAAAAACATTATTGGTTTCCACAATTGCTGAAAGCCCATTGTCTTTGTTGTCTCTGCAGAACTTTGGAGTTTTGTACAGTGTGGTCCGTAGGATCACCCAGCCCAAAACAAAGACTCACTGAACCTTTATATTGCCTTCACAAGTCCCTGAAGTTTGTGTCCGACTCCTGTTTAAAGGTGTATTCTATACACTTTCCTCTTCCCCCTACCGTCTCAAGGACTAAGTTTCAGGAAGGACCAAAATCATATTTTGTCCTGGGGCATGCTTTTCACAAGATCAAATATTTTTTGCAGGAAAAACTACATGGATCAAAACTATTCGTTTTCATTTAAACTCCACTTGCCTCTTCGTACTTTACCAGTGACCTGTGAATCTTGTCTTGTTGGCAGCTAGAGTGAGTGAACTGGCCACACCATTTTGAATTACACAGGACGAGTGGTCAGAATAAAATGTGAACTGTTGTGATTTCTTTACCTCCCATTCATGCCTAACACCAATTAACATTATCAATCAACCTAATCGAAGCATTTCCCCGTAAATATGTGTAGGAATAACGGCTTTTGATTTCCCTCTCTTCCCACTTGTGTTTGTTTCTCACAATCTTGTTTCTTTTTTTCTTAACATCTACTTTAAAAAAGTGTAACCTGTTGAAAAAGGTTTACCCACTGTTAAGCTACAGCTCTCAGCACTTCCGACTATCGTTATTTACACAATTGTTTCCAATCACTTCCTTTTGTCTGTCAGCAAATTTTTTGCGCTGATTGACTGTTTGTGGCCAAGTGGAAACTGGGCCACAACCTTTTTATACATTTTAAATGCCATAGCAAGATACTGGTCAAGTCGGCTAACGTTTTTTTAAAACAATGAAATTCTTAGAAAATATTGGCGTAAAACATATATTGATCTCAAGTTTTACCAAAGTATAGATTTGCTCTGTGGACTTGGCCTTTATTTTGCCTGTAGTGGATGAATGCTGTTAGCTGTATTTTTCATGCATGTATCGTCATCCCACCCCTGGATGTGTGTCAACACTGTGTGTGCTACTTATTTATTGATAGCTTCCATTTGTGCACTGCACTGAGGTCTTATTTGGTCTTAACTGTAAAATTCTCACACAACTTTGAGGAAAGGATATCTGATTTGAAATAAATGGACACAAAACTTGTTAACTGGCATGTTTTTATTGTGTGGGTAAATAAAACATTCATCATTGGATGTTAAAATTGTATTACCAAAAAAATCAATCATTGTCATACTTACAAATGTAATGTTATGCAATTTTAACTAAATGGGGCAAGTTGTGTTAATTTACATGATTTTAAATTCACATTAAGTTCCATGAATGTTTGTTTTCCATTAGGTCATTTGAACTCAAATTCCCTTCCCATTTGTATATTGATGCAAGGATCAACAATAAAAATACTAATAAATTATAGTGCAATTTAATAAAGAAATACAGGGCTTAGTGTCCCTCCATTCAAACCCAGCACTCACAAGATCTTGCCTCTTGGGTTGATAATTTGGCACAGTCAAAGCATCGATGTAAATACTTTCTGTAAAGGTCAAAGTATGAGACCCAATTCAGCCATTCAACAATAGCGTCAATGAGAGGCACTAAGTTTTATCATCTGATCAGTGATTAGTCTACAAAGGGGCAAGGTCATATTAAACATAGGTCTGTATTCAAATCAATTAAAAGTATTTAGCAATACTAGATAAAACTCACTAACCGGTTCAACAGCTGTCTGGCCAAACAAGTGTTAAAACAACTCAAAACAAGCTGAATTGTCAACCAATGTTTCAATATGCATGATAAGATAAGATCATTTGTGTTGAATATCAGTGATTTTAGTTTGAGTAACTGATGTCCTCTGCTTGAGAAGGACAGTCCAAAGCTGCTGCCTTCATACACGGTGCCATTCAACAAATGGATCCAGATCTAACTCATCTAGTCTCGATCTATACATAAAATATTAGCTTAAATTAAATCTAGTCTCACAGTAGAGCAGGGCTTGCTACAACGGTACAAGTCCTTTGTGAACATTATTCTGGAAAAGCATTGTATTTTACACATAAGAAAGGATTGTACAGTACTGATGTTATGTAGTTGGACTACAGTGATACGAGCCAGCATTTACATTGGAAACCAGATCCAGATATGAGTGATGGTCCCTAGACATCTCGTCTGAAAAGATTACTTCATAAAAACAGGAAACATGTTACAGCTTGGAACAGTGCTCTTTAAGTCAAAAAACAGCAGCAAAACAAAATTAACTACGTGAACTACACAAAGTCAAAATGGGAGGAGTTGGAGGAGGCTGTGGATTACAGACTTACACCACCGACACTCCTCCTCCAACAGCGGCATCTGTGGCCTGCTCCAGCAGCACAAGCATGCTGTTTATTCAAGCAAGAGCTCAAATTTGATCTTGAAGAGTAAATAGATCCCTTATTTCAACAGGTTAGACATGTGTTCCCACAAAGACGCACGCAGAACAAGCCAATGAAACCCAGTCCCTGTGATTTTATCTGTAAGAGATTCAAACCCACACAATCGATGACAGTATGAGCCGCACATAGACATTAAGGTTTAGCTTGAACTGGTCTGTTACGGTCTGTGTTCGGTGGTTACAACAGCTTTCAAAGGTTACGTTTGGACATTAAAAGGTAACTTACATAGCGAATGGCTTCATCATTTGTTTGTTATCTTCATAGCATTTTCAAAATCATTCCATCATGCATCCTGAATACCATAATGTGCATACATAGGTTTTTATCATATGGTTATATTTTACATAATTTGAGGCTATTGTTCTTGCGTTGTTGAACTAAATAGCCGTCACCGATGAAATTAAAAATGTTTATAAAAAATTGTCAACACTGTATTAATATGAAGATGATTACCATCAATCAAATCAGGCTATTTGCTGTCATTAAATCAGCAATAAGCTTGCATGCCTTCATATCAGTTCATCAGATGCTTAAATGATGAACACTGACGAAAGACTACAAACAAAAGGCTCCTATACTACAGAAGTCTCAAGACAGTTGTTCATGAATGCTAAAATCAAACAATTTACTACAGTTATTTATTTACTCAGCAGCCTTATTACATAAACATGTCTACACACACCACTGTGGTGTTTTTAAGTTCATATCCATCAAGGACACAGTACTGAGGCACCACTATTACCACTAACTGTGTGCAATTATATGAAAATCAATATAATGTGGTGAGAGCAGCCGTCGGTGCCAGGCCGCTCAGTACCAGTACAAGACAGCAGTGTTTCCCATATTCCTCTGATTTCATTTAAGTTTGGGATTCTGTCAAACGAAGATGGAATGAGAGGCCAAAGAATGACTTTATATAAAAAGTCATCTTTAGCCAAATACTGTTTGTTGTTACCCAGTGCTCTAGACATTCAGTCTAGTGGAGAACAGGACAGTTAAATCCCCACTACTGGCCAACGTCTGTCTGTCAAATGTAAAGTTAGCAACAGTAAGACAAAAACAAATGTTACCTGAAGAAAAAAAATAAAATAAACATTCACAGTGCTCTAAAATGCTGAAAACAAAATTACACGTTCATAATGAAATCCAATAAAGAGTAAAAAATAAAAGCGTCCAAACATAATTCCTTCCTTTTTTTGACTAGTGGTCCTTGAAGAGCATTTCGTCTTGTATTTGCCGCTTAATGCCAGGTGGGGGCGACAAAAAGCTAGTTATAGATGCTTCTCCTTGGCGACCCCGTTCTGCACGTGCTTCCTGTAGAGACAGACCATGGAGGATGAGTTTAGGGCTGTGGGAGCGTGTGGAGGGAGGTGATCGGCAGATATGAAGCATTAGAGGGGCTATCAGCGCTGTTCAAGGCCTCCATGATAAGATAACACATAATCACATCTCCATATGCTCTGAGGCCATCTGCCCATTATTCTGCCCCCCTTCGCCTGCCACTCACTGCAAAAGACCCCAGGCACAGGGGCAGAAAAAGTTACTTTAAAGAACTGTATTTTCACATACCATGTAACACTTCAATGCACATAAAACTGCTTCAACAACTTCAGCATTGATAATCATATGATCTCAACTGACCATTTGAATTATTTATGTGATGATTTTAGCAAGTCGGTGTAACCCCTCATTTGTCCAGGAGTGTTCCATTGAAAAAGAAAAAGATTCAGTTCTAGTCATCTGGACACTGTTTTTAGAAAAACAAGATTCATCCAAGTGTCATTCTCAATCTGCGGCTCTAGTCTGAGAACTCAGATATTGATCCTACTCTCCTAGCTGCGTAAAATGAACCTTAAACAGAATTGGAGGTTTACTTTATTCAGAACACAATCCTGAAAGCTGAAAAATGTTCAACTTTTTTCGCTGTTGCTAACACTCCAGCCAATCAGATAGTTCCTTTGACAGCGCAATGGGCTGACAGGAACTGGGGAACTGCGCAAATTCAGAAAGAATTTAGTACTTAAGGACAAATTTGTCAATTTTCATATTGTGTATTTCACGAAAATACTGCCTTTCCGGCCCCTGGTCAGCTTTTTCTTTCGATGAAGCAGAGTCAATAAAACTATGTTAGCAAACCCTTTGTGACAATTCACACATGCCACTTTTCATCCCTGAAATGTATTGAAATATACACATTTCACAGCCAATCAAATGTGTGGAATATTAACGAGCTGCCCTGGAGCAGAGTGCGACATGTGAGGCTGTCGCTGCAGGTCATCGCTGCCCGTGTGTTGGATAAACCTGCTGCGATGAGTGTTGCTGGTCACTGTCGTTTGTCACCTCCCGTGTGTCGAGCCCATTGTTCTGATGCTAATACGGTACTCATCAGAGACAAGGGACTAGTTTCAGGTGAAACTTGAAAAACAATACTTACAAATAGACAAATAGGACAGGCTATTATCAGGAGGTTCCGCCTGGTAGGCAAGGCTTACTCATGGAAACGTCTTGTCTTTCTAAACAGAGCCCTGATGACAACTGATCTTTTCTACAATGATAATTGTAATATATCTTATTGAATGTGTAACTAAAATGTGAAAATAATTAGTTTGTGTATTTGCTGCACAGTAAAATGCATTTCTGCTCTACTTGGGCTGCAACTGATGATTATTTTAGGGGTCAACTCTTCAAACATTTATTTCTGTTGTACATTGGCCCTTTTAAATCCTTCTCTCTTTCTCTCCTTTAAAAAACAAACAAACAGTATAGCGTAAAACACATACTTTGAAGACGTACAACTACAGTAGGTGGCAGTAAATGCACTTTTTCAGTTGGATGCCACCCGCCATTAAAAGTAACACAACAACAACAACAAATACATTATCAACTGAGTAAAGTTTGAAATAAAGGCTTCCACACAGATAATATTCACAAATAAAGTCAGAAATTAGAAATGGTTTGATCTTTTGTGACATTTTGAAATTTAAATAAAGTTAAAGTTATATATATATATATATATATATATATATATATATATATATATATATATATATATATATATATATATATATATATATATATATATATATATATATATATATATATATATATATATATATATATATATATATATATATATGTGTATATATATGTGTATATATATGTGTACATATATGTATGTGTGTGTGTGTGTGTGTGTGTTATATATATATATATATATATATATATATACAGATTTATCTTTCCTCTACCCCTCGCCTTTTTTAAAAATTAGCATCCATAGATTCTGGTACAAACATCTCTGCTCTTGAGCAGTATGTTGTACATTGTCCTGATGAATACATTTAATGGAATACAAATTACTACTAATTATACTAAAAAAACTACATTTTCAGACTTAATATAAACATATAATACACAAGAGGGTCAAGGTATATCACAAACATTCCTGATGTTAGCTGCAGAATCAATGACATTTACTTAACAATTTGTCACTGTGTGCATTTTCAGTTTTTCAGAGGTAAACAGGTTTTTTTTTAACCCAGAATCAGTGAAAAACACGTATAGGTGATCAAAGGTTAAAAGAGTAATAATAATCAGGGTCACAGTCATTGTGAGGCTTTCAGATAAAAACAAACCAATCTATAGGTGCAGCTAAAACGCAGTCATTTAAGTTGAGTTGATATCTGCTGACACAGGCATTGCCCTCAAGTAACACTGGCATGTAGTATCTGAACAGTTATTACGCAATTGTGAGAGAACAAAATACTTAACTTCTGGAATGAATCAAAATTTGACATTTGTTTAGTCTATTATATTTTATCACCACACTGCATTTTTTAATCTAGCTTCCACTTTGTTAACCAAACATCACATTGAAGTGCCTTTCATAAACACCATTAGACTATAATAGGCCTTGTCTGTGCAGTAGCTCATGCCATAAACTTGTTTATTCTTGACTTCTTCCACAAATAGCACCTTAAACTGCTGCTCGGCTCCTTATCCAAGTAAAGACAATCTCGACATTTAGTAAAAACCTGCCAAAGTACACGCTATCACTCCCTCTCTCTCCCTCTGTTGCTCAAATATAGACAGAGGCGTGTGTTGTGGCTCACCCATGGGCAGAGTTGTGATGTCCAGCATCACTGGCGTCACTGTTGTCGGCCTGAGCGTCTCTGAGGGCCCCCGCTGCCGCCTTGTCCTCCTCCTCGTACTCCCGGACGTCATTCACCTCTTTCATCTTCAGGACTTTGACAACGAAGAGCACGATAAACTGAGGAGGAAATGTGTGGCAAATTATGGCAGTAACTAACAATTATTTTAGTATTAGCGATTACTATTTCAATTAGTCGACTAGTCAAACTATCATTTAGTTTGTACACTAAGACATTTTAAATGATCCTCATCAACCAAATAAAGGTTGAAATATGCTGACTGAAGGTGAACGTGTATTACATAACAATTGCAATGATCAAAATATGACTACAATTATTTTTTGTAGTCATAATATATAGTTAACTGTTGCTGTCCTAGGCCTAACCAATATTCAGGAAAATAATAAAGCTTAAATACACACACACTTATTTTTAAAATAAAATGAGTAAGCGTTAATATTACCTGAAGCTATATGTTTTGGTTACACACTGAGTTGGCATTATGGTGAAACAAACAATATTTAACAATTCTGATGTTTCATTAGTGGTAAAAATAATAGACTGTATATAGAAGTGGACAAAGCAAAGCCATACTCTTCGACTGAAGCCAATTGAAGCCAATCGCGTTTAGCAGTTTTAGCGGCTAATTTGGAGCCGAGTTTCATGATTGGAAATCTGAATACACCTTTCATATCAACCACAGAGCCAATCTGGAGTGAGGTTACTGAAGGTACTCGCCCCTTCCCGCTTGTTGCTCTTAGCAACGAGCCATGCTATCTGATCTGGAAAGGACCATGGCGAAAGGAGGCACCTGATTGGTGAGTTATTATTGTTCTTATCTTGATTTACAAAGACAATAGCGCCAAGTGTACCAGCTGATAGTAAGACTGGTCTTAAACTACGTCCAACTAAACTTAAACCCAACTTAGTTACGACCAGTGCACCAGCTGAACTTAAACTCTCTGTGCTCTACGCCCATGTATAACTTTTACATTCAGTGTGGAGCAGGTGTAAGTCCAGGGACAACATGAGAGAGGTGCGGGCAGCGGCAGATAGACAGAGCAGTGACATGTGACGGTCAGATGTGCCTGTGCCACAGGCCCATGAGCAGCGGTCTCTGCTACTGCAGCTCTGTTTCAGCAGGGCTGTGGTGATTCTCCCCCGCCCTCTCCCATGCGCTCTCACTTTTCTCCCGCTTTTCTCAGTGCTGACAGCTGCAGTCCCATTCACGTTTCTAGCTCCTTTTATTTTACACTGACCCTGTCCACAAATGTGCTTTCTTGTCATGTCAATAGACAAAAAATAATCCAAGTTCCTCCACTATTTGTGGAAGTTCCACTTTCTGTGACACTTACAAAATAAAGACCTATGTGACTTCCAGCTACAGAAGCAGCTTTATTGTGACAAGGTCTGACAACGACAGAACATTTAACGCTACTCTGTAACTTTTGATCTGGCTTGTGCAATTCCTTCTAATAGATTAATAACACAACCCCTTTGGATCATTTCGAGTGTTAAACAACAAGAAAATGTATGATGATTCCAGGCAGCAAGCAGAGAATCCCATTTTCTCATGAACGTGCAGGTTGGGACCAGGCACAGCTAAGACTGGCTTAAGAGTTAGGACCGATTTAAGTTACAACCAGCTGGTGCACTCAGCTCCAGGATAATGTAGAGCTTTTTAAAATGAACATTTTAATCCAGAATGATGATCTTGACAGCAGCAGTTGCCAATGTTTCAATAGAAAGTCAATGGGAGCCAGGCTCGAAGGAACCAATTTGCACCCAGGCTCTCTTCCTATTTGGAATGCGGCGGCTAGCACTATCCATTTCTAAATACAGTCTCTGGGTAACATGTATTATTCAAACTCTATGGACAACATTTGAAATAAAAGTTTTCAAATGAATTGCCGTCTTGAAGGTTAACCAAAGACGTTTAGGATCTGTGACTTCACAAAAACTCTGAGCCAAAGTAATCCGGAATAATATAAATCTAAGCCTGGGTTTTTATAGTACAAAATCAATATCCAACAAAGACTTTTTATATGATTAATAGGTTTGGGTCTCCTTACCAAAAACCAGTAAATGTTCATGAGCAGCAGTGCCAGCAGCAATGTGTTGAAGAAGAAGTAGAAAGGAATGTTTGGTACAGACTGGAGACTGGACACACACGAAGCGTACAGGACCTTCAAGGGGAACCAGTAGAGGCGAAACCAAAACCTACAAGAGAGCGCAGTCCATCAGGCACACAACGAGAACATTACAAATAATACAAATAATGAGTTCAGTTTGAAGTCCTTACCATGTGATGCTGAAGCTGACAGAGCCCATGTTGGACAATATGTCGTTAAATAGATAATAGCCACCTCCTCGGGTTTTCAAGTACACGTTGAGTTTGGTGAATTCAAGTTGGATGTCATTTATATCATGCAGGAACAGCACAAGTATTCCTATATTGTGATATCTAAAACAAGGAGATATAAGCATGTGTTTTTATTTAATATCAAATCATCATTATTCATATAGCAGGCATACACGTTACCGTTTGACTAAAGTTTTAAAAGTATTACAGGCACACAAAAAGAGGTTCTGCACTTTTGATCTGCTCATTTTTGGCTTGCGCCTATTTTAGTAAAGTAGTAAGTGATTGGCAGTGGGGTACCAATAGGGGGGGAAATTAATATCTCAATATTTTATCCCAATAACAATAGTTAGACAATATTATGCCAATCCAACAGAAATGTGTTAAAACATGTCTTTAAATGTTTAATTATCAGATAAATGTGAAATGTCTGTAAAATTAATCACAAAAGTGCAGAAATATCATCAGATACCTTTATTTGAATTTATTTTATTTAACATTGCTTTTGTTTAACATTTTTAATCAGCTCGTTTTGTAGCAACAACATAAACAATATATTCAATTTTCAAATTCCCAAAAAACATTCACTTTATCATCTAAATTTCGATATACTGCCCACCTCTAGGTACAAGCAGGAAGATGGATAATCATTTACACTTTTGGGTTAGTGCGAGAAAGGCAACTTGACAATTTAACCCAAAATTATTTATGTTCATTTGTAAGGAAGGATATGGATTAATGCCTTGTTAACAATGTGTTTTTTATAATCATGTTCTATGCTTAATTAAAGGGTTTCTTTGTAATTTTCCAGCTATAAAGCTCTGTATGAGCTCTGGTGTTGTTTTTACCTGTAGTTGTACAGCTTTCAATTTGCATTTGCTTGTGCTTATTTAATTACAGGAAGGAAACTTGCAGGATATTTTCATCTTGTTATCAGTTCCTGTTCCATTTCTTCCTGTGAGTCTGATTGGTTTGAGGCTCACTCACAGGAGACAACCAACAAAGCACTTTTCACTTGGTTTAATGCTTTATAATGTTTTGTCAATTAAATACAACCTGCTGCAAGTTTCATGTAAAACCGTACAGGAAATATTATGTACCTGAAGGCGTATGAGAAGCATATAAGTGCCAAAGTAATGATGTGATGCACCACCATGACAGCGGAGTCCTTCCTCCAAGCATCCATGTAGACTGTGGCGTAGATGGAGTGGCCATAGAAGCTGCCCTGTATCAGATAGGCAATGGCAATGTCTAGAGGCACTGACATCCCACTCTTCCAGTCTGGATAAGCAGAAAACAAAGGATTATTCCTTTTTACAGGGTATATCAAAAGTGTAATAGGGTCATTCAAAGTAAGAAGCTTGATGGTATAGTTTAAAACTGCTGTTTGATATTGACAATAGGTAAATAGTGTCTATAGGGGGCACTGCAGCAACAAAACACATGGTAAAGCAGCTCATGAATTTGCTCTACTTGACATTTTAGCTCTTAGCTGCACAACAGGATATAGTGTCGTTGACTTCTTTGGCAAGCTAACGTGCTTTCATAATCATTAAAAATTAACCACGGGATTATTTTGAAAACACCTATATATAGTGGCAAGCCTGGTGTAAGGATAGAAAAGTAGTTGCCATTTGTCTAAATATATAACCTTTAAATGGTACTAATGTGGTAAGAGACAAAGTAATTGAAAAAGGTTTACACTTGGCAAAAAAGGTGGGCAATAAATCAAAAATACTATTGTGAATGTTGTTTTAAAGATATGCAAAATTTTAATATTGAAAATATCATTTGAGTTAAAAAAAAAAAAAAGAGCAAATTAAACATAAAAAAAATAAATTAAAAAAACGCTACATTTAAAGACAAATTTTTACACATTTCTGTTGGATTGACATAATCTATCGTCCCAAAAAATATGGATATTAATTTTTGTCAAAATTGTGTATTTGTTATGTTAAAAACCCTAGACACAAAGCAAGTACATTGTTTGTTTGAAGTATGTTTGATATTTATAGGGGTTTGAAGCATATACAAACAGCCTCTGCATGTGACCAACTGGACACCGATGTTCTTTGGCTCAGATCACCACATAGTGAACTATATACAGTGACTTCCAGGGGACACCAGATGTGAGGGGTCAGTCGGGGTAGTCACCGTAGCGAGACTCGAGAAGGGAAGCGACAGGGATCAGATTTAACCTGAAGCATGAGACGCCGGGGCTGAAAAGAAGCCCAGCGTAGCGTTTTACCCGTTTGCGCCTCAAAAAACTCTCCGGTCCTCGATGGTTGAATGGAAACTTTCACTGCACGGTTTGAGTGAGGTTTGTCTCTCTGTTGGGATGAGGTTTCTGTTGGGCCTCGTGTAATGTTTATTGATTGGTCCTTCCGTCATTAAACATTGAGAGGCAGGCTGCTCAATGAACACGGCCAAGACCTCGCAGGGGAACCGGAGATCTCATTTCACTCTCTCTCTTCTCTTAAGTCCTCAATGCCGCCTTCACAAAAGATCAATTTCATTTTCGCAATTTCTCCCTGTGTCTCTTACGTTGAATTTACAGTAACGCTTATCGTGAAAAGAAATATAGCAATAATTAAGAATATTTATGGCATCCTAAATTAAAAATTTTACATTGTCTAATACATCACCATTTCTGTAGTGTGTGAGCAGCTTTATAAAATAAAACGTTATGAAAGATAATGTTATGTTAATGTTACATAAACAACAGGATAAAAAACCACTAGCTACATTTAGGTTTATGGAGAAAATATTTGGGGACCCAATATTTCCCTCACATGTCTTTTATTTGTAATAGCGGGAAAAGTTTTGTTATTTTTGAGCTGTAGATGGTCGAATAATAACTTCCATCACTACTTATATACAGTATTATTAGAGTTATTGTAACATGGGCATAAAGTAGTTTCAATAATATTGTTTAACATAATATATTCTGTAGCAATATATTGCACATCAAAAAATATTATTATTGTGACAGGCCTAGACTCGACACCATTACAAAAATAAAAAACACAATTTTGTTTTACAATGGAATGTAAAACAAAGGAATGGCACTTTCTCTCATATTACCATGGGATTTTAAAGTAGTTCAGAGAGAGACCCAGACCTTTCAAAAATGATTCTGCAAGTGTTCACTAATTATGTGATTTCTGTTCAGTAACGATACATATTCATATCAGTATTTAGTTTCGATACTAGTTTTAGTATTGAGTGTTTCTTGCAGGAGTCTATCCCATTTAGACCCTTTTACGGTGTAACGTACTCGGACAGCTATTAGAGGTGACGGAGCTATTAAAAACAAGCGCGCCCCTGACAGCCAGTCCACCCGCTGCACTCAGAGTGATGGGAGTGGACAAGAGCCCTGACACCTCTCTGTCTGATGGAACAGGCTTTCAGTGACTCTGCTGGATTATGACTGGGACCACACCACTTTACTTTATCCTTCTTCCATTAGTTCAGACTCCTGAGGCCTGGGAAAGGTACACTTCATCCCCTTTCCATCAAATATTCTCATGTTTTTATTAGAGCAGTTATAAGACTAATTTATCTACACTGACAGTCCTGTCTATAATAATATTAGTATTCAATATGTTGTGGAGAGTATTTTGAATTCAAAATGATATATGCCGTAAAGGGTGGAGTCTGCATGTCCTCCCCGTGTTACCGTGGGTTCTCTCGGGGTTCTCCGGCTTCCTCCCACCATCCAAAGACATGCATGTGTTAGGTCAATTGGAAACTGTAAATTGGCCCTAGTGAATGAGTGTGAGAGTGAATGGTTGTCTGAGAGTGAATGGTTGTCTGTGTGTCTATGTCTCTGTGTTAACCCTGCGATAAGTTGGCCACTGTCCAGGGTGTACCCCGCCTAAGGCCCAAAGGCACTGGGATAGGCTCCAGTCACCTGCGACCCCTAACGGGAACAAGTGGTAGAAAATTTATGAATGAACATGCCGTAAAGTTTGAATTAGGGCTGGGCGTCATTGGGGATAAAAATCGAATGGTAATCTCATTCCAGTGACAATATTTTCTTTTTCTGTCAAATCACCATATCTTGATTCACAAACTTTTTTCTTAAATGCAGCTCTACCCTCAAACATGGACACATTTCCCACTCACATCTCCTATTGGTCAGCCTCAGCAACGCTCTGAGTGAGTGAAGTTAACCTGAAGTGTGACTGTGAACTTTCAGAGGAGGCAGATGACTTTAGTTACCTCTTCAAGGCAAGTTTGCACTAATCGAAATTGTGATCTGCCTCCAAGAAAATCATGATATAAACTTTTTGCCATACTGCCAACCTACAGTTTAAATGCATTATAACTAACACTATTATTATTTCATGGGACCTGCAAAAGGCAGCTGCCCAATATCCACGATTAAATCAAGAAACATGATTTTGGACAAAGTTCACACTATCTGATATTGGAATATTGCATATCTTACTGTAGAACACAGAGGGTGGGTCGTGGAAAAAGGAGTAGGTGCTGAAGAAGAGCAGATGGGAGCTGTAGGACCACGACATGGTGTAGAAGACCAGCTTCCACGCACTCTCTGGCATCTTAGCAGCATCTTTGGGCAGCAGCTTCCACCTCTGTGCTAAAGGCTGAGGAGAAATGTTACAGATACACGTTTGTGAGTTAGCATGAAACCACGTAATGCATACCTAGTACAACACACAAAATACAAATTGCTTGTCTGAGATAACCCTCACTGTCATGCATAAATGTAATGCCTTGTATATTTTGTATTACACACAAGGTACACAAGAACAAGAATATAACAATACAAGACCATATTAAAACCCAGTAGTCATCTCTAACCCAATTCCCAAAGTACAAATCCTCCGTTCACTGATGTCTGAATGATATTTAACTTTGATTCTACTCAAATAAATGCACAATATTAATGCACAGTTGCCAGTGCTATAGTTATGGTACATTTTTGATCGGTTACATTTAAATGTAGGAACTGACACATTTTATAATTAACTGCACTTTTTGCTTCCCATTTGTGGCACATGTTGAGTGTGACTAAAATGTGAATGAATCAGCAAACGACTGCTCACGAAATGGGTGTTTTCTTGTTGCTGTTTTTACAGATTGTAGTTTGCACTGCAAGCAGAAACAGAGGAAGTTGAGGACAAGAGTGATGAAGCATTATATCAAGGTTCCTCCCGACGGCACATTCAGCCACACTTCAGTCTGCTTCTCTTGGTAACATAGTGTCAGTCATGCTAAATGGGATTTCTCAGCTCCCACACAAAAGACAAGCAACATCGAATTACAGTATCAGTCTCAACATCTTATAACAAAAAATCTATCTTCGGCCTGTCATTGTTTAAAATGTCTCTAAACATCAGACTGTATTGTTGTTCAGTTGATTAAATAAACCAGAAAAGGCATCTTTTTATAGCTGCAGATTAGAGGTTTTAAAACGACGAATTCAACACTAAAACTAGTATCAAAACTACTCATGTGAACAAAGTATCAATACCAAAAAGGTACATAAAATCGACAAAACTGGACCTGAATTATTTTAGGATGGTCTTGTAACATATCAGAACAAGTTAAATACCACATATTAACATTAAAGCTGGGGTACTTGATTTTCAAACCATGAATGGAGAAAGTATGTATAACTAAGTCTAAGTAGTTCCTGACTTTCACAAACCCTTTGATACATTGTGAGCATTCACATGCATATGTCTTTTGACCACTAGCAGAGCTTTAGAACAGCTTTCTCAGACTGAGAAGAAAAGCAGGGTGAAACATCCTTGCACAGCTAACTCTCATCCCAAAAAGTCATATTACATGGCTGTTTCCTGCATATTTGCCATTTATAATCTATGTTTTAGAATTAGATGAAGACGGTGCCCAGTGGTCTGATTTTTATTTATTTTTTCTGCTTTTACAATTCACTTTATGGGTTAAAAAAAAAATACATTTACTAATTTTAAAGAGAAAAGTTTAAGTAATTTTATTATTTGCTTGTAAAAAAAGAGTTTCTTTGAGTATTATTGTGGTATTGAAAGCAGAATTGTTAACCTGGCTCACGCCAGATGGATCTGTGTCTCACTCTGAATTGAGTTCTTCACATGAATCAATCTGGGAAGGCTCTCGCCAAAAGCCACCGGGGGTAAAACATTTTTTAAAATACTTCACGCTGAAGCGTCACAACAGCGGAAGAAGCAGAAAAATCTAAATTGTTTAAATCCAGAGTTTAGAAAATCGCAGACAGCAGGAGCCTAACAAGATGGATTCTCACAAAAATTCAGAGAATTCAATTGGCTTCAAATCAAGTTTGAAATGTTCGTATTGTGACAACACTGCCGTAAACGGGGTTAATGTATCAGTTTTAACACAGTTCTATTACTGAATTAACAGGAACCACCAGGTTGGGTATTAAACCCTTACCCTAAAATATGGGCCCCTAAACATATAAACATAATGCACACCTCACACAGCGCTGTTAGGCCCTAAACATAACGCACACCTCCACAGCGCTTTTAGGACCTAAACATAAACGCACACCATCCACAGGCGCTGTTAGAGCCCTAAACATAATGCACACCTCACAGGCGCTGTTAGGCCCTAAACATAATGCACACCTCCACAGGCGCTGTTAGACCTAAACATAACGCACACCTCCACAGGCGCTGTTAGCCCAACTGCACTCCCAGCGCTGTAGCCCTAATAATGCCCTCAAATAACGCACACCTCCACAGGCGCTGTTAGGCCCTAAACATAATGCACACCTCCACAGCGCTGTTAGGCCAAACAAATCACACCTCACAGGCGCTTTAGCCTAAACATAACGCACACCTCCACAGGCGCTGTTAGGCCCTAAAATAATGCACACCTCCACAGGCCGCTGTTAGGCCCTAAACAATAACGCACACCTCCACAGGCGTTTAGGACCTAACACTAACGCACACTCCACAGGCGCTGTTAGGCCCTAAACATAATAACGCACACCTCCACAGGCGCTGTTAGGCCCTAAACTAACGCACACCTCCACAGGCGCTGTTAGGCCCTAAACATAACGCACACCTCCACAGGCCGCGTTAGGACCTAAACATAATGCCACACCTCCACAGGCGCTGTTAGGACCTAAAACATAACGCACACCTCCAACCACAGGCGCTGTTAGGCCCTAAACATAACGCACACCTCCAGAGCGCTGTTAGGACCTAAACATAACGCACACCCCACAGGCGCTGTTAGGACCTAAACATAATGCACACCTCCACAGGCGCTGTTAGGCCCTAAACATAACGCACACCTCCACAGCGCTGTTAGGCCTAAACATAACGCACACCTCCACAGGCGCTGTTAGCCCTACACCTAGGCCATAAACATAATGCACACCTCCACAGGCGCTGTTAGGACCTAAACATAACGCACACCTCCACAGGCGCTGTTAGCCCTAACATAACGCACACCCCAGGCGCTGTAGGACCTAAACATAATGCACACCTCCACAGGCGCTGTTAGGACCTAAACATAACGCACACCTCCACAGCGCTGTTAGGCCCCTAAACAATAACGCACACCTCCACAGGCGCTGTTAGCACCTAAACATAAGCACACCTCCCACAGGCGCTGTTAGGACCTAAACATAATGCACACCTCCACAGGCGCTTTAGGCCTAACATAACGCACACCTCCACAGGCGCTGTTAGGCCCTAAACATAATGCACACCTCCACAGGCGCTGTTAGGACCTAAACATAATGCACACCTCCACAGGCGCTGTTAGGCCCTAAACATAATGCACACCTCCACAGGCGCCGTTAGGACCTGCAGTGAAATGACACTGTGTAACCAGAGGAAGGAAAGTGAAATATGCCCGGGTCAGTGATACAGTACTTCTCAATCAGATGTTACCTGGCCCACTCGTCACTAGGACGTGATCCAACAAGGCTCTATGTCTGATTACATGACAAATTTATGGGGAAAGTTAAACTATGGTGTGGTGAATCCAGGCTCTTCTTTCTTTACCCTTCTCACCTGTGTGTCCTTTTGTAGGAGGCACAGCAACAAGGGAAGTAAGTGGGAGAGGGAACAGTGTAAAAAGAAGAGACATCTGCAAAGTAATCTTTCAAAAAGATATACGTGATATTTTGGCTAATTTGTGGTCAATCTGCGGGACAACGAATGGAAATTAGCCTTTGGCTACAATCCAGTGTGTTTAAAGCATTTATATTATGTATGTTCATTATGGATTGCATTGCAAGCATATCCTCCCATTATCGTTATAGGAATAATACAAATATTGAGATATATATGTCAACAGCACCCGCTAGTAGTTTAGGAACTGGGGTGGGGGCTTTGCGTTTGGCTCATTCAATAATGATAAATACTTCAGCATCTGTCGTTGTAAGATAAAAAAGATAAAAATGTAAGATTGTGGTCTTGTTTTAACACAAGCAGGGGAACCGGGCCAGAAGTACATGATCTGTCTGTGGCCTCTGATTGGTCAAGCTGTAGACATGTGACACACGCTCTGTAGATCCTGACTTGAGGGCAGTGGATCACAAGAGGACATGTTTCTCACTTTGTCCAGCTGTACCAGGGCCTCTCCATTGCCCAGTCCTCTGTGTCTACCTCCTGCCCGCACCATTTATTTATAGAAGCCAGCTGTCTGCACACAGCACAGGCTCCCCCCCGTCTCTCACGCATCAACTCTGACACACAAACATGAGCCGACGCTGTGTCACACACTAAATAGGATGAGGCTCATTGCAGTTATGTGAAGCCCAAGTGCAAATAATAGAACCAGTTAAGTCCTTTATTGACCGTTCAGTTCTTGTGTCCCCTCATGAATGTGCCTGTAACTAATCATACCTATTTCGGTTATGATGACGAGGTGTGAAAATGTTCATGACAGCAGCTGGTGTCAGAGAGATAACACTGCAACGATCATCTAACAAATGCACTATTATAACCACATGATAGTCTAAAAATCTACTCCACTACAGCCTATAACCAAACTGAACTGGCATCACATTTTGTTATACCATTGTAATATAAAGTGTGGCAACTGTTCTCAAACCAATCTTTTGTCCCCTGTGCTGTGGACATCCTCAATGCAGCAGCAGTTGAAACACGGACACATATATTTCTGAGTTTTACAAGGGCTACTGTACCATGCTTTTAATAATGTATGTGTGTTGTCCCAGTTTAATTTAAACTGAGTACAACCATATGCTAACATATAACTCATATCTAGCACATTAACACATTCACAATCTCTGACCTCATCATCGTATTCATTCACTCACTCTCCTCCAGAAACTTTCTTCACTTCACTTCTCTTTTATATATTCTTTTCAAATCTATCAGGTTTGAAAAAGCTTTTTATTCCATTCAATTCTATTCTAAACATTTCTAATTAAAAAAAAACTTAAATATTGTCAATAGAAATTACAACAACAAAAAATAAGATACAACTTCACATTTCCACAGTAGAAATTAGATTTGCTTTTCTTTTGTGGATGGAAATATTTTCTAGTATCAAAATTGTATTTGAGCGTCTCAAAAATAATAATTTGAGATACATTTTGTAATTATATTTTGTAGGATTAGTAAAAGCATTTGTCCATTAAAACCGAAAACTCTGGCTCTTACCTTCATTAAAAAGTGTCATAATCTCTATTAAATAAACAAATAATAGGATATCACTCATCTGATACAAGCATCTGAGTTTTTTAACAACCCCCCCTTGATTGTTTACATTTTATGACATTCTCTACTTAATCCCAGTTTCTCCATTGAAATCACAATAAATTCCACTTCCCTTTTGTCTCCAGTTGTCTCCAATCGGGATTTAGAATTAACTTGTTCATAAACGTTTAAGAAATCTATTATTTCCCAACAAAAGCAGTGGTCTGTCCGTATTCTGGTCACAGCAATCAGCAGGAACACCAGCTTTGTTTCAAATGCAGATTGGGACATTATGTAACATGCTTCCATTCTGTCTGTTTCCACCACCATTACACCATTTCACTGGACCCAATTCAATCACTTTGAACTTTACCCTCTTTAGTTTTCCTGTAGGATTTGAGACATAGCAGAGGATAAAGGAATTCAGCCGTTGTGGACTAAATGACAGTTTGAGTCCATCTACTGTCAAGTCCTCCTGAAACTCTGTGTGTTTGGTTACAACATACCATGACCTCGCCAGACTGGGGAGAAATTAGACAGTGTGTGTGACAGGAGCTGCGGATGAGCACAAATGAGCCGTTCCCTTGGCAACCACGCAGCGGTGCCGGTAAAGACAACCGTGAGGCTCAAAGCTCTGCTTCCGCCCTCCCCGCGCTCATGCCCAGCTGCACCTTCAAAGCGGCGTCCGTGCCCTTCCTGGAAGCAAATGATGAGCGCGGAGTGAGTGAACGAGCCACCAGCGCCGGCCTGATGCACGAGAAGAACTGAGCTGGACTAGTGAGTCAGGATTCAGGCTCGTGAATGAGTGTGTTAAACAGAAGAAATTGCTTTAGTTTGGACTTGAAAAGGCGGATGTCCAAGTGCTTAACCATGAACCACAAATCTATCATGTTTTGACGCCTGGTGGGAGGAGCACTGTAGAATGTTAGGCACTTCACGACACACAAATGATAAAAAGTCACTTCTATTCTTCAAAGAAATTTTATTAATACAGCAATAAGTACTGAAAAAGGCATCGTTCAGATAGAGGGCAATACATAAAAATGTAAATATTGCAAATGTTCTTTTGAACATATGCAAAATTGTTACAGTGAGTAAATCGTTTGAAAAAAAGAAAAAAAAGAAAAGCCGATTCAAAATAAAAATGAAAACAATTGTACTGTACATTTAAGGGTATTCAAGAAATTAGAGAGAAATAGAGGGGTATTAGAAATAGAGGGGTATTAATGTCAATATCAATATCACTCACCCCTTCGTTCAGATATTGGTGTCCAAAAAAACATTTAAGGTAACCAGCACTAATCATACTGATTCCAGAAAATATGGGATTTTCAAAAGCAATTTTCAGAGTGCACACTGTTCAAGAAATACATCAATTGCGTTTCAGTTTTCCTCCAAACAAGACACTCTAAAGTAAAGCCTTAATATGGAATTAGGCCATGGAGGGAGCTTAGCTTTTGTCCTGGAGGGTAGAAGAGGGCAGTTGTCATAGATAAGGTTATTATCCACGGGGACACTTCCTAAATCCCGAGTTTGTAGAAAATTCAAGGAAATGTTGCTATTCATCGAGGGTTTCTCGCAACTTTGATCACAAAAGCTAACAAGAGAATACCTGTGAGAATTAGCATACCCCCTGAAGCTTCTCCAGGACATTACCATACCTCCTACTGCCCGTATGACCCGCCCTGTTGTTTATATGTTTCTGAAATTAAAGACTGTATTCAACCATTGTCCAAACAACATGATGACTACCCTGATTATCTTTATTTGTTAACGTTGGACAAATAGAGGATATAGACTATTACAATCTTTTTAGAGATGTAGCAAATTGTTGAAAGGTTGATAATTTTGTGTGTTATTTTAAAGATATGCTAAATTTGATGCTGTCAAAAAGCTGATTAAAATGCTAAACTTCCAAATATGGGTATGTAGTGATATTTCTGCACTTTTGTGTGTAATCTTACAGTTCTTTCACATTTGTCTGATACATAAACCTCAACTTTACATACACTCTTTAGCTCATTTTTGTTGGATTTAAATAATATTGTCTGAATTGTTCTCAGGATATTATTTTTTATCAATATCGCTGACCCCTACCTGTTTATATTATAATGGAAGAGTTACAGCAGAGTGAACACATGTGACTGATGAATTCACAATGACCCACATTTAAAGTGCGCAGTGACAATGGGGAAGAGCGATGCAAATTCAGTGACAGCGGATCTGTCCAAATGCTGCTATGACAAACACATGGATAAGTCTCTCGAAGTCTGGTTTAGTCACTATACTTTTGATTTTGGCAATGTTTTTTAGATGGTAAAAAGCTGCTGCTGTTATTGACTTGATTTGGCTGTTAAAGTTCAAGTCTGAGTCACCTCTCTCTTTCTCGCTCTCCTTTTTATTACTATTTATTTTTTACGGTATAGGGTAAAACACATACTTTGAAGACGTACAACTACAGTAGGTGGCGGTAAATGCACCTTTTCAGTTGGATGCCAACCGCCATTAAAAGCAACACAACAACGACTTCTACTTACCTTCTATAGTGAAGCAATAGAGCAACTAGGACATAAATCAACTGCTCAATGTAAAATGATGCAAGTGCCACACAGGCAGCTTTGCAATGAGTGGAATATCACAAATCACTCTGTGTCTTATGCAATTCGCCATATAATCAAAAAAGATGAATTTGCCAAATGAATCTGAGAAGCGGAATGTGCAGGCAGAATGCATTGCTTTAACCATAGATGTTATCGACTACTGCACATTTTTTGTGGATGATAAGCAAATTTTGTCAACTGCCATCCAGTTGACAAAATTTGCTTATTGACATTATTAAACCTTGCATGGGTGTTCATTCAAAAACTTATTTGCAAATAACGAGACTACATGAGCTTCCTGGAGAGTTCAACGGTGCACTGGAATTTCAGCGTAAAGCATTTTATCATTATCAGAAAATATATTAGAGTATTGAGGCTCATGAATGTGGCTTACTTTATCTACGCTCACAACACTACTTAGAACGGCTTGAGTTTTAGCCTATTTATAGTGCTACAAGTTTCAGTTCTGTATTTGTTCAGCCAGAATTGAATGTGTCCTTGTGTGAAGAGCAAAAGAGGCTGGCCTAGATGCACCTACTTGAATAAGACCAAGACAAATAAAAGCATTAGGGTAACTTACCTCCACTATGTCCATTATACAGGCTAGGTCAGCGCAGGGCGTAGTTTAAAGCTGCTCTGCTGTAAGTAATTTTTTGTAAGCTATTTTTCAACAAGTCGTGTATATAAATCTTAAGAGGGGAACCCTCAGGGACTTCTAGGCCTTCACACAAGGCCTAGCATTTCAGCATTTAAATGGTATGATTCTATCAAACATGCCCTAAATGATGTATATCCCGAGTACTACAGAAAACTACAGAAACCAATCTCTTTTTGATTTGGTTGTTTTGGAGGTTACATGTTCAGAACTGGCCGCTCATTTGTTTGGCCTGCAGCAGATGGGGGAGGCCCTGTGTTACCAAGAACCAATCAGATTCCCCCTTTACATTTGATTGGTCGTGGATAGTTGAACATGCATTGAAGACAGTGTGTCACATGTGTCTATAGCGCAGCTTTGTAAGTACGAATAAAGTATAGGTCCCGAGGCACGTGATAAAATCTATTCACCTTATTCCAGAAGCCCGCTTGGGCGCCGCCATATGACGTAATCCTAATTCCGGTTGTATTAATTAACATAGGGCTGCTGAAAATAAATTCTAGACAGACTTTTTTCAGGCCCATGAAAATTGGACATTTTACAATAATCAATCTACTTTATAGCATGTCTTAGAGGCTAGACTTTTTCCTTGTTCTCCATTTCAGCGAACAGCGTTCCCGCACGACCGGAAGTGCCATTACAACGGAAGTGCCGATCTGTGGCAAAAAGAGGGAAAGTGGGCGGGGCGGGATAAGGTCAATATCTTAAGTGGTTTAGTCGAGTAATCAGTTGGAGTCTTGGTCGACCAAACTTTTTGTAAGTTGACTAAATATTTTGGGGCTATTTTATTTAAAGGGTTTATTTCCACAACAGCAGAAAGTAGATGAAAGGAGTGAGATATTTTAAGATTTGGGAGGGAATTGTGAGTATAATCTGCCGTTTTAAAGACGAATACACTTTACTAATAGTTCTCTGTAAAAAAAATAATTAAAACAAATTATAGATTTGCAATTGTGTGAAATGCTGTTGTCAGTACACTTTTGGTCAAATACATGGTTTTATCATAGAGATTCTTACAGTACAGCACAACGCATTGCCCAATAATTTATTTAGTCAATTACAGCTCTATAAATCTATAAGTAGGTAACTTAAATGTTGATGTATTGTTGTTCTTGCCTAAGAACTTAGTTATAGTGTCGCTATTGCCCCTGTTCGAAAAAACTAAAATAGAAATGCTGGTTGTATTACTCAATGAAACAGATTAATATGCGATTGTTGGCCTATTTATGCGACCATTTCTTTTTGATTTTGTCTTGCTCTCTGGTCTTGATCTGATGTGGTTGTTGTTGTTTATTTATTATATAAAATAGACAAAAACATTATCATTATCGTATAACAAAGCAATAACATTCACTACTCACACTATGATTGCTTTCACAAATAATATTCTAAAGTGGTACAGTGACTACAGTGTCAGCTGTAAAACATGAGACATATGGCTGTCATTCATAATGTAGTATACTGTAAATGTCAGTGGCAACACAAACAGAAACGTTGTGGAAATCTGCCTGGTTCAACAGCAGCGGCTATGAAGTTTATAATTATCCACCCACAGATAATCTAAAGCTGGCACACAACACTTTCCCACATGCTCTCCAAGCAACATCACTTCAAAATAATTGTAAAAACAGAGCCACTTTTCTGCAGCTCCAATGAATCGTGTTTTCTTTATAACAACAAATAAAGATAACAGGTTTATGCCAACAAAGTTATAATGCTTTTATTTTCCAGCTATTGATCAGTTTAGAAGAAGAAAGCCAGTGAAGATGTTCTAATTGCATTACTATATAAAAATGCATTATCTTTCACCACTGCATGAAATAACACCGTAAGTGAAAAGAGGTGAGGACTATTGATTCACACATGCCTTTAAGAAAAAAGTATACAAAATAGTTATACTAAAGATACAAGAAGGTGTGTGTTATGGTCTGGAGTAATTGAATTTCCTTGTAGGATGTTTTCATCCGCCTGATGGGCAGAGAAAAGTGTAAAACTGTGTTGTGGAACTCTATGTAGTCAGTCACTTTAGCCTCATAATCGCTGGCAGATGTCAGAGGTCCTCAAGTCCCACTCTCGAAGCATAACACAAACCAAGCTGTGTGGTTTACAGCAAAGAACACATGGTGATGGTAAGGGACAGTGGAGGGAGGATATATGAAGAGTTGTGGAGCTGCTGCTATGGCAATGAGCTAAAAGCTAAAAGCTAAAAAAAAAAAGGCATGTTAGGTGGTCAGTAGAAATGTGTTGAACTGATTTTAAATGTTTATTGGTTTATTATGACATCGACATGACCAAGGAACGTTGACATTCTATATGCTGTGGGTGTTAGAAAACCTACACTGTCAATGACAAGCAGTTGATTGAAGAGTCTGTACATTTGCTTCCATTTTGCCATTGTATTGTGCTCCTCACTTTTATTGCAGCCTTGTTACAACTTGACAGCTGCCGAGTACAAAGTGTATGGTGGCAATCTGTTCATGTCATGGTATGTTAGGAAGAAAAATAAGGTAAAGAAAAATAAGACACAAAATACAGAGGAGGCTGTAATCACTCCAGACCAGAGGACGGTCCGGCAGTCCACAAATGTAAAGTCCTGTAATATGCTGTCACTTAAAAGTGGATGATTTTATTGTCCTCAATCTTGCTTATTGACACAAAATATGAATAACCACCTAATAGGTTAAGTGTTATTTCCAAGATGGCGCTGCAGACGGATGCCCTGACTTTTTGGTGCTCTTTGTTTTGTATGTTTTTGTTGGTAAATTGTGTGTCAGCTTGTTCTTACACCCGTGAAGAGCTCTTGTCCTTCCGAACCACAACTCCTACGGACCTAGTTCCAGTTTTTTTAGCTTCTGCTGCAGAATTAGCCCCTCTTTTGGCTAAAAGAGTGAGACGCCGCAGACGAGGAAAACGAGCAGGAGCTCTTGTGCGTCTCCATAGACGCGGCACTCGGATGCCCTGAATTCTACCGTTCGCTCAACTCTACAACAAAATGGATGAACTGGCGCTGCTTATGAGACAAAACAGAGACTTTTCTTCATCTCCTGTTTTGTGCTTCACGAAGATGTGTCTCAGTGAGCCGGTCCCGAACTGTGCCGTGCAGCTGGAGGGCTTCGAGCTTCTTCATGCCGACAGACAAAGGGATTTCTCCGGGTGAAAAACATGCGGCGGAGGAGTCTGTTTTTACATCAACAACGCCTGGTCATCGAATGTGACTGTGATCTCCAAGCACTGCTCTCCTGATCTGGTATATCTCTTCATTAACTGCGGACCAGGTTCTGAGTGTGGAGCGGACCTTCCCGGACTCCTTGTGGATTATCCTGGGTGATTTTAACATGGGGAATCTCAGCCACAAGTACAGACAGTTTATTAAAGTTCCGACCAGAGCAGAGCACGTTGGATCACTGTTACACAACAGTCTGTAACGCCTTCCGCGCTTCCGAGCTACGTGCCTGTTTGGACATTACAGACTGGGAGGTTTCCAGAGCTGCCACAGATTGGATGAGTACACGGACACTGTGATGTCATACTTTCGATTCTGTGAGGACAGCATCATACCAACACAAACCAAAGTCACTTTCAACAATGACAAACCCTAGTTCACACCAAAAGGCATTGTAGATGCTGAGGCAGTTAAGGCAGCAGAAGGAGGCAGCGCACAGGGCTGGTGACAGAGAGCGCTACAAAGATGCAAAATATGGATTTAGCAGGTTAAGAGGTTTCTCGAGCGAGATCACAGTACAATACGCGTCTGAAGCAGCAGTTCTCTGACAACAATCCCGCCTCCGTGTGGCGTGAGCTCCGGCTTCTCACCAATCATAAGCCTGGAGTCCCCCCCTGCTGCAGACAATCGAAAACTGGCAGAGCAATTTAACACCTTCTATTCCAGGTTTGATGTGACCACCCCCTCCCCCACGGTGGCCACCTCTGCCAACCCAACCCCCCCACCTCCCCCCTGCTGGGCCAGACGGTGTTTCTCCTGCCACTTTAAGACACTGTGCATTAGAGCTGACCCCGACTTCACTGACATTTTTAACACCTCCCTGGGGTCATGCCACGTCCCAGCCTGCTTCAAATCTGCCATCATTGTCCCTGTCCCCAGAAAGCTCCGGATCACTGGACTTAATGACTACAGGCCTGTGGCGCTGACGTCTGTAGTCATGAAGTCATTTGAACGACTGGTCTTGCCCCACCTCAAGTCCTTCACCTCCTCCCTGCTGGACCCCCTGCAGTTCGCCTACAGAGCCAACTGATCTACAGATGACGCCATCAACCTGGCACTCCACTTTATCTTGCAGCATCTGGACTCCCCAGGAACCTGTTTGTGGACTTCAGCTCTGCGTTCAACACCATCCTCCCTGCTCTGCTCCAGGACAAGCTCTCCCAGCTCAACGTTCCCGACTCCACCTGCAGGTGGATCACTGACTTCCTGACTGATCGGAGCAGTGCGTGAGGCTGGCGAAGAATGGCCAGACACTTGGACTATCAGCACAGGAGCTCCACAGGGCTGTGTACTTCACCTCTGCTCTTCTCCTTGTACACAAACTGCTCACCTCCAGCCACGACTTCGTAAAAACTGATCATGTTTGCGGACGACACCACCCTCATCGGGCTCATCTCGGACGGGGATGAGTCTGTCTACAGGAGGGAGGTGGACCGGCTGGTGTCACGGTGCAGTGGTAACAACCTGGAGTTCAACGCCCAGAAGACGATGGCGATGATCGTGGACTTCAGGAAAGTCACAGCCCCCCAGCTCCCCTCATCATGACAGACGCCTCCATCACCACCGTGGACTCCTTCCACTTCCTCGGCACCACCATCACCAGGACCTCAAGTGGGAGCCCACCATCAGCTCCCTCATCAAGAAGGCCAGCAGAGGATGTACTTCTGCAGCAGCTGAGGAAAGCCAAGCTGCCAGTGAGATGATGGTGCAGTTTTACACGGCCATCATTGAGTCAATCCTCACCTCCTCCATCACCGTGTGGTACGCTGAGGACCTGTACGTCTCCAGGGCTCTGGGACGAGCAGATTCGGTTCTGATAGGGGTAAGGAAAGATGCAGCTGGTGCAACAAAATTAAAATAACAGTTATAAATTTCTGTGTTACTTTTTGTTCGATGTGTTGTTTTGGACAGGGTACTAAGTGTTATTCTGTTCAAGTCAAAATTGGGACCAAACCAGAACTAAACCCGACACTAAACCTGCAAATCCAGGACTAAACAGGGACTTCAACAAAATCAAACCAAGTCCACATCAGAATAAAATGGGCTAAATATAGGACCCAATAACACAAGTGTGAACACAGCCTAACAGAAGCAAATGTATAAGAACACACACACACACACACAGAAAAATGTCAATGAGATGATTAGGTGTCATCCGGCAGCAGAGACTGGTGACCACCGACACCACAACACTGATTTTCAGGTCAAACGTTAAATAAAACATTTGAGAGACAGTACTGAGGACAGACAAAAACCATACTGTGCTTATAACAAATATGCATCCAACTTTTGAAGTCTCTAGCATCATATATAATGTATGACACAGTTGCGCACATTGTGATGACAAACGAAAAGGGTGAGTCATGAGGATGTTACTAACAACATTCAAACTTCAGCTCAATAATTTGAAATACAATCAGTGTCAAAATTACAAGCCGCTTTCACCTGAGTGGGCACTTTTGGCTGAATGGACGGCACTTCCTCTGACCACAAATCCTATATTGAATTTCTCTCTGTGGCTCTAATGCACAACAATGAGCAAGGGCCCGATGGAACCAAATCTGGGATCTGTGGTTGTGGACCTTGTCAAACCTCAGCCTGCTTTTACATTCAGAACAGTGGGCTATGAGGCGCTACAGCCCTGCAGCAAGATAAGCTCTGCAACAAGGCCGGGGCTGGCAGCCACCGTGCTCTGCTCTGTCACTGTAAGTGTGACTGTACACACACTGACTATATGACTGTGACTACAGCGCACGCACACTTACTGTATCTCAATATTATACACCACGGCAGCTCAGAGCACTTGGTCAGAGGTTTAACCACCTCCAGACATTTTGTTAATTAATTATACATTTACTATAAAGTTGCTGAAACAGGAGGAGTCTTGATTAGAGCTTGATTGCACTCTTTGAGACTGTGTCTACAATTAAGAGTTTCACATCCTCATATCAAATCTGTGTTCATATCAAACGTGTTTCTGAACTCATACATAAACAAGAAGGCTTTACACTGCCAGAAAAGGAATTATCCTTCACTTCACAATTCATATTTGAGTGGTATTTAAATGCAATGGAAAAAACAGCTGTGAAGTGGCCCATCTACAAGCCCTGTCAATAAATTCTGAGATAATTGAACATTAGAAAACACACACATGGTGTTCTGTACAAAAGCCTTCATTGCTCTCTCCCTGACCGGCAGTGGGACATGAATAAGCCCCCCTGCTTCGTTCCCTACATTTTGGTTAGCATGAACTTCACAGCAGTGATGTGGAGAACCAGCCTCTCTGGATCCAGGTGCTGACCTCATTTCACCGCTCTCAGTCGACCAGGGTAAAGTCCACTCACTGTCACTGTTGTTGCCAACAAAGTGACAAGAGTGCAAAAAAACAAACTTTCTCTTAAACCTGGATTCTGTAGGCTGGAAATGTGGAGCTATGTTTAAACTAGGTCAAGTTTCATTCTTCAAATGGGACTGTAAGTAACAAACAGGAAGCCAATTATTTTTATCTACACTTGAGGCAAATGGATCAAACTACACAGAAATGTGACAGAGAAAATGTCAAAACAACTTTTAAAGCAGTTTAACATCTAAAACATTATGCTACACTCTTACTGTTGTAAAACTAAACATATTTCCAAAGCCAAACTCATTTACTGTGGTCATAAGATAGCATTGTACATCAAATCATAACTCATGGATTACATTGCTTCCTTTGAGCTGACATTTAATCACCTCATGTTTACAGAAGTGTGTATGTCCAACTCAAAGAATCGATTTAATTAGGCCTATGTACACATGACTAATGCGCTCTTTCTCTCCAGTGCTTTTATCATCCACCACATTATTTGCATGGGCTATTCACCATAGCATAGCTCTGACAGCATAGCTCTGTTCGAGGTTAAAGTCCCTCAAAAAGGGAAACACATCTCCTTCCATGCATTCTCAGGCCACATCTGGATTAAGACATGAAGCCAACCCAATAACAATCATTGTAGCTTGTATTAACTAAGTGCCCTTCCTTTACCCCCACCCATACAGAAGAGGGCAGATTTTCCAGTCTGAAGCCTGGTTATCTGTGCTGCTGGGCCCCTCCCTGGGGCGTTAATGGGGTGGAGATCGCTGACTACAAGTGATGCATTAGGCCATATGTGTCAAACAGACATAGACTGGACTTCTGGCCTGAGGGGAACTAACATTGAAAAAAGTGACCATTCTCCAATTAGTGGCAGACATTTTGATTAAAGTGACTATAAGAATGTTGACAGTAAGTCCTTATTGACTTAACCTGATGGTGAGGGGGTTGATCAATGTTCTGTAACTATGTACTAAAGAGTACATATTGGCCTCAATGCTCCCAAAAACATTCTGTAAAAGTAAGCAGGTTATGGATAAACACACCTTCTTACAGGAAACAGACTCCAGGCGAATAGCATTAAAACATTTAAGTTTACAGTACAGAATAGGTATGAAATGATGAACCTTGAGAACCTTGAATGAGAGAAGAGCCCTGGTAGCTTTTGGTTGGGTTAATATTTCCTGAGATTGGCTGGGTTGGACAGGAATCCTGTTCTTTCTTGCCAAATATTTGTTACAATGTCCTATATGTGTGTGTAGACTGCCGTGACAAAAGCAGGCCAAGTTTCAGCAGTACTGACATTCTAATTAGAGGAATGAGCCAATAAGCCTATTCATTAAGGGGGTTTAATTCACCTTATAGAACAAGTGAGCTTGGGATGTGTTGATGCTGAGGTTACTTACCTGGAACAGACTTTCTGTCAGTCCCCGCCGGACCTGGGTCCACAAAAAGGCGCAGAAAAAGAAGAGGAAGATTTCAATCCACGTGATGTACGCGTTCTCCAGCAGAGTCCTTTTGGAGAGCTCCAGCCCGCACGCACTACAGTCTCTCCATGCGCTGAACATGGATGAAGATGCCTTGAAGGTGAGCTCCAAGTACCCCGGCATGGGCTCCACATGCACCGGCTCAGCACCCTCATGGAGGCTCCCCATGATGGTGGTGCTTGGAGATGAGAAAAAAAACGTGAACCCAAGGAAAAAATTAAAAGATACAGAGTCCAAGGAGCGACAGAGTCCACGCCGAGTCACTAATCCGCCAACCAGCTTGCAACCTCACCTTAAACGCAAAACAAGCTTATCTGACCAGCTTACCCTCTTCAGCAGCTAATTCTTTGTTTCCCATACTAAGACATGGCCCATATAGACAACATTTTGTATTAGATGACGTTAAATGAATACAGCAGGCCTAAAGCGCAGAACACGGCGTTATTATACAGCTTTAAAACAATTCTTGAATCGACTTTGTGTTGTCAATCGGAGCCATTAACGCCAGTCAGTGGAGGTTTTGTCTGCTCATCATTCCGCTACGCAGGACACGGCGGCGCGCTCCGGCTAGCCTAAGCTAAGTTAATTCAAGAAACGCAACATAAAAACACCATTAGCCTTGGCAGCGAGTCCAGAGCAGCGTGCTTCTCAAATAAATTAATTATAGTTTAGATGCAACATACATATACAAAGACAAGGCCCGTGTTCATTGTGGTTTGGTAGCATTTCAGCGCCAAGCCCTACCCGCACATGCGATTCTTGTGCCGCTACGCCGCCGATCTCATCTCCTCTTTACGTTTTACACAACGTCACCGAGCTGTTTCTTCAGTTCACACAGCGGGGGGGGGGTAAAATAAATTCCTCAGGAGTCGGACCCCGGAAACCCTACTGAATGGTAGCTTGGCCCGGCGAAGAGAAAACGTTACACCAAAAGGTAATGATCCTTCAGAGAGGAGACTGCGGTGGTCTGTCTCCCGTCTCCTCCCGCGCCGCTGCCGTGGACTGGACCAGCGTGCGTGGCTACAGCAAACCCAAGCTGCGACTCTGGAGCAGAAGAGGCGCACTCTGCTCCGGCTTCAGCCACATAGGAGTCTATATCAGAAAAGGGGGAAATAGCGGCGCGAGTTTATGCAAAATTTAAAGGAAAAAAAAGATGTGGGGGGCGTGACGTAATACGCGGACCGCTATCTTCTTTTTGAACACGCCGAGGATTAAAAACGACCACTTAAAGAGACAGTGGCGCAGAACATCTGAACTGTACTTCGGTTTTTGTTGTTGTTGTTGGTGGTGGTGGTGGTGTTGTTGTTGTTTGTTTTGCTTTCCAGGAGTGTTTTGCAATTTAAAGTGGTACTATGTAACTTTTCAGGTGGGATTGTAGGTGGGATTGTAGGTTTGCCTGAGCGGTTCCACAAAATGGTATAAAACTTCTCCATGGAGACGAGCAGGTGACTCCATCACGCGAAGTAGTGTTTTAGGTGGTAAAAGTAAAGTCGCTAAAGAATAAAGCCTAAAGAATAAAGCCAACGATAAAGTCTAAAGAATAAAGTCTGAAAAATGAAGCCTAAAGAATAAGTCTGATAAGCCACGAATAAAGTCTGAAAGAAGCCTAAAGAATAAAGTCTAAGAATAAAGTCTAAAATGAAGCCTAAGAATAAAGTCTAAAGGAATAAAGTCTGAAAAATGAAGCCTAAAGAATAAAGTCTAAAGAATATAAGCCTGAAAAAATAAAGTCTAAAGAAATAAAGTCTGAAGAATAAAGCCTAAAGAATAAAGCCTACAGAATGGCGGTAATGTAACACTATGATACCAACTACCATAAAACGCCACCAAAGAAATCTTTAAAATAGAAAATCATTTATTTTGTTTTAAAGTTTGTTTTAAACTGCACTTCACAAGAATGAAAGATAAATAACTTTATTCATGGGTTTCAGATTTCTGTGATATTCCAACATTTACAGACTTTTTTCCATCCAAAAGATAATGTCCATCGTTATGGCAACAGTCTTAATTTCTCATCATTCTGAGACCCGTGGATACCATAATGTGGAACATGCCAGGCAAAGCAGTAACATTTTTGAGACAAGCAGGTGCGCATCCTCAGGTGCAAAATCGCCATAGTTAAATCAGTGTTAATGTGAAACATTTTTATACGCATTTCCATAGCAACAAAAGGTTTAAAAGTGTTAACAAGTATTAATCTGGACTATGTTTTGAGTCTGGTGGTGCAACAAAACACAAAAACAGTGAAACTCATTTTTGTATGGGTTGTATTTATTTTGGTCACGCAGTAATTTAACAAGCTTTGTATTTGTTCCAATTCTTTTACCGTCTGTTAGAAATCAAGCATAACATGTAGGCTATGGCTTTTCCTGGGCTTCAGCTTCCTAATATCTATAACATTTTGAAAACTATTCAAAAGATATACTGTGTCTTAAATTGTTACTTTCTATGGCAAGGCTTGTACAACAGTTGTAACAGGTGTGTTACAGTTTGAGGAGATTGCTTTATTACACAATACCACACTTAATAATAGATACTGTACTGTTAAAGAGGTTAATGAATACAGCCCAAGTATTATTTTAGTTTACAAAAGAGGGTGGATACAACTGGTGCAGAATGAATAAAATAAACATTTTTAATTTTTTTTTTTTTTAAACTGGAGTAAATGTTTCATGCTGTGGCAGTTGGGGCATACTGCATCGATAGTCTGTCAAACTCGTTCTCCTGTTGAAAACAAAGAAAACAATCAAGGAAAAGTATTAATCATAGATGTAAAAGCAGAAACGCTGTTTCAGCCTCGATTTGTGGGACTCGAGTTTTACACATCCTCATGTCCTACAAAAGGCCAGTAATTCAAAGTTGAATGATCTCTCTTTGGCTTTGCTCCAAGGACACCTGCTATAGAGAATCAAAACAAGCCAGCGAGGTAATGGAGTTATGTGGGGCTAAAGGTTACAGCTGCTTTCCAACCAACAGAGTCATTATCAGACTTTCTATTGCAAATTAAATTATAAATGATCTCCTTTCCAAGAATCACCCTTAAATCAAGCTCTAAAGATCTGTATTCATGACAGCTGAGGTAGTGAATTGGCATTACCTTGGTCAGATAGTCCTTCAGGAATGGATGGCTTCTATGTGCATCTTTGAGTTGTGATAAATACCGGTTGGTTACCTATAGAAGAGTAAGAGACAGACAGAAAATAAACATTATTTTCTGTACACTTCCTTCATATAGGCATTTCAAAAGTTATTTTTCAAGGTCAACCTAACCCTAAAAGTGAATAATTACTACTGCAATGATGGCTTCAAGTCAACGGTCACATTCTGGCGCTATACTATCAAGGCCATCTAAAGTCAAATCAATCATAAAACTTTTATCTTATGAACTCCTGACTTTCAAGATGAATACAGCAATAAATCCAGAGATATGCCAAGGTGACACATGGGATGACTCAAGCAATCAGGGACTTGATTAGATAGAGCAACTTGTAGTTGGCCAATGTAGGTTTTCTATACTTGAAATTAGATTGGTTTAAATAGACAATCTATACGAGCTGGTTTAAGGTTCAAAGTCTCACCTCAGGTGCTTTGCCCAAGTGTTGAGTCAGCACTATCAGGTTGATCAATGTTTCCGGATGGCTGCTATCCTGAAATAACCATGACAAATAAACATGTTACCCACTATATCTATGACCTGAAATACAAAGAGCATCCATATATAATAATATATACAAATATTGAATACATTATAATGTCTTTGTCCATTCAAATAATACATGACAAGCTTGTTTGTTTAGGCATGGATTACCATAACTTTGCAATGATATCCCTGCAAGGATTGGTAGTGGTACAGGAGACAAACGAATGAGTGGTCTCTACACAAACATGTTTTCTGGGTGTATTAAATTTGGTTAAGGTTTAGCCTAATACATTATTTTCTTTTTTTGTTTTCAGAACCCTGTGATAAATAACATCTTCTGTTATGGAGTAAATGGTGCCATCTACTGTTACAATGTGAGACAATACATATGATCAAAAGTTAAAAATCAACAAATGTAAAGCGTTTATGCTTTTAACACGCTAAATCCTTTCATTATTAGCATCGTGTTTTTCATCACCTTGTGAACTTGAGTCATATGGTGTATTCAAGTACTTCTCAAATGCTCGAATTTTTATTTATTTATTTGGTAGGGACAAGTTTTTACATTAGACACGTAACACAGGACAACATTTATAGCAGAGGTGAATTTGCAATGTCCGCTCCTAGGAGGGCATCAACAGACAGACAAGATTTACATATATTTTGCATTTATACTTATACAAAAGGCAGACAATAAGGTCTTCAGGATAAAGTCTAAAGAATAAAGTCTAAAGACTGGCGGTAATGTGGATACCAAACGCCATAAAACACCATCAAAGAAGAAGAACGTTGTCATCACAAATAGTCTTAGTGAGTACATCATGTCGTACTTCTCCTTAAACATGAGGTGCTGCAAAAGGGAATCTTTTCGAATTGTTTGTGTGCCCTTATCTCGTAATGTTGGTGTGAAATATATATATTCAGCTAGTCTTTGGCAGCATTTTAATAGTTAGCTAGTGGGGATTTGCTGCTGTTGTTGCTGGCCTTCTCAAAAGCCAAATATTTGTTTTTGGAGGTTATCTAAAGCTAACATTAAAAACACTTGCCTTTTACAGTTAAAGCCAAAAAAATCTTAATGTTTAGTTAAAGGCCTCAAATAAATTATACATTTTCTGCCATCTAAAGAAGTCAAGAGTGACTGCTTGGAAAAACCTTTTTTGTGTCGCATTTTTTTTTTCACTCATCAACTTTTCATAATTTTAATATTGCACCAATTGCATCAATCATACCTGTGCTGCTAAAATGTTTTTTGTGCCATTGACTTCCATTCAAAGTGCCTTTTTTTAATGACTTTGGCTTTGCCATTAGTGTTAATTTTTCATTCATTTTTCAGTCTTTGGTGTTGAAAACCCTTTTTAGTTTTATTTTCTGGATATTTCTTTCCATAAGCAGTTTGTCTACCATTACAAGATAAAATCAATAAAAACACATTTGTACATTGATATACACATTGAATGCTAGTGACAAATATGTCAGGTGAAAATGGTATAATATAATGGTATATGTATGCCAGAGGCATTTTTGGAAAACTGTTATTTCAATTGTATTACACTTTTTACACAATTATCGCATTACTTAAAATATGTTCCAGGTTTGAGATAGGGGGTGGAGATAATTCTGTGATTTGCAGACCCACCATTTCAAGCATTATCAAACTAGATATATTTGTACACATTGTTACACCAATAATAGGTGAAATATGGTTTATTTGGTATGAATATTTTAGGAAAAAAGTAAGTGATTAATGATATTTATCTGAAAAAAGTTTGAGAAAAGTTTGTTCATGCATTTTCTACCACTTGTTCCGATTAGGCGTCATGATTCACTCTCACAATCATTCAGTAAGGGCCATTTATAGTTGACAATTTACCTAACACATGTCTTTGGATATATCATCTAGACTCACCTTGTCAAGAGCCTCTTGTAGGACACCCTCAGCCTCCTCCCATTTGTTCTGGGCCATGTAACAAGCTGCTTGCCCATTGAGAAGGAGCAGTGTAGAGGAATATTTGTCAGACATTTCCTGGAAAATATAGTAAGCATCCTGCAGTTTCTCTCCCCCCTAAACAAATCAAACAAACCAAAAATACATAAACCCTTATGGAAGACTAAATGTTGCATCATGTTCAAATTTTACATTTGTTTGCATACCACGGCGATGTTAACCCATGCTGTGGCTAGCTGGGTTAGAGTAGCATCTTCGTCCTGTTCTTGCATCTTCTTCAGCTCTTTCCTGTTAAAAGGACAAACAAAACATTTATAACAATAAATAAAGGCCCATCCAATCCAACCACTGTTAAAGCATATTACGTTGTATGACCAGCAAACCTATACACGCTTTTACAATACTTAAGTAGGACAGAGTAACCAATCAGAGAAACACATGGTCCGTTCTTGCGTTTGCGTCATGGTTGCTTACGAGTTAAAAAAGAAAGAAAATAATAACAGATGATTGAGAAACCTCACAGACTAAACTGTATATCTGAGGTAACAAAGTTATAGATTTTATTTTATTTAGTTATTACTATTATCATATTGTATTTAGTAACAATGGAAATGTACTGAATGCTCTAGTTAGTCAAGACATTATATAATGTACAAATTGTTCACCTCTGTTGCAAAAATCTCATATCATAGATAATGGTGAGCTTGGATCCTGTGGAAACCAAGGCCAGGAAACCAAGTTACAACCCAATAGATTGTGTCCTAGTAGCATGAAACGCCCTTGCATCATCTTTAGAGCAGTAACCTGGCTCATGTCAGATTGATACATTTAGCACTCTGAATTGAGTTCTACACATTAATCAATCTGGAAAGTCTCTTGCCAAAGCTGTCGGAAAAAGGCAAAATGTCATGACGGATATTTGAAGCTGACTGAAGCGTCTCAACTGAGTCTCAATTATGTTTTTTGTTCCAGGTACTAAGCACATAAATAAATCGTTATTTTATATTATTCTTAATTGTAAACCACAATATTAAATTGGCTCATTAACAGAGACAAGTTCATTGACTTCCTGTTAATTGCAGAACCAATGAGCTCCTCCTCTTCATAGTGAGATTTCACTGGAACACTACATAATATGTCCCTTTCAATCCTGTCAGATAAAAGCACAAGCATCTTCCCAGTCCTCAAATGCACAAAGCGCTATTGTGCACACTTTTCCAAAACAAAATAGTCATAAATCTGCTAAAATGGGCCCAAGTACGTCTATTGATGCAGCCATTTTAGTTTTGACCCTTTGACTTCCACACAAACCAGAATGCTGTGCTGTGATTGGTTCGCCGCTCAAACCCAACAGCGAGAGACGGGCCAGATGGGTTCTCAAGAGTTTGTGAACTCTCAAATATTGTGAGAATTCATCTGGCTGGCCAGGCTATTAAAGCAGGGCAGTGCCGACTGGAGCTTGAAACTGCCCCCCTTGGATCCTGGAGGTCTGGCTGGTTTGTTGACACACATGCTGTGATGAGAATGACCCAAAAGTGGATGGCTGTCTGATGAGCTCTATGGTATGCCTTCGAACAGAAAGTAGGAGGGTCTGCCTCGCCATGAAATATGTTAAATTAATCCCACTCGAGAGGTTCAAGCCATGATTGCAGAACTTCAGTCATACCTTGCTAGGTCAACACGATCCAGACTGAGCAGAACTTGAATGCTCATGGCCATGCTGAAAGCAAATAGATGTATTCTGTCAGTTTTCAGAGCTAGATGAATGTCTGATGTTTTTAATGTGATAAAAGAATTTTACCATTCCAGACTCTCTCCTTGATGCAAAGTCCTCAGAGCAGCATCTGTATTCATCTCGTGGTAGTAGATGGAGGCAGCCATAAGGAGGAAAGTCGTGTTGGCTGCATCCACACTCTTCGCCATCTTTTTATCCAAATCGGCAACAATTACATCCCTTGAGAGAAAATGAAAGAAAAATAAGGAATTACCACTTATTTTTGTGTATGGGAGTGTTTATATTGGGCAGGTGAATTTATACCGTTTGTTTGCACAGGACAAATACTCTGCAAACATTCTGACAGCCTGGAGTTCTGGGGGAGAGTTGTCCTTAATGTCATCCAGGACAACTGCATATTTTCTCTACAATCAAACATCCAATTATAAGAAAATCATATTTAATATGTATTGTGCCTGATAAGAGTATATCTGTTACCTGAGCAATGTAGGCTCGGTACAGAAACATGTCTCTTTCCACCTCTTTCTCTGGTGTAGAAGGCTATAAATAAAAAAAATAACATTTAATGATCAAATATTAAGTGACTATATTAACCTGTGAATGGTTTCGCGTCAGTTAGCAAAGAAGCTAAACGGTGTTCTGCAAACATTGCCTCGTGAAACTATCAAACTACTGCTCACTTTAGTCTCACGTACCTTTACTTTTTGAGACTCATTGATGCACTGCTGATAACTGCCAATATAATAGGCATTTTTCACATCAAAAAGCTCATCAACATCGCCCTGCTGCGCCGCCATGTTGACTTCAAGATTTCCTGACACGTCGACCGTTTACGTCATTTTCCGGCCAAGGATTCTGGGAGTTGTAGTTTTACAATAGTCCGATATTAAGTAGGAACAACAACAGTAGTAGTAGTAGTAGTAGTAGTAGTAGTAGTAGTAGTAGTAGTAGTAGTAGTAGTAGTAGTAGTAGTAGTAGTAGTAGTAGTAATAAGAATAATAAGAATAATAAGAATAATAATGTATGTATGTATGTATGTATGTATGTACAAACCCCCCCCTCAAAAAAACAAGTGAAACATCGTTTAACCGTGGAAACGTCTTCAACCTGATAGACTGTCTTCCAAAGAAAATATTAAAATTATTCTGTGGTTAATAAAGACGTTTTAGAACATAAATTATTTCAAAATAGTTTATAGTCGCAGTGTAATCTCTTTGTTAAAATTCCTAGTTAAGACCTGAACCCAAGCTAATTAAGCATAATAATACCGATACAACTAATAATAACAATAAAAGACAAATAAAAGTACAAAAAACATATATAAATTCCTTATTTTGGGACGTTCATGTTCATAAAATACAGGAGGGATACTTAAGAACCGCTAGAGGGCGCCCCAAGTCAATTACGACGACTGCTTCAGACAGTTTCCAAGCAACTTCTGTCAATAAAGAAATCAAAACTAACAGTAGCACTGTTAAAATATCTGCTATAAAAATAGCCTTGTTTTGACCTGTGTGGGTTCTGTCGGGTTCTGTGCGCTCAATAGACAAAACTGCAAGAACGTCTCGTATCCTGCAAACATCCTGAACACCCCACACCCTCCTCCTCCTCCCTATTTTCAATAAGCGACATCTCTTGGAGCCAGAAGAGCAGTGATGTCCTGCAAATGGACACAAATGCATTGAAAATGCATACTGTGGTGCAGTGAGGAGACATACAAAAGTGAACAGGTAAAATCATGTCCTCCGCCACTGACACGGGGCTCACTGTGCTCATTGTTCCTTAATCCTTTCCTCTGAGAAATATTCAGCCTTGAGTTTGGGGTAATTACTTGAAGCCCTGTAGGGGGCAGGGTACACGCTGTAAAAAGGTCCTTTCTTTTGGTTTGATTGGGTTGGTCCTGCTCCTTCATTGGCCCCAGCAAACATCAATCTGTTGATTTTACACTACTCCACAAGTTTGAAACTTTTTTTTTTTTGTCGAGAAGGCGGAGGAGGAATCGGGTTTCACCAAACTCTTGTAACCGATCCGCAGCAGTGAGAAGAAAACACGTTTCAATAATTCACGCATCTGCGCTTGATACACGGTGACACAAACAGGCTTTGAGACGAGGGCGTTTGGCGGAAACGGCGCAGGACACAGTGGACTGTGGCGAGTCCTGTGGCGAGTCCTGTGCTGCCAGGATGAAGACTTGAGGTTATTCTCAGAAGATTAGGTTGTCCTCTCGTTGGTTGACCAGTGTCTCCTGAACTCAGAAAAGGGTGAGTAGTCCACACTCTGTCCACACGCCTCAGCAACTTTGCAAAGAGGGCGAGGGACACGGCAAACCAGACCAGAGTCCCACTCACACTTAATTAGGTTACAAAGTGACAAAGGCCTGAGAACCATCAGTCTGACTGTTTCCTTCATCTATGAGTGGAAGCAACGGCATCTGTTTGGACGTGATTCAAACTACTTTTTACCTTGACAGAAAACAGAATATTCATTAACATTCACATTGACTGCACCATTTCAGGTCGAAATGTTGCTACCTCAGCTACTTTACAAGCCTAACTTGTAATCAATGGAAGGGATAAGCCTAAGCCTGATCAGTCAACCTCTCCTCTTTAAACAATTCTTCAGACAAAGAGTCTATGAATGTGACCAAAAGGCATCCTACTGCCAAATGTCTAAAGAGACTTGCTGTTGTTGCTTTTATACACTAATTAGGACTACTAGATTGTGTTGTAAATGGGATTATGTTGTTGGCGAACTCAAATGTGTAGGGCGGCATTTCAAAGCTGTAACTGTGTTTTTTTTGTTCAAAGTCTCTTGTAGTCACAGGCCAGTCAGAGGGACAGTGGAGACATGTGTTTGTAAAACACTGATAGACTATGTTTTGTTACAAATGCAGTGTTTACATTGTAAAGCCTCTTTACGAACAGGCTGAGGTGGATGAATAGCTGCAGTGTGCTGTGAGTCGGGGTCTGGAAGGTAAAGCAGCACACATTATCACGCTCCGGCCCACAGACATGTCAAATGAATTATGACTTGGTTTACTACCTGGAGCTGCCTTCCTTTTGGCATTGGACACTGCTCAATGGATTTGGTGACTTGTTAAAACAGCAATGATTGGTTGTTGCTGGGAAGTTTACTTGAATTTAGTTTTAAGTTTTAAGTTTTACTTTGAATATAACATTATAATGCTTCAGGAATGTGGTATTTTTATTCATTTGCACCACTTGTTTCACAGAGCCACAAAGCTGTCTCAGTGCCAGACGCTGCTTTGTGCAGTGTGGTCCTGAGCAATACTGCCAGTGACGGCTTCATCCCACTCTCAGAGAATACATGGTCATTCATTGACGAGACGTACAGGTGTTTGACCTGCTTTTAGTGGATCACAAGTTCATCTGAGCGCACAGGTCGCCTCAGGTTTCCCTGGAAACTTGAAACAATTTGAGTATGTTTGTAAAAGCAGGACTATACGACTAATATCACGCTTTGATGGAAAGGAAGACGGGGTGTTCATCAAACTGTAACAGACGTACAGCTTTGGCTTTAATAATGACACAAAGTAAGTCTTTTTCAACTATACTTTTGTTTAGGGCTGAAACAAGTTAATTGATTTATCACAATCGCAACAAATCAGTGAAATTATCTAAACTGATTTAGTAATGGAATAATTGTTGCTATGCAATGCACTATGAGGTTTCATGACTCAGACAGTGCAGGAAACGCATCAAAAAGACACAGGAAATAACCAAATTGAATGTTTTTGATGAAAAAACGTTTTCTGTAATTTTACTCCTCAATCAGCTTTGCTCAGTCAAATTGAGTAAAAGTGTCATCTTCACATTTCACTTTTGCAAGATAACCCGGAAATCAAGAGTCTAATCGCAATTTTTTAAATTTAAAGTAATCATTTGTTTTAGCTCTTTTGTTCACCCCTTCACTGAGCACACACAGTTAACATATTATAAAGGCTTAAGGTGATGAAAATGATATGGCTGCTGCCCCTGATCTGATGGTTGTCTTAAATCACTCACTCCAGCCCTGTGACTAGGCTTGTGCTCCCTGCACTAATTACATTGGAAATAACATGCCCGCTGCGGTGGTCTGCTCGTTTTTCTGTACAGCGTGTAAAATGTGTGCAACCAGCAAACAACGTCCCACTTATGAATTTTAATGCTCTTGAACAAATGTTGTCTGTGAGTGCTGTGTTGGCCTAGAGGCATCGCAGCAGCTACTGTATTCCCAGCCTGATTACGTATGCACAACTCTGACTGATGCGCCCAAATTAACGCCATCAGCTCTTGTTACTGTACGACGTGAGCTGGGAGGCCGTGGACCACTGCAGCAAAGTGTTATGGTCCCTGTTTGCACTATAAAAAAATCAGACTTCTCTTAAGCCTTGGGTCTATTTTTATCCAATTCGGAAGTCTAAATAATTCATCTCTGATCTATTATATGTTACATTTTAATTATTAATTGTTCCGAGGGTTTTAGATGGAGAAATGGTGTGGGTATATAGTCGCTTGAAGACCGCACTGATCGCCTCTTCTCCCAGCAGATTACAGACTTTGACTGTGTGGGAAGATGAAACGGCACATCAACTTTATTAAGAAAAATGTGTCACGGGTGGCTATGAGCTCTTTGTTTTTACAGTTGCAGGGGCTCCACAAGATGCGATTCATGAAAGACCAGGCATGAGCTGACCAAAAGCCTTACTTTTGTTGGCGAGTTGCATCTTATCCTTCCTAACGCTCAGCAGTTAGCACCTCAGTCAACTTGTATAGATTTGCGAGCGAGACAAAAGTCTGTGAAAGATGAAAAGGCAGTGCCCACTTGTACGTGAAATCCTGCTGTTTTTCCTCTAATTGGTGCTGCTATTTTGTGGTTGGCAACTTACCGTCTCAACACAAAGCACGGATGTACTTTTTATAACTTGTAATATTGTCCATTGTTTCTCAAAGAGGAGGCAGATTATAATCGTGGCTACAGCTGTGGGTAATCAGAAGGAAGTTTTTGTGCTTCAATATGTGTTGTCAGTATCCATTTGAATGGTTTGAGTTATGCTTTCAGCTACGATCGCAGGCACTTCTGGACTTCCTGTCGTGTTTGTTGTTCTGACATCTGCAAAGTTTGTAGGGGCTTCCTTATGAAAAAAAGTTTTTTGCTGTTACAATCTTTGCCTGAAGGAGTTTGTGTTAAACACTAACTGTATTTTCAGAAGTTTTACTGCCATTTTTAGTGAACAAACCTCACAAACTAGAAATGTCCTTTGGTGATAAGTTGCAACATAAAACAATGAATGAACGGTGAAATATAAACAAGATGAAATAAAGGCATGCACAAAGTAAGGTTTTAAATAAAAATAGATTGACTGAATTGCCAAAAGTGTCAAAAATCTGCTACTAATTTATACTAAAACTAGTATTGAAACCAGATACTCATTTAAACTAGCAACAATACTGAAAAAACAATCGCGCAACAGGACACAATTTAACCTTTCTGGAACAGTTTTAGAATGATTTAGAGCTTTATCAGTACAAGACAAATACTAGTAAGTACACAAAAGTACTTTGTATTGAATATGAGTGTCTGTTGTTCAATGTGGTATGTAAATTCACATCGATTACATTCCATGGTATCGAAATCTTTTGTTTTTCTTTTTTCATTAGTGACAACACTAGACTGGATATTACTGCAGTATGGGCAGAACAACAGTGCAAATCGAGCAGTGCAAATGAATGAATTATTGTTGACCATAGCTACTCAAAGTGACAACAGTGTTATGAGGTGTTCATGAGTCCAACAGCAGAAGGGGAACAGTTCTTATGGCAGATCGTTCTAGTTTGAAGGGACCCACCGGGACCCACCGAAACGGCCGGGACGCACTGGGGACCCACCGGAACGGCCAGGTCCCGGAGACGGCACTGCTCGTTCTCTGTGAATGAAGGCTTTATGGTTAAGTTTGTTCTGGACCAGAGTCCTCCTATTTGTGACCTGGGCAATAGACTTCCACTAAACTGGCGTTTGTACAAGTACAACACAGGCTCACAAAATCCAGGTCAAAGGTGTAATAAAACTTTATAATGTCTTATTGCATTTTATTTTTGCAAAAATGACGTTTCAAGTGCTCTTCAGTTGTAATTCATGTTTTATAATACGCTATCAACAGAATAACCATCTCTCACTTTGATATTCGATGATGGGCTTCAAGGCATTTGGTGGGATCAGCAAACACAAACAGAATATATTATTTTCATTCTCTTGGTTTTAAAAGATCATAATTAAATCTAAATCTGTGTGAGCATCTGTTCAGTGATGCTTTTTGTGCTGTGGGTTGTGTGTTCGACTGTCGACAGCGCGGATCAGCAGCTGTGTGTGTGGGGCGGATGCCAGACATACGGCAAAGGTCAACTCTGGGACTCCAGCGGCTCAAATGTTCACCTCTGGGTCACCAAGATGCTCAAATCAATCTTCAGGATTAGGATTAGAGGTAGGAGAATATCAAAAAATCCCTAATATTGAAATGGTTGTTGTGGAAAAACAGTTTATAGATATACATTTATACAATTTATTTAAACAAATGGAAGGAACAGAAACTTGCAATTAGATATGGTATATCGGATATTTGTGATATTGGAGGGTTTCCCCAGATATCTGAACCGGTCTGATATTGAAAATTTAGCCGATATTTCTCAGATATTTCTTCTGCACTGTATCATTCCCATTTTGTCCTCAGGGTCAGATATGGGCTTTTTGAACAGACTGATGTGTACTAAACTAAATAGGATGCCAATTAAATGCCAACTAAAAACTGTTTTGTTTGGCTGTGCATATGACTGAAATGCTTTTCTTTGCACTCTTCTCTTTTATGTCTTGAACTAAGATTGTGATTTCTGCCATGTCTTTGTGATTTTAATGCATTTTTTCCTGTTGTGTGAAGCACTTTGAATTGCCTTGTGTACGAATTGTGCTCTACAAATAAACTTGCCTTCCTTGCCAATTAGCCATCCTGCCAGAATAGTTTTATATCCCAGATAAATACCATGTGTTGTTATTTTTACAAAAAAGTTAATTTATATACTTTAACTTGAATTTGTGGTCTAAAGCAGAACTAAGTAACTTTAGTGATAGCACTCCCCCTGTATTGTTGTGAAAATACTCGGTCATAGAACACTGTCTCCTTTTCTTCTTTTTAAATTGAAATAAACATTTTATTTTAAAAAAATATTTTAAGCCAGGGTTTCCCAGGAGAGTTGTTTTTGGGCTGATGTCGGCAATGTTGCAAGGCTGGTATAAGTATTTTTCGTAATATCTGTGGAAACAATTAATGGGAAATTTGCTTCCAGACTTTAGTGGTGGGTTGTCACCGTGGAGCTCCAGATGTCTACACTTTTGTGGTTAATCATTTTTATGTGCAATAATTGAGTGCATTACATACAAAGCTATTTATTATCACGGACAGTAAATAAATACAATTTAAAATAATATTTTTTTAAATACTTTTGCCTTTTCTTGTGTGTGTGTGTGGTGTGTGTGTGTGTGTGTGTGTGTGTGTGTGTGTGTGTGTGTGTGTGTGTGTGTGTGTGTGTGTGGTTGTGTGTGTGTGTGTGTTTTGTGTGTTGTGTGTGTGTGTGTGTGTGTGTGTGTGTGTGTGTGTGTGTGTGTGTGTGTGTGTGTGTGTGTGTGTGTGTGTGTGTGTGTGTGTGTGTGTGTTGTGTGTGGTGTGTGTGTGTGTGTGTGTTGTGTGTGTGTGTGTGTGTGTGTTTGTTGTTGTGTGTTGTGTGTGTTGTGTGTGTTTGTGTGTGTGTGTGTGTGTGTGTGTGTGTGAATGTGTGTGTGTGTGATTTAAAAAATTGTATATAAAAATAATACAATATTTTTTATATATAAATAATAAAGTATAGATTTTTAAAAATTAATATTACATACCTTTTTTTTTTTAGATAAAAATTAGAAAAGGCAAAAGAATCAAAACCAATCAGGAAGAACTGGATAAAGAGGAGATTCTGATGTATTGGACGCAAGGATCTCGCTGCCCAGCTAACAAAACTTAATTGGTTGCATCTTTTGCTCCTGAAAAGTTGTGATGGCTCCCCATCACTTCTGGTGCACCAATCCCAATAGAGACAACATGAGACTATTGATCCCTAAAAATCTTAAAAGTCATGGCATTTTCAACCACCGTAAAACCACCATCACTTAGAAAGGGTGATAGAAAGACTGCGTTGAAACGTCTCAATGCTGGAAGCACATTTGTGGTTATTCTGGAAGGCATCAGTTTCCATTAAGTCATATCAGCATTTCAAAGCTGCAACACAATTTAAACCAACAAAGTCCAGAACCATTTTTAAAGGAAAATGACCCTTCTAAGACCAGAGAATATCCAAAAGAACTATAATTTTGACAATTTTGCTCATGTTCTCATAAAGGATGTCCCGATATGAAATTAAAATATTAAACAATGATTGTGAGACGAAACATCACAAGTTTACAAATATTCATGATTACTGACACTATGACTACAACAGTGAAATCCTTAATTAACTTTCACAAGTTTAAATCGCCATTCCTTACTAGCTTAATTAAACTTTATTAATGAATAGGGGGATGTTATTAGCCTTGATTAAAATGTATTCATTATTGTACAGCCTCATTTAAACATAAACTTTGACAGTGCAAAATGTCCAGTCGTCGCCTTTATGCCAAAGACACGCAGATGCCACAATGAAGAGATAATGTGTGTTATTGGCGTCAGCTGTCAGTCATAGTGTTGTCAGAAAATAGTTTTTATGCAAAGAAATTGAATTGCTTTTTTATCACGTCAGTCAACATCAAGAATGCCCAGACATAATTGTAAACATCAATAGCTGTGTTGTTTTTTCGAGAGCGTGCTGTGGTCTTGCTGAGGTGTTGGAGGTGGATGTTGGCGGCATATCCAATTTGTGTCCCTTTCTCACCTTGTCACGTTAAGGCAGTGTGTTTGACTGACAGGTGAGTATACAGTCCCTGTGCAGAGGCTGCTGGAGTCTGCGCTGTGCTTCAATGTTGGACAACCAGTGCTACGCTCACAACAGGCTGCATCTTCTCTTTACCAAGGCATAAACTGTGCTGTGAGTTGTGAATGCACTGTATGTTTTATAGCACAAAAAATACATTCTCACGCACAAGCTCTAATTTGCGAAAGAACAGAATAAAAGGAGGAGAAGACAAAGGGATAGTTGTGTTATGAGAAGTCATGTTGTCCTTGTATATTTAGTGCTACTTTAAAATGGAAAGAACAAGTCGCGTCTGAACCACGTGAACTTTCAATCTTCAGCTGTTACGAAAACCAAAACTTAAAGCTCAGCAAGATTTCTGTTTTCATGTGGGTCAGAACATGCAAACAGCATTTCCTACTCGGCATTTTGCTGTGACTCAAATTAAATCCACACCCACTTTCTCGCACTGACCCACACTTTGGAAACGGTGGACTAATCCATGTTTGCTTTTTAATTCATTTTAGCTCCTTGTAAAAACTCCCATGAACTCCCACTGTGATTCCTAATCCTTCCCGGGTCTAAATATGCACAGATAATGTTGACGTTGAGTCACTGATTGTGGGTGTTCTGTCCTGACTCAACTGTTTCACAGAGAAAAGAGTAAGATTTTCTGGTATTCTTAATCATACGCTCCGAGGATCATGTTACAGGAAGATGTTGAAGACGTTGCCAAGTAGTTAACTCCATTTGTCTTGTTTTATGTGGCTTTACTTGTTCAAAAAGAGAAAATAAAGCATGTAATGAAATAGGTATTTACCTACAAGAACAAAGTAAAGTCACCAAGTTTACCTGTCCATCATGGCCGCCTCGTTGCTTAGAGCTCCAGCTGTCACACACAGTTGACAGCGCTGTCTCCAGCTGCACACTATATTCCCCACAGTGTATTTCTGTCATGGGAGGTCCACCAACACTTAGGAAGCTCTCGTTTAATTTCAATGACTCAGTATTCATGTCAGGTGATGCACTTGTTTCTTGTTTTTATAATGTTGCGTGGTATGATAAGGAGGTCGCTGCTGCTGCTGCTGCTGCTGCGGCGCTCTCTGGTTTTCATTGGCCTGGATGCAGCCGTGCATGTTTGTGTGAACTCTCTGCATGATGACTACGACCTGAGTATTTCCCCAAACACATTGTGGTCTTGTTCTGTCTAGTGTTTGGATATAAACTAAATACAAGAGACGTTACGTCGGGGTTTTCCCACTGTGCAAGGCCAGTGTTATATAAGACATTTATATTTGTAACTAACAATGTTTTCTATGCAGCATTCAAAACTTGATTTTAAAGCTTCAACTTTTCTGTTTTGTCCTAGGAGCATTATATATTTATGGACACTTTGAGGCTCTTCTCCCAAGGGTGAAAGACCAATGTGAGGAGGATTTCCCTCTATCCATAAGATAAGAGCAGCACGGCTCACGTTTCATCTCCAAATGAAAGTCCGTAGCACGAGGCAGAAGGGGTCTGTATTCATGGCACTTTGATCAGTGGGCGAACAGCATTGATATCTCTGATATCTGTGATTCCAGGCATGAGCTGAACGTAATGAGCACTAAAGTGCCCTTCACTTTAAAAAATAAGGAGATTGGATAATAGGCCTTATAAAAGAAATAGATAATTACTCTTTACTAAATTGTTTCCCACATTGGGGAGAAGGAGATTTTCTCCTTTGCTCCTGGTGTTTGCAAAATGGCAGACCTTTTGGTTTATTTTTAGTTGTATTGAAATCAGAAGTTTTATTATCTAATCAGTGTCTTTTCCCAACCCAGTCTATTTCATGCACATTGCATCATGGCAGTTTTTCTAACAAGCAACTCTGTGAGTTTGGGGTTCCTGTCGATGGGGATCCTTTATCAGCAGCACAGCAAGAGGCCAGATTAAACACCTCCTGCCCAAAAGTGGGATTAATATGAATGACATAACACCCAGACTTCCTCTGTGTTTCGGGGGCGATATCTAACACACCTTTTGTGTCGGGTTTTGCTCTGTCTCGCCTCTTGAGTCTTCTTCCCTGGGATGCTTCCTGCTGACGCTCTCTCCAAGGAATCTTATTGATATTCTTAGAGGGGCATTGCAGAGATAGGCAGTGAGAGAGAAATGAAAGTCACCCAGTGTAGCAGCAGACTACTGCCGTCTACCAACAACGATAAAATCACAAGTCAGCGGTGGGATGCCATCGCTCACTCTGTCTCCCACACTAATGGCACACACGTTGAGACTCTTACGACTCTGCGGTTATTTCTCCTGGTAATTTTCCAATCAAACTTGCTTCCAATCTACTTCAAATGAGAAATATACTGTTTCATAAATAATTCTATTGTGATATGAATGTGACACTTAACTCAAATATATATGTTTGTTATGACAGCCGTGATATACGAGTATGAAATAGAGAGATTAAAGTTGGCCTTTATGAGGTTTTTGCATAATAAAGTAGGCTTCAGATGTCCATCCCTTCATGCTACAAAGAAGATATTGCTCCATCTTTTTCATTCTCCTGTTGTTTCGAGAGCGTCACTTTGAGCAGCACTTCATGTCTGTTTATTGAGCTGTCCTTCCAGTTCATCCTTGAAGAAGTGTGAAGGTTAGACCCAAAGTGCTCTGAAAATGATTAATTCTATTTTTCAAAAATAATATCCAAACCTGAGGTAGTCACCCGTGAAACGCATTGCAATGCAGCTGCTGGGTTGTTGTGGCCCATTCAATATTAGAGATGGAGGGGAGAGTATGACTCCCGTGACCCCTAACACTTTATGAATACAGCTTCGGTGTGTCGCTGCTCACACACACATTGTGACACAGTGGTGTAACAAATCGAACATTTGCTGCAAGTCCCATTTCACCCTGTGCTTGTTCTGGAAATTGATTCTGTGCAAGTTCAGGTTGTAGTGTCTCCAGTGAGTGGTCTGACACTGACTGAACTCCTACGCTCCTAATGAGACATTCTTCAAACGACCTCGTAGGCTCAGAGACGGAGGGTGCTGGGACTAATTTGACTGCTGCCACGGATCATTATGTGATAAAGGGGACTGACATAAAACGAATATACCTGCTATGTTTCTCACTCACTCCATATGTCTCCCACAGTCCACCGCTGGCCATGGACTCCTTCAGCACCAAGAGTCTGGCGCTGCAGGCTCAGAAGAAGCTCATGAGTAAGATGGCCACCAAGAGTGTGGCCAGCCTGTTCATCGACGACACCAGCAGCGAGGTCTTAGACGAGCTCTACCGTGTCACCAAAGAGTACACGCGCAATCGCAAGGAGTCGCAGAAAATCATCAAAAACCTGATCAAGATGGTGGTGAAGCTGGGAGTGCTCTACAGAAACAACCAATTTAACAACGAAGAACTGATGGTGGTGGAGAACTTCAGGTGATCACGAAATTGTGGTTTGTAAATATCATGTCCTCCCGTGAATGTTTACGTTCTAGGCTTTTCATTAACGTAAAAGAGCTATAGTTGCACATACTCAATATAAGCTTTGTCTATGCTGATGGAAGCAAATTAAGAGAATTTATGTTTGCTTTTTTATATATTTTCCATTAAATTGTAAAACTGCTTATAGGTAAAGTGAAAGTGACTCAGGTTCACAGCAAGGAAAAAGGTTATTTGATTAGATGAGCGATGTTGCTGTGACAGGACAATAATATTGAACTATATGAAGATGTGAAATTGAAACCAAAAGATAAAAGCATTCCACGGCATTTTCTATTTTTAGCCAACATGTAACCTGTTTTCTGTCCACGTGCTGTACTGTACTGTACTTTTCATTCCTGGTATTCATTGTAGTCCATAGTATTGTGCACTTATTGTACATAAAAGCTTTTGTAGCATTATGGTTTTTACAGGCCCTTTTCACGATACTGCCCGGCTTGTTCTGGTCTCAAAAGGGCATATCTTCACTTAAATTTCCATTCATTGTCCGTGGGAAATTCTTGGGAGTCTTGGTGAAATACTTCACCGGGTGAAATGTGATTGTAAAACTAGATATTTAGTCTCAAAGCTAAAGGCTAACATAACTCAACTTAAAATAGACAATTTGACAAAAGTACATTTAATACCAAGTTGTTTGTTTTTGTAAACAGGTTAGTTAATTTTGTGGTGTTATTTTAACATTATTAATTCAATTGAATTACATTGTACCAGGGTTGTACAAGGTCAGTGATAATCTAGCAGTAACTTGCTGTCCGTTTTGTGTTAATTAAATATTAAATAATATATAATATGTAATGCATTTGAAATTGTTACATTTTATTGTGCATTTCACTGAGCTAACATTAACAACAAACTGTAATGTAATGTGTACGTTTTATTATTTTTTATTGTGCACTTGCCTGGGGACTGCAGAAGGAAAGAAGCAGTAGATAAATCTGGTGCAGATCATCTTTCCTTTTATACATTTTATGCACTTTTGAAACAACCGGCTTTAGTTGAGTGATATATCTTATTTTATTCACACATGTTTTTAGTTGAACATGGTCCATTTGTTTTAATAGACCCATTTAAATCTATTTCTGAATCCTCTTTATTTTATTTTTTACAACTGTTCTTTACTTTGCTGTTTGTGGGACAAATAAAGCTTCTCTTTTCATATCTTTTATTACTATCACTGATGTATTCTTTGTTTATGTTTCAGGAAAAAGGTGCACACTCTGGCCATGACTGCTGTCAGTTTCCACCAGATCGAGTTCACCTTTGATCGGCGCGTGATGAGCGCCATCTTGAACGACTGCCGCGACCTGCTGCACCAGGCCATCAAGCGGCACCTGACAGCCAAGAGCCACTCGCGCATTAACCATGTCTTCAATCACTTCTCTGACTGTGACTTCCTCGCGACACTCTACGGACCCACCGAGGTTTACCGCACTCACCTGCAAAGAATCTGCAACGGCGTCAACAAGATGCTTGACGAGGGTAACCTTTGACCTCCGCATGACCCGGTCCCCAGGCACTTTTTAACCTCCTTTTTCACAATCACGGACAATTTTTTGTTTTCTTTGGGTGTGTCTTTATACGTTATTTTAACACGGATATGCTCTGTCCTAGTAAATCCAAAGTTTTATCTCTAGCCTGATTTTTAAACCAAATGCAGTCGATGTTTTTTAAACCAAATGCAGTCGATGTTTTTTAATGAATGTATAACTCTATGCTCTTATCGGTGTATTCAGATGTAGCAGCTCTGACAACTGTGCCTGGATCTTTATTTGAAGGGCACTAGTCGTACTTAATCAAAGCGACGTGACGCCAGGCACAGGCCTTCAGTAGCTTCACTGCAAGGTGCCTGTAATGAACCAAAATGAGTTAGGAGGCACCAGGAGATGAGGAAATTGCTTTCTTTCTCAAACAACCATGAAAGAAGTCATTTTTTAAAAGTATTGCACTCGACACCTCACCAGCACTGTATTGTATTATTCTGCAACCATATGACCACAGCAGAGACGTAATCCTGCTTAGTCTGTTTTTACACAATTCACTTTCATGCACTGAATGTTACCAAAGCGGCTTTGTTTGTACATTATAAAGAAAACACCTCCAAACCTATTTTCCTTGACTTGGAGTATTTGGGTCACAAGGAATGTAAACATGAAGGAATCTGACGGTGTCACAAATCTCACTTCTAGCTGAGTGATCTTGAGCTTTGTACACAGAAAATGTTACTCTTCTTAACATCTATAAATGTTATAAACTCAGCAGGAGAGAAGCTGAACGTAGCGCCGGGTGTAAAGGTTTCCTCGGCTTTCAGCACGACACAGGACGCACTACTTATTATCTGTATAGACTAACACAGAAATCTATTATGTCAGCTGTGTTTGAGCTCTAGGGGCATGTTCTCCAGCTCTGTTTGGATTCCGACAGAGGTGGGCTGAAAAGACTCCCCGCAAGCGGCAAGATGAAAGGTTGGACACAGCTCTGTACATGTCAAACAGACTTGCCAATGCAACAGATGAGAAGCAGTATATACCCGTTTGCAAGATATCTCTACTGAAATGAAAGCTATTACCTACTGCTAATTGGGGCAGTAATTTTGTGTGAAATATCTGGTTTGCCGGAAACTCATTATGCATCTTCACGAGTTCATTTTCGACACAGGAACATACATGCAACAATTAAACCAGCCAAACTTTGAGCAAAGTCAGATAAAATGTGATTAAAACAAACTCCCATGTCGAGCTAAATTTGAAAACCCACGTAGCAGTCAGTTGGGCTAATCTGCCTCTTTGTATTACCGCACAATGGCCTGATTTAATGTGATGAAGATAACGGTCTCCTCCATGTGTGAAGATGTTGTCCATATACAGGCACAGCTGAATGGTTACCACGCATAATAGCTGTCTTTCCTTTTTGTTGGCTTGTTTTTGCATCACTGAGCCTGTCTGGGAGATTGTTTGGTGCTACGGCCTCATTTTGTATTCTGCATGTGTGTGCGTGTTTGTGTGTACCTGTGAGAGAATTGGAAATTGAGCCGTGTAATAAGCGCCGTGCTTTTTCCAGATAGGACTGCTGAAACTTTAACTTCATCTATGCCAGCAGTGGCACTTAGCAACTGATGTTAGTCCAAATGTAGCCCCACTTTTCAGCCAGTGCGATACTTCAGGAAAACGGCACGCACTTGAAAATTATGGGCCGGGTAATGGAGGTAATGTCGACGCAGGTGGGGTTGTAGCAGTCGCAGTCCTTTTCCACAGATTGGGCTTTTTATTTGTGCAACATTTTGTAAAAAATACTCCCAACATATCAACAATCAACAATGTTTGGTGGGCTTCAAAGAAAATCTCAATTCTTGATATTCTTCATTTCATCATTCTCCTTTTCCCTCTCATGGACCGATTTAATCTCTTTTTAATTCCTCATCCAAGACCCATTTAGTAGAAAGATTTTAGGAACGTCTGCCACAGCCCCAGTCACTTTCACCAAAGCTAGAAGCATCTGTGTTTTTACCGTTGTGAATTATTTTTTATCTTTTGTTCATATGTCTGTTTCTGTAATGTTTGTACACACAAATATAATACAATTTACTTTTTAAATGAATACATTCCTGTGTTTTTCTTTTTAATCATTGTGCAGTGTCCTCCCATAGTGCGCTGGATGCAGGAATTTTCAGTCCAGATCAGGGGTTAATCTGACTACGCCTGACCTGGATTTCAGACCATCAAATCCTTTTTCCCCAGCTCCAAGCATTGTTTCCAGTTCATAAGCTAAAAAAAAAGTGAGTTTTGTACATTTGTGGATATAATGAATAAATCCCTGCTTATTCTTCGATTGAACAGAGTATGTGATATGGGAGCACAGGCTGGTAACCTTTATGGATCTTTGGCATCCTGGGTTCTTTACATTATTGATTTCACAAATTAGATTTTTATTTGCAACCAAAAGCTTCATATCCATAAACTACAATTTTGAACTGCAAATAACTTAAAACAAATAAAGCGTCAATAATCATTATAGAATTTTCTTAAAAATGGAAGACAGCAGATAAAATCAAGTGTAGGTTAATGGTTTTAGAATTATATTTATATATATATATATATATATATATATATATATATATATATATATATATTATATATATATATATATATATATATATATATATATATATATATATATATATATATATAAAAAATAATTCCACGGCCACGCCCCTGGAGTCAAGAGTCAAGACAAAACGGAAACTTAACATCCAAGGTGACGTTAGTGGGTAAGTTTCTATTTCTAAACAGTTATTTGTGATGGATTTCGTGTGTGTGTCTCTGAAGTCCAAACGAAACCACATATGCATTGCATACATATGCACCAGCATGGTGCAAAAGCCTTCTCTATACTTTTCTACGGGTAACATGCTGCAGATGTCTCGGTTTGTTCATCACGCCTCCTACAGCTGACAATGGGCATTTACCAAGAAGAGAGAAATGTCTATGAGCATTGGAAGAGAAACCTCATTGAAGTTTTCCTTTCTCAAACTGTGAAAATTAAAATTTTAACATGCCAGTCACGACTTTGATTATCTTAAGATGTGAATTGGGGCACTAATGCATTTTAGTGAAGTTAGCTTTCACTAAATAATAATTACCATTATCCAGGATGAAGTGACTACAAAGGAGCTGTCCTACATCTTAAGTATCGAAATGAAAAGTGGAAATATGCAAAAAGAATGGCCATGCTTTTATAGCCAATGTTCAAGAATGACCGCATTTACACTAATCCTTGAAGAATACATAGATGAAGCTCAGGTGAGGATCTGTACAAAAGAGCTATCATAAGATGTTCAAGGGAACGAGCAGGATATTCAGACACAGGGAGTTGGTTTTGGCATAAACGACCGGCTGGATGTCAATAAAAGCACAAAAACATCTGCATGTTTGACTTGTGGGTGGTGAGACAATGCCCGGCACACTGCCGGGCATTGTATTGACACAGTGGGCAGCGCGCGCATCCGCACTCCTGGGCAAAAGATCATCCCGCAAAGACTGCAAATTTGATATGATGGATTTAGTGGTTTTTTGTTTGTTTTTTCTGTAACCAAGGATACTGTATTATTCGCAGGGATATTCTTATTATGTGACTTTGAGTTCTTTTAAATGCTGCATAATCCGTGTTGCAACAGTTTTGTTAGGCTGCAACAATTAATCATGTAATCAACTAATCGTGACTAGTCGACTATACAAAATATTGTATTTGATCACCGTAATTGTTATGTGGACTATACCTGTCTCTTAAACACAGACAAAACATTCCATATTCTATCTAGAAGCCTTCAGTCACCACATTTCAACCTGTATTAGGTTAAAAATATGTATGTTTTACTTCAAGGCTCTTATTGGTATTTTTTAAAAATCTTTTTATCATGTTTTCTGAAGATCAGATCAGGAATTCATCGATTTACGATCTTAGGACATGTTTATTTTACAGTCAAGCCATATCAACACAGAATTGGGAATAAAGGCTTTTAGCTACTTTGCTCCATAGCTATGAAACTAAGCACAGACACTTTTGGATAATATTGTGCCATTTTATGGATGGAGTTGAGAGAGTTCATTAAGGTTTTGACCAGTAAAAGGTGTTTACACTAATATTTTGCCATTTGTCTATAGATCTACAGAATAGATCACGTTTTTAAATCAGTAACAGTATTTGTTGGTTGGTTAGTTGGTTAGTTCTGAGTTTTCTCCTCATTTGGTTGTTCTGGGTTTGTTTTTTCAGATGTAACTATTGCATAATAAAAAGAGGAGTCCCCTTTTTGGTGCCAGACAAGTCTTGTCACTCTGAAACTTCCCATCGGCCTCCTGTGGGTTGGCAACCAGCGTGGAAAGTGCTGCTTATAATGTATTACTGTGCGTTTGTAGTCCCTCCACATCGTCACTCATCCAGTATGCTTAAAGGTGCTCTCCCCTCTGGCAAGCGTATAACTATGACAGTCAGCTTGGAAGTTAGGAGTCTTTCAAAACTCACTCTTCCTTTACTTTCACTATCTCTCACCTCTTTTCTAAGTGTCCCGCAACATCACGCGTCCCTTTTTCCTCCTGTCTGTCTTTGCTCCACCACTTTAGGTCCTTGGAGAGCACCTGGTTGACGTGTGGAAGGATGAAAAGCACTTCGAGGGGGATTCCAAAGCAAAGAAAAATATACAGGCAAAGATGTAAAGGTACAGAGCACACACACACATAAGCTCCCCCAAACCTCTCAGGATTATTATCAGCGCCATCCTGGACACTTAAGAGAGGACGGCATCTGCTCACTTCCATATTTAATACCATGAAAAAGGAGTGTTGTGTTCAAGTAAAACCTGTAATTTTCATTCAAGCAAATGCAGCCAGGTTTATCTTGGTCATGCTACATTTCTCTGCTGTCCAGGTGTCTATAGAAAGTCCCCCGGTGCCCCGCAGCCACTCACTGTGACTAAAAGCCTTTTTGCACTAGACATTTTGACAGACACGGGTCCTGCCTTTCAAAGCGCTCCTTTTACCTCTATCTTTTCCACCAAGTTATGTAAGGTGTTCAGTGGCTGTCTCTGTATGAGCTCAGAGAAATCCAAGCTGGAAACATTATCTGCAGTGAAGTAGAAGCCCAGCAAAAAACACGAAAGTGACCCTGGCTGTCTGCTACAGTAGAGGGGACCTCTACAGGGGGCCCAGGGTACAACGGGGCCATATGCACTATTCTCCATGTCCTAGCACCAGATGCTTTGTCATTACTAAAACGACATGACAGAGACTAAATTGCTCCTACATGGAGATTTTATTGGAGATGAATAAGTCAGCGAGAGAGCCTTGATACTGAATGTCACTCAAATACTGATGTTATGGAGGAGGCATAAAACAGAGACTGAAAGACTGCAGACAACTGGACATCAACACACTCCCACTATAACTATAAAACAAATAGTAATGATGTGCTTTACTGCCCTATTAATCATGGCGATTCAAAATTGGCAGTTGATTGGAGAGAAAGGAACTATGAAGATGGCAGACTACTCCAGCTCTTCTTGGACTTACTGCAGCCCCACAAAACTGAGGCATGTGCGCAGAACTATAACTTCATAGAGGAGCACATGTAGAATTTAGTCCTTAAAATATTGATTGGTTGGATATTAGTGTGTTGTTCGCCTGCCTTCTTTAATTTCGCCTGAGGTTCGATCAGATTTAAAAGGGACCAGTAGTGAACTGCTGTGTGCTCTGTGTATGTTTTAATCTGTGTCAAGCTTTTAAACTTTGAGACGTTAAGCACAAAGATGCTCTTGCTAAAACCTAGTGCATGCACAGTGTGCAGGATTAACGGAAGGAGCTCTGACTTTGAGTCCTTATTGTTTCTTTATCCAGACGGTCATTACGGATGACGGCAGTCTGTCTGCTGGAGTAGAGATCCCTGTACCTACAGTCACACATGTCAGTGAATGAAGTCAGTTTACGTGCAATATCAGAAGAATAAATTGGCATGCTGACTAACAGAATGACAGCTGCTTTGAGGGTCTGTGCACTGAGTGACAGCACACTGTCAGGGCTTTTGTGGGGCCATGGCATCTTCTTTTCATTTCACTAGTGTGAGAGAGGGAGGGGCCGCACAGCCGCAGTTAAGTGAAAAAGACACCTAGGAGGCATCTTTTGCCTTGTCAGGCTGAAGAAATCTAATGCACACAGCCAAGAATTGGAATTTGAATGTGTAACCTGAAAATAGCAGCTGTCTCTGCATAATTGGAACAAATGGATGTTGGATATGCTGCAGAAAATAAAACAAGTAATGCTACTGGGACAAAACGTGACAGTATTTGCTGACAGTTACAATGAGCCACAGAGAGCTCTACCACAGGCAGCCTGTTGTTTGGAGCTGGGCAGCTTGTAGTTGCTGTCAAACTACTGCTGATCTCTGACGCTGTAGGTCGCAATTATGTGCCCCCCCCCTGCTATTCCTCCTCCATCCCGTCTCGCTGCCATCCGCCCCATTCCTTTTCGAGCCCTCTGCTCTCTAAGCAGCATTTAATTGTGAAGGGCTGAGCCGGGGAAAGAAGTAATCAGTTGGAAGCAGGGCAAATCACGTGGCTATACGTTGGGATTATCAACACACGCACTTTGATTGAAGTTGAGCTTGCATAGAGAGGCGGTTTAGAGGAGCAGGAGACAGAGCTGCAAACAAATGGGACAATAAAGGGACTGAAAGGACGAGTGCAGGACGCGGCAGAAATGGGGAGGAATATAAGGGAATGAGAGCAGTGAGAGAGTAGGAGGAGAGGCAGCGCAGTGCAGAGGAGAGAGAGAGAGAGAGAGAGAGAGAGGGAAAGAGACGGGGAAGGAAGCCTCCTCTGTACGCACGAGTCAGAAAGACCCAGCAAGCAAAGGCGAGACATCTTCACATTGAATGCTGTTTAAAGGTGTATATTGTGGCGTGTACAAGGTCTGCAGCACCAGGACTCGCCCAGGGAAGGACTAACACGTTCACTTGACCAGCAGGAGGATGCTAATGAGAAGAAAGAAAGTTTAGAAGTTTCTAAAGAAGCAAGGCTGTAGTCTATGTTAAAGGGTCAAGCTACATGGAGGAGGAGGAACCAGGCTACCATCTATCAGCATGTTTTCTGACAGCAGGGGATCCGGGGAGCACAAGGGCTTCAAGACACACGGCTCACACTTCTTACCCTGGCTGCGTAATAGTTTGAAAACCCACCAGAACCATGACGGCAACCTCAACGGAACGGTTAAATCTGGATCTGAGAATCGCAACCACCTCAAAGGCATGGGCTTCTTTTCTATTCAGGGCAAGGACAAGGAGAAGAAGGGGTGCAACGGCGTGGCCCGGGTGTTGCCTGTGGTCTTAAGAGGGCATCACATTCTCTCTGGGAAGCAGCGAGAGGACAGTCCTGCTCGGTGGACCCAGTCTCCTGAGCTAGAGCCAGAAGTGAGCAATACTTCTGAGCTGGAAAAGAGTTTGGTCCAGGATAACCATGACGAAACCAAGTGCAGCCCTCAAAATGTTGTCCCATCTCAAAGCGACCAGACTGGCACCACGCTGAGAAGGTATGGCCCGTTAGTAGTTGCCCCACCAGCACTGCAAGAAGACTCCAAAAGCACACCGCCTGTTGGTCTGTCTGTGGACAACAAGGAGAAGGTCTGTGACTATTCCAGTCGTAGCTTCCGCCAAAGAGACCTCCACTCGGCCAGTTGGGTCGGCCCGGAAACTCAAAGCATCTTAAAGCGGCACCAGTTCACCTCCAGCTTTAGTTTTATCCACCAGCAGACCAGGAACTCCCAAAGCCACCGAGATCTTACGTCTTTGAGGGACACACAGCTTGACCGAGCCCTTAACGGAGTCCTGTTCTCCACCCAGGTCGCCCAGAGAGGACCGGGCTGCACCAAAACACTGAGAGGACCAAGGAAACCGCGGCCCAGCTCAGAGCGCATCACAAACTTGGAGCAGTCATGGTTTCAACCCAATCGCATTAACATCAACGCAGCGGACAGTAAAAGGAAGGTCGTACGAAACCAGATCAAACGTGTTATGGACAATCTGGAACATGTCCTGGGAGCTCTGCGGGACGTCCAGCAAGAAATGAAAGAGGTGATGTTTCAGCGCTCTTATTCAACCCCTGAAACTGAGCATTTCCACCCTCGCTCTGTATGTAATTTAGTCTTGTGGCGGAAGTGTTATGCTCAAAAACCTTTAGGGCTTTTTGCATTTGAAGATAACAGTGGGCTGAAAATGTGTGCCCTCAGCAGAATATTTGAAGAAGTCGGCATTTAAAAATCTGCCACAGTCTTCTTCAAACATTTTACAAGTCTTATTTGAGTTAATGTTTACATTCTGGTGGCACTAAATCAGAAAATAGTTCAGCTTCATTGGTGTGGCGTTTTGAGCTGATGCAGAGTGACATTAGGCGGCCTGTGCGTGGTTCCTCCTCTCATCACTAACTCCTTATGGACAGATGCTACTCCGGGCACAGCTGGATCAGAGCCCAGGCTTTTTCATAATCCATTTATATTTAAGTATCCCCGCCTTATCTGGTAAAAGCAACGCATGAAGTTCCACTCTGGTCGCGAAACTGACATAAACAGTGATGAGAGCGTAAATGGGATCCACACACCAAACAAAATGTCACAACATTCCATTGGAGAGATGACAGATCAAAGCTAAATAAAGCACCAGAGAAGATTTCGGACAGATATATCGTTCAAAGCCCTCTTTTACTATTCTGTTACATGAGACCCTTGATTTCTATCTAATAGCCAATAACTGGTGTAAAAGAGGAGAGCTTGTAAGCTTGGGAAAGTTAGAAAATAAAGTACAAGCTTCACTTGTGTTTCAAAGTTTAGCTAAAGCATTTTGACAACATCAAACATAAGGAGTCAGACGTTTTGGCCGAAGAACAAAACAGATACCGTGGTATTGAAGGGCAGCTGAGTTGCAACACTCAAAAAAGACCTGAGGGTCAAACAACATTGGTTTTATTGACACCTTTGATATACAACGGGGTCATCTGCTCTTTTTATCTCCTGTGAATCCTGATATTCAAAAGCGGCACCTGTACAGACAAACTAATCCATACACATTTTAGCAAACAAGGCTTGAAAAATGTACAACATATTCTATAATCTGAAGGGAAAGGATGAAGGATAAATCGCAACTACTAGCCTACAAAAACTGGGTAATCTTTTTATAACAGCCAGGATGTTGTTGAACATAGAGAAAGAAAAAAAAATCATCTGTTCCATGCAGAGGATTTATCAGCGGACGCAGAGCAGGTGGAGGGGTCAAACACTCTCCCCAGCATCATTTTCTCCACTCTACCCACCTCCATCATTGTAAATATGCCTACGGTAAATGACCTGCCGCCATGACATGCATCTGTTTAATTATTTGCATTGTTGGGCATACACTTAGGCTCAGGCTCTGCAGACATTTAAATAGGTCTTTAGATGTACTGTTACTGTGAGATGCATTGTACAGTGTTCCCTTTCTGTCTCCAGAGAGCTGCTTTAAGAAAAGAACACCCACATAACTGTAGCTTACACGTTTCCCTTTATAGTCGTCTTGTGTTTGAAAGTAGTTTTTAAGCACTATGGAGCAGCAGGCTCATTTACAAGGAAAAGGCAATCCATCTTCTCTATTTGTGGCTCTCAGCTTTCTGTTTAAAGGTGACATTTTGAGGACATTTGATTATTTAAAAGATATAACACTTTTTTATTTGTTCTCTTAATTGCTATGGCAATGGACCGCTCTGAAACCCATGGATATAATATTAATGCCCAATATGTACCCAGTTTACATTATAGAGCCATTTTTATATTGACTTTTGACTATTGTTTTGTCTTTCATTAAACCAATTGACTTGTTTTCTACATGCCACCATATTATGCTAAAGCGATTATTCAAATAAACTGAATATTTACTGAAACAAAAGGCAGCAGAAATACACAAAGTGCCAAGTGTTTTAGCCTGTCATACTAGGAGCATAATTATGCAAATGTCACCTTGTAAGGAGCCATCAAAATAGTGGGTAACATGAACGACTAATGATAATCTTGATTTGATTCTAGCTGTGTGTGCACAAGCTAATTGTTTTCTTTGCGTGCGTTTTCTAGGTGGTGCAGCAGATCGACTATTTAACGTCCTCCATTGATCTGAACGAGGAGGAGCAGCCGGAGACTCAAACTCAGAGCAGCAGCAATAGCTCCAGTTCAAGTGCCATGACAGTGGGAAGTGTCATTCACAGACCGTCAGGGGCTGCACTGAGCCGAGACTTTTGGAGAGACAATCAAACTACAAGCAGGAGCCAGTCTCCACCCAGTGTCCTGCTGCTTCCTGTAAATGCACATCACTCAAACACACTTCGGTTTGGATGCAGAAAGGAGCAGACAGACACTCACACTATGGCCTCCCCCATCTCCCCTCAGAGGATGCTCCCAGTGCGCCCCCCGACTCCAGGACTGTCCCCTCTGACTGTAAACCTGCAGCATCCCAACAGCCCCATTTCCCAGCCCGCGTCCCCCTCCCTTGCACCTTCCTCCTCCATGTCCCACCAGTCCCCCTCTTGTCCGATACCGCCTCCCCCCTTCGGCCCGTCCATCAGGCCTGGATGTTACCCGAACCCACTGAGTGGCCGCACATCTGGCACGTCGTCTCTAGTGTCAAATGCGCGGCCACCAACTGTCCCAGAAGCGGACGGGGAGTGGCGGGCACTGTCAGCGGGGCACATCCCGGGAGCCTATCACATGACCCTCCCACTTAAACCAAAAGCCGGACAGCAAGGTCGCAGAGGACGCAAACCACCCCCATATCCGCACCACAGACTCCACGATCACCCGAAACCTAAAGAGCCTCGTAAGGCTCCTCCTTACCCTGAAAAGAGAAGGCTGCTTTCAACAACGGTGTGAGACAGTGCAAAGGGGAATCAGGGGGCCATGTCGCAAGCAAGTACGGAGTGCGTCGACGCTTGCTCAGATGAGCTGAAGTTTGCGAGGTGAAGGAGACAACTATTAGGGTGAGTGTGTTACAGGAGCACTTTGCTGGGGCCTTATTTTTTTCTCTAGAGTGCACCCCGACCAAACACGGGGCATCACAACATCTGTCAGGCAATTGCACCAGTAACAAGAGTCTGTAGACAGATGCTCATTTACTACCACCCGCCCACATTCTGCATAGTTAAAGGGCATAGGGAAGAGACTAATTGGAAGTGGAAAAAATTGAATCAAAATTATTACCAGATGACAGGACAACAAATGAAATAGTTGTAATTATGTTGTGATGATATTGACTGGTTTGGATAGTAACTGTCAAAGAGTGATGATGCCTTTTAAAATGAGTCACTGAATTTAAAATCTATGTATTGAAAAGCGCCCGTGTCCACATAATGGTGTGGACAAGGGGCAGCTGTACATGAGTAACAACCTGCATTTTTTCCCCCTTCTGAAATCCCATCTCCTCTACTGCCTCTGGCCTGACTGACCTGGCCACAGCCTCCATCTGTTCCTTTGTGCGAGTGGGATAGGATAAACAGGACCCATAACGGAGTAAAACATTCGAAAATATCAGGAAGGCTGATTGTAGAAAACTGCATTGTAAATCAGCTATGATTACGACCATTACAGAAGCACTTCACAGCCTTTGTTCTCATCACATTAAACGGCGGCAACATTCCTAGCAAAGACCAACTCTGGATTTTGCTCTTAAAATTTGGACTTTCAGAAGAACAGCACTGTGGTAATTTCATGTCAAACATTTAAAGTACCAGGTTTAACTCCTATTACTGGAGGAACTGGACTTGAAGACTGTAAAGGTGTAATTAATTGATGTTCGCTTTGAAATATAGTATTAATATTGTTTCTTGAGGCTAAAGTTGAAGGTAAACAGCTCGTGCAAACAGATAAAGAACAGATCATTTTTGCACAATCCCACAAGAGAGGTCTGATTTATATTTTAATTTAAGGCCATTTTACCCTTGTGGTACATGTGTCTTCATGTTACATCACAGTGTTTTGAACTTGATGCCAATTAAAGGACAATCATGATTACAGATTTTCCCCTGGCTTAACATTAGATGAATAAATCCCTCTTGGCACTATATCTCTGTAAACCCGGATAGATCAGTCGTCTATACCTTCCCATATGCGCCAGTGGATTTAGTAGATCCACCCTGCAAAGCTGTTTCCCCTGAAATTAAGACAAAACAATAGGCTGCTTATCCCACAATAACAATTATCTGTGGACAATATGTTAATTGGGTATGCATAAAGAATACTCTTTCAACTACGTGCTTTCTTAAAATCAAGTTTGTGTCAAGTACAATTTGTATTCCATTTCCCTACTGTGAAGAAAACCATGTTGTATTCAGCGTACATTAGTGTCAGTGCTAAAATGATTTGTATTTTAGGCAGATGTGGCAAGGAGCAGAAAAACGCTCGTGTCAAGTTCGTTTTAGCCACGGCAGTATTAGCACTTGAATATTTTATGATTCTTACAATCTGTCTTGTTGCAAACAGAAGAAATACAGCACTGATTTGATGTCTTTATTGAACAACATATTTCATAATTAATCAATTCAGGAAGCAGGAAAATAACCAGTACAAAACAAGCAACTTATTGTGTGCATTTCCTCTATTCTAGGTCAGCATCTGGAAGTTGTGGTTTCCTGTTGCTGCTACAAATGGAAGCCTGTTGATGACAAAGGGACTAACGGTTCCGCAGAGAACTTCCTGAGCCCAAGAGAATCACATCTGAGACACACCCGGACTAACAAGGTACACACTGCATGACACTAACGTCACAACATCAAATCAGCCAAATCCTCCCATCTGAAATCAATGGCTAGATTCATCCTCTGGACACTGGTGTGGATTTAAGGCTGGATCAATGGGAGCGAGATAAAGGCCGTTCTTTACATAAGAAAGTCCGGACGTCTGGACAGGTACCTGTGATAACGAGCTACTTCACAAACGTAGACGATATCCCTGCTGATCTACACATGCGCCACTGCAGGATGAAAGCTTCAGGCCATCTCTGCGCTACGTTCACTGCCTGTCGGTGCAAACCCACTTCTTCTGGATGACTTTTTAGTTTCACATCAAACAGTGCTTTTGTGGAGGTATTACAATTAGGAAAGAACTTGTGACAAAAAGGGAATTTATGAATACAAAATGTCCGACAAAAGAGCATAGCGCACTACAAGTTTTGAGCCAAGGTTTAAATTACATTCTATTTATAGTTGAGTGCGGTGTAATTTCTTCATCTGATAAAATCAAGTCATTAATGTTCCTGTCGGGATCATATGTGAAGCTTAGGAGTTATGTGGAGCAGATCCAGATAAACAGAAGAAAGAAAAAGCTCTTCTTAATAGCAGCTCAGAACAAAGTAGGACTCGAGAAATGTAACCGCATGTGGGTGTATGCTGATGATATTAGGGATTATTCACTTTCCTCTCAGGATTACAAACCAGTGGATAAATCCTGGCCTACTCTAAATATGTAATCTATACTCTACAAACCCCCAATGCCAGGCCTCTATACACTGCTCATTTACTATAAAGTAAAAGTAATAAATTAAGAAACAGCTATTAAATCATCTTATGTCAGAAGGACAAAGAAAGTTCAGTTTTGTGTCTAGCTGTGCTCATTTGCAGGTAAATCAATTGTAGTTGAAACAGCATGTAATTAATGTAACAAAATACAGTGCTGCCACAATAACAAACATTTCCCAACCCTTTCCCTTTGAAGTGTCACTCAGGAGTGTCGGAGTCCTTCATCGACGTCAGGGCTCAAACTCTGGTCCCTTGCAGCTGAAGCACAGTCATGTCCTGACCAATTACAGCTCATCATGTCCTGTCCGCCCAATCACAGTGAGCTTTGAGAGCTGGGCGCTGAACTTCCCATCAGTCTGGGTCACTGGAAACAAGAGGAAAGGAAGTTAATTAGTATAGAGCTAAATAAAAGCTGCAGTGTAGAGGAAGGCACCTGAAACCAGTCAGTGTCACCCTGTTGCAAAGCTGCAGCAGCTGCAGTTTTTCAACCTGCATTGTAGTTTGGCTCCAAAAATAATACAAAGATGTATGTGCATGTTCCTGTATTACTGTAAGTAGTGAAAACATCCTTTGGTAAATGATAGCAGCACTATTTCCTTTAACAGAATGACGTGAAAAACGTTATCCTCATTTTATATGACCAAGTATATATTTTCAATATATAACAAGTGTATTCAGCCTTCTTAATAGTGTTATGACTTGACAGCGCCTCCTTGTGGATTGATACGACATGGCTCTTGAATCAGTTTCCTCTGAAGCAAAATTCTCAAATGTCATTCTACACTAGTTATATTATCCTCATGTTCTCTGTAGGGATTATATCTATATTATTGTCTGGCTTTGTGGCCGTAAGATCCTGTACTATAAAGCTTACACTTGAAATCAGGTGTTTTGCTGGTGTGACTTGGTATATTCTGCTAATAACAGACCTGAACCGTAGACACAAGGGGAGTTGTGAAAACAACAACAACAAATAATAATAATTAAACAAAAAATAACTATAAAATAATACATTTTGCAGGGACAAATGGCAGCCCACTCACAGCTGGCACATATTCTTTTTTATGCTTTAGAGGCAAATCACAGTGAGAACCAGTCACAGTGAGGTAAAAGTCGAGTGAGCCCTGACAACCAGGTGGAGTTGAACGCTTGAAATTGCAGTGTGTTCCTCACCCGTAGAGTCGCCTATGGTAAACTCCTCTGGCTTCAGTGGCACATCACCGTGTCCTGTCTGTGACTAAATGCACAAAGAGCAGCAGTTATAAAGAGCAAAGAGGACAAAGCAGAGCCAGGAGGAGACATAGCAACAGACGGTCGGTGAAGTAGGAGGATGAGACGACAAGGTCAAGGAGATTTTGTGCGGGGATGGCAGGTGTGTTTGTGCACGAGGGCATTTTTTGTCATCATCATTTACTGAAGTTATTCTGTGTGTGTTCACATTTTGTTCCAGGGCCCAGAGCCAGTGCAGCAGGAGGAAATATACTCTGTCTAATGACAAAGTGCTCTGTCCTTGCTGGGGAAGGAGGCGTGTCGAGGTGTGATTTACTCCATAGATGACCACTTAAGACATCAGAAGACGTCTAGACATTAATTTACCATCAAACATCGAAGCCGGAGAACTGTGTCTTTTCTACAAATAGGTCCTGCATTAAGGCACGCTGGAGCACCTGGGTGATTTTTTTAATCAAGAAATGTGTCAATTTTATTCTCAGGACTGTAAGGTCAACTTGAATTGCCCTGTGCCTATAGAACTGATGTGATTGATGAAATAATCAATAATAAAAAATGTCAAAAACAACGGAAGTCTGAAGTCTCCATAAATGTTGTGTTTTGAAATAAAATACAAACTAGTAAGTACACGTTACCTGCAAAAATGACACCAACCTCCACGAATCCACGATCTCATTAATACCAGCAAGTTAGTAGTAGCCCATGTAACGATAAAGCAAGTCATTTTAAATCTTATTGTATGTTGCAACAGCACAACCTTCCACAGAGCTACAGTGCACTGCCATCTTTGGTCGAAAGCGACAAAATAACCGCAGTTGATCATATCAGCGGACATTTGTCTTGACACTTGCAGCAGAAACCTTGTGGCGTGCATACTCTACTCATGTGTCACAGTGGTGGAGTAAACAAACTATTAGATGTGTCAGTGATTTGGTTTTCCTTTGCTCTCTCGCTTTGACCCTTTTCTGTCACTTACCCGGAATTGTTTCTTTTAAATGGAAAGTAACTGGGCAATAAAAAAGCTGTCAGATGTTGTGTGTTGCTGTGCTTAGCCGACTGCTTGTTTTGCAGAAATGTTGATCAATTGGAATTCAAAGTTGTTGACATTTATGCACACAATGTAGAAAATCACTTTTTTTTTTTAAATAAAAATGTGACTGAAGTGTACCAAGTTTCTATATTAAAACGGATCGTTAGTCATATCATTTAATGTTTTCCTTTGGGCTTGACTTGTATTGTCAGATTGGACAGATAATGGCAGGTATAAACAAGAAGTGTTAGAATAGTGTGTATTCATTATTACTTACGTATGCATTGGCGTATTCAATTTTGGTTCCCTTCAGATCAGCTTTGAACTGAGTGAAAAACAGGTATGATTTTCCCTGTGGCCTGAAAGAAATTAAACAAAGTTATCACCTATTATTGCATAAAATCAATTGTGAGACATTATGTTTTGACATTTGAAATGAAGCAACTGCCTTCTTGTTTTGTCCAATGTTTTACTTGACACTGACAAAAATGGTGTACTTCCAGATTAATCCGAATTGACCTATGTTTAACAGGCGTATTAATGTATGCCTATATAACTATGTGGTAACTTTTAACAAGATACTTACCTCCACAAAGAGCAGGAAAATAGTCTGTCATCATCACTTAGCCCAACACTCATCAACCAATCCTGTTGTGACAAAACACACAGTAATCAATGGATTAATGCCCCCTTGTAATGTTTAATGTGTCATGTTTACTAGTCCATGCAAAGTGAAACTCACCTCATTGGTCCCCCCTTGTGCAGCATATGTGAACGAACACTTGTATTTGCCCTGTGGTATGACAATGAGAATAATATTGAACATCTTAAAAAATCTTGTGTTTTTGGCAAGAAAAAAATTCCATACATCATGGTTTTCAATGTAAATTTTACTTTTTATTGAATTTATGTGATGCCAGTGAAAAAGTGGGACATTATCTATATAAGTGGGGCAAAGGACAGTGACGTAAATGAGGGACAGGTGATTACTCTATTCATTAAAAAGGAAAATAAAGATGTAGAGAGAATATTTGTAAAAATTCCCAACAAAAAAATATCCTATTTGACGAATGGGCTTATTTACTTTTAGTACAAAACAGTAGTTTAAAAATAATAATGCATAACTACATAATCCAATCTTTAGTAAAAAAGAGCCTTAATATTTGATGACAGCCAATGAATGGAACAAATGTGGCAGCGACGTGTCAGAAGCTCACAGGCTGAACTGTCATAATCATGCGACTGAACAGAGTAAAGGAATGTAGTTTTTACGATTTTATGATAGAAAATGACAATGTTTCAGTATGAACGACAAATGTTAAATGTATTGTTCAATCATACAGAAACAAGTTTGTTTTATTGGACAAACAAAAACACTTTGGTTTGCATGGCCATGTTAAAGGGAAACTCACAATTCCTTCTGTGAAAGTGTGCACCACTCCTCCAGGTTTCACATTAAACTCCACCGTCTTGGTCTGCTCCGAAGAAGCTTCAGTTGTAGCCAACACTAAAACAAAAATAAACGCGAAAGAAGCTGAAAAATTTACCGTGTAAAACATGTTTGAGCTCAACTTTGGACCCTGCTCGAATCGTGTTGTGCCGGGTTGTACTGCTTGGTTTTGTCGCGTAGATATGTCGTCATCAAGACAGCGATAACGGACAAAACAGGAAAAACTGACACGATTTACACGCATTATCTTCTAATATTTGTGCAGTGGGCCTAAAGTGGGGTGGTGTTAATAACAACACACATAAGGTCCTATTTTGTTGTTCTATTATTTAAGGCAGTACCTATCATATCCACACGAGGTCACTTGACTTGCCCATAATTTAACGCTTTCTTATTTGAGACTCCAAGAAATTTAAGTGTGCGTGCGCGCGTGTGTGTGTGTGTGTGTGTATGCGCGTGTGTATGCGCGCGTGTGTGTGTGGGTGTGTGTGTATGTGTGTATGCGCGTGTGAGTGTGTGTGTGTGCGTGTGCGTGTGCAGCAGAATTGGTCCAATTTGGACCAATTGGATGCCCAATATAATTTAGACTGTTAAAACAAAATAGATTATCCAACAGCACAGGCAAGGATTGTGTTTTGTCAGGCCAAATTTATCAAGGCAAGGCACGTTTATTTGTAGAGCACGATTCGTACTCAAGGCAATTCACAGTGCTTCACACAGGAAAAAATGCATTAAAATCACGAAGACATGACAGAAATCTGTCATATGCACAGCTAAAAAATATCACAACAAAGATATTGGGTTATGGGAGACTGGGGAAAGTTGAGCCACTTTTGTGAATTGGTGTTTGTTTGTTTGTTTGTTTGTTTGTTTGTGTTGTCAAAATTATGTACAGTTTGAATAAAATAAAATAATCTACATTTATTTTAGGATACTTCATAACTGTTGACACAGCCTAAACTGATCTTAAAACTCATGCTTTAGAGAAAGTGGCGGGATTTAAAAATAATAAATAAAATAATAAATAAAAGAGTACTACTATGGTGTGGGGTTAATCTTGGGCTGAGACAAACTGCTAGATTAAAGCATGCTTTTGACAAATTAATAAAACTTTGTACTTATACATTTAAAGTGTCCTTGATGTAGTGCAGAAAGTGAACAGTGCAGTGAATGATTGATTACATTTTAGTTAAAAGAATCAGAATCAGAATCAGAGGGTTTATTGCCATTGTCAATGAACAAAATCAAAATTCATATGAACTTGTCTCGGCATTAAGGTGCAACATAAAACTGATCAATAATAAAAACAGTATATTATATTCAATCCAAAAGGGCATGGCGTTTTGTGGCAAGGCGTGCAGCAGTGTGGCAGGTGTGGCAGGTGTGGGCAGGGTTTGTGCAGTTTATGTAAAGTCGTTCATGAGTCCCATGGCAGAGGGAACAAAACTTTTTGGCAGGAGGTTCTGGTCTGGATGGATTGGTTCAAATAGTCTTGTCCCAGGGTGAGAGAGAGTCAGTAGTGATGCGAACTGCTCATTTCAGAGTCCTGTGAGCGGAGAGGAGTCCACGGTGGGTGATGGGGATTCTATCATGGTGAGTGGGGACTGGGAAGCTGTGAATTTTCCGGAAGTCCAGACGATCATGCCCACTGTCTTTTGGGCGTTGACTCCAGGTTGTTATTGCTTCTCCAAGATACCAGCCGGTCCACCTCCCCCTCTTAGACAGACTCATCCCAGTCCGAGATGAGCCCCGATGAGGGTGGTGTCGTCCGCAAAGCATGATCAGTTTTTAACGGAGTCGTGGCATGGAGGTGCAAGTGTTGTGTACAAACTTTTTACAGCAAGGGCCATTTTGAAACGTATCCGGAGCAGATGGCCCACAGACAACCAGGACAATGACGTGGACATTCGAAATGTTGCGCATTTGACATAGTTTCGATGGGCCTCCAACCTTTATTAAGACTTGTTATATTACCCCCAAGTGATTATGATCACAAATGTTTGAATTTTTTCATTATTACAGTAAAAGTACAACTTTTGTTATTTTGGGTCAACTTAGCAGGAAGCCTGAGGGCCAACAAAAATGGGTCTGAGGGCCACATTTGGACACCCCTGGTGTACATTCTTCCCAGCCGCACACCGCACTGCCTCTCGGGTCCGTGGCAGAGTTCAGTGATCCACCTGCAGGTGGAGTCAGGCACAGTTGAGCTGGGAGAGGTTTGTCCTGGAGCAGAGCAGGGAGGATGGTGTTGAATGCAGAAGCTGAAGTCCCAAACCAGGATCCTGGCGTAGGTTCCTGGGAGTTCAGATGCTGCAAGATGAAGTGGAGTGCCAGGTTGATGATGTCGTCTAACAGGCCAAAGGCAGGGGGTCCAGCAGGGAGGAGGAGAAGACTTGAGGTGGGACAAAACCAGGTGTTCAAATGACTTCAAGACTACAGAGATAGTGCCACAGGCCTGTAGTCATTAAGTCAGTAATACGGGGTTTCTTGGGGACAGGGACAATGATGGACAAACCTGAGTAGAAGGTGTTAAGCTCCTTGGCCAGTTTTCGGTCATCTTGCAGCATAGGGCTCTTGGACTTGTAGTTGGTGAGAAGCCGGAGCCCCCACACAGAGGTAGGCGTTGTTGCAGAGACTGTTGCTTCAGACGCGTATTGTGCTTTGATCTAGCTCTCCCTGCTAAATCCATACTCGCATCTTTGTAGTTCCCTCTGTCCCAGCTTCATGTATGCCTCCTTACTGCTCCCTCATGCTGCCTTAACTGCCGTCAGTTTTAGTGTGAACCAGGGCTTTGTCATTGTTGAAAAGTGACATTGGCTGTTGGTATGATGCTGTCCTCACAGAATCGAATGTGTGACATCACAGTGTCCGTGTACTCATCCAAACTATCTGTGGCAGCTCTGAAAACCTCCCAGTCTGTAATGTCCAAACACGCACGTAGCTGCTCCACTGCCCTCCATTGTCCACTTCTAGACGTCCTCACTACAGTTTGGAGAGGTTTGGAGGAGAAATGTTCACTGCAGTCAAAGACATCAGCTGCAGTGTGTTCAGTGTGTTCATATCCGTTGATGCTTCAGCCTACTTAAATCATGGAAAGTTTAAAGATAAGGTAGTGGGCTCCAATTTACTTTTGCATGAGCATTTTAGCCAGTCATATGTGTTCCCTCATCATTAACTCAATCAAAACTGTATTTTGATTGATTAGTGCATGTTTGAGTAATCCTGCATTGGCCTTTTTTGATAGATATGATCATGTTTTATCCTCCCCCTTTCTCGGCCGACTTCCCTGTACGTGCGATTATTCAAAATATTCAGATTCCAGGTCATACATGTAGGGTTAAAAATTGTATATAGCTATTTTTCAACAATTAAAAACAGATAAAGGAAATGACTGTGTTTGTTAAAGTGAAAATCCACAATGACAAGGTGCAGTTCTACAGTTTGGAGGTAATCAATGGACCTGTTTCTGTGATTAATCCTTTTTCTAGACCAATATTGTGATGTATGAACAAACTGTAACAACACAAGCTACATATGTTCACCGACTATTCAAAATCTAACCCCCAAGTCAACTGGAAATGGATTGTGTTGTGTATTAATAGTTAAATCTTACACAAAACAGACATCATATTGACCCTATGTGAAGACTGAAGAATGTGGGTGTGTGTGTCTATGTCGGTTTATGTCTCACTGTTTATAAAGGCTACAGTACGTCTGGGGCTGCCATGTCCTCCTCATGACATAGGCAGATGTTTGGTAAAATGGCTGACACTCAGGTGTGAAACCTGTAAAACCATATGCACATTCAAGCCAAACAAGCTTTAGCTGAACAACCTGACAGCCCTGTTCTCCCTCTGCACAGCTGCCCTTCAGTCAGACAGATCTCACCTCTTTACCCAGAAATAACACATGATTACAGACAGACTTCCACTTGGGCAGCCTCTTGAATACTTCAGCATTTACAAGGAGAACTGTCCAAGCACATACTGCTCTATTTCCACCAGGAAAGGCAGTTAATGGCCTTCTCTCATCTTGCCCATGTAAATAAGCTACAAGTTCGGATGTCAGGCACTCAATAAAATAGGCCCCTTCACTCACGGCACATTAACATGTTCTTTCCTCTTCACAGGCCTGTGTAAACAAGGAATAAATCATCACACAAAAGTCTAATGATGTTTCACCTCATGCAGGGCTTTGCACACTTTTAAACTGGTCAAAGGCTGCAGTTTTCTGATCTTGTTAATGTATATTTTCATGAAACTTGTTGAAGCATGTCAGTGTTATCAACACTGCCACATGCTTTGCCACAACCATTTGACGAATGATTAAGTTTAAATAGTGCTAATACTCCATTGTGTCCTACACCAATCCAACAACAGCAGCAGGTCCATATGAAATAATTCTGTAGTTGTGGCTTCAGTAGGAACAAACTGTGTGCTGTGAGTCTGGCCTTTTGGCTGAAGTGAGCCAGTCCTGCCTCACAGATGCTCTGCCCATGATAAGACTGATGTAGCCCTGGCACTGCTCATGTCAGCAGCTCGTCGTCAGGTTTTCCAGGCGGTCTGTGAATCTGTGGAATTTCTCTCCTCCACGCCACTGTCCTGACACTGTGTCCTATACAGCCTCCGAGCTCAGCCTGCTGCAAACAACGGTATGTCACACTCAGGTTCATGTCAGTGTCTCCATGTTCCAAAATGGTGTTCAGCAGAAGACCACCAAGACCACAAGATTCAATGCAATACAATGCAGTCATGGTGATTCTATGGTGGAAACTGTATGATGTGTGTTAGTTGGGTATGTTTCTTCCACATCTGCTTTCCACAATGTATGAGGTCCAAGCAAGTGGGACGAGAGATGTTTGGTCTACCTGGACATAAGGATGAAGACCAAATAGTCTATTCCATTACTTCATCCTTAGCTGTGTTTTTGTTTATAAAAGTACCAGTAGCTATTTTAACTTTCTCCATTTAAAAGGTAAGTATTACAGTCACTATCAGACACCTTGCCTTTTAGTGTTTGTACTGTTCATAAGTCATAACTAAGTTGTCGCACTTGTACCAGACAAAGAACAGGAATAATTCTCAAATAGTGATTTTTATGATGAGTCATTGTGGCAATAAAGCAGGGGCACATTAGTCTCAAGTCCCAATAGATTTATTGTCCGGTGAATAAATGTTTTTGCACTCTCTCTCGTCTACAACGTGAGAGACAAGGATGCCGTGTGAAGCTGTTTTTCTGGCTCCAATATTGTAATGTGTTATTAAGACAATATTTTAGAAAAGCACCTTTGATTGTGAAAGGGATCAACAGTGTTAAAACCAAGCTCAAACCATGAACCTCAGTTACAAAAGCAACATACAAAAAATGAGTAATAACTAATCTCACATATTATTGTACTTCGGTTACACGATTCATGTAATACACAAGGTTCACATACACAAAGTTAAAATTTTAACCTTTTATGGAGACAAAACATTAATCTAGCATTGATTAAGCATAAATAATTATGTTATTGCCACCTCTTCTGTTCCCAACATAAATATTCCACATTAAAATGCGTTAGTCACTGATCAGGGTCTGAAAAACAAATAAGAGGCATTTGAATTGATTTATTATCTACACTTTAAAAAAAAAAAATTTAAATACTTGAGCCTTACACAGTGATCTTGCAGTTTCTGGTCTGAACGTAGCTCCCTGTGTATCTGACGTCACATTGGACTTCATTGTTGGAGAAGTCTGACTCTTCAACCAGATGGGAGGGGTTTACTGTCACCTATTTGCAAACACAACATGACTTAGGTGCAATAGACTTTATTTACTTATAAGCAAAGCACCTCACACCTTAAGAATGTAGTTTCCTGGTGGCACATCAGTTATGTCAATCCACTGGCAGTCGATGTTGGCGTGATACGTGTCATAACAACCAGGACCAAGCCCCTGCACAAAGGCTCAAGTCAGAGTCATTGCAGTTCTTCCTGGAGAACCACGTTGAGCTGGGTTGTACCTGTGTATGGGAGGTGCAGGCGTAGCGTCGCCGGATTCCTGGGTCACAGGCGGTATCCTCCAGACAGAAACTGGCCTTGTGTCCTTGAGCAACTTTGAGCCCAGAGGAGACGTCCAACAGGTCATATGTACTAAAGGCCTCCATGCTGTGATAGTGCCTTTGAGTGCCAATAGATGGAGATAAAGTACAGTCTCTTAATGGGGAAAAGAACAGACGCTTTTTACTTACTGGTGACAGCTGTGCCATTCCCACTGGTGTCTGGGTCTCTGTGGGAGAAAGTCTGCAGTTCCCTGGTTCTTCACCCGTTGTGGGAATCTCAATAAGACTCTGTATTCCAGGTCACTGACACCAGGACGATACGCAGAGCTGGTGATAAAAGAAAAGATGTATGTTCTAATAAAGTGTCTAACAAAAACACAACTGAGTCTGCTGGAATTCACTTTTGTCATCCATGTTTACCTAAATGTTCCACAGCACACAAAAACATTCCACCTCTGTCATAGTCATAATAGAGATTTATGGTGGAGATGACCCTTTTAAGTTTGTCTTTCACCTCAGGACTGGTTTGCCTTTCGGCCCAGGGACTAAACAGAGGTCATTTCTGTTCTGTCACTTTGCTGCAACATGGACTTCAGCAGCATCTTAAATAACTTTCTTACATTGGCCCATAGTTATATAAAGTTCAATGCACCTAGAGAGGCAGTTCTCCTCAGCTGCACAACGCAGAGCATACATCTGCATTCTATGGATGTAAGAAGCTGACTGGATGTAGTAAGGGTCTGGAACCAAGTCAGGTAAACCTGGAAAAAAGACAAAAGCATCAAAATATCCCAAACTCATTTGATATTAGAAAAAATAAATAAATAAACACACACACAAAAGCAAACCTTTAAACATATTTGAGTTTAATCTCACCGCGGTGGAAGAATCTGGTCCCATATCCAGTCCCTGGTGGGTTTCTCGCAGGGGGGCTGATTCTACGGTTTGGTGGATTTGCGTTATAGAAAACTGAGTTGTGGTCAGGGGAGTTTGGTGAATCTGGTGGATGACCTGTGTCCGTGTGTGATGGTGTGTCCAGTCTCAAACGGGGAAAGTGTATCTCCACTGCGTTACCGGACAGTGGCGTGTGGGACACATTGGTCTCCATTGTTACCCGGGGAACAGATTGTGCCCTTTCTGTGGCCGGAGTTTCTTCTCTACTCGGCTGAGTCTGTGTTGACTGTCCATTACTGTCACGTCTTAACAAACTGTCCGTGGAGCGGACAGGGAGGACCGTGGTTTGTTGCACAGTTGTGTCTTCAGCGTGTGTGCTGCGGCCTCCACGCGGGACTCCACTGCCTGAAAATTCCAGCACTGAACTGGAGAATGCTTGAGGTACTCCTGAAGTCTGCCTATGTGGTGCTGATTGTCCAGAGGCGAGGATGTACTGACCCGCATCAGTCCCGAGGACAGTGTCCATTTGTTCATTCTGTGCCTCGATTCTGGGTTTGGATCGAGAGTCCGGCACGTTGCGGTTGCTCTTTGTGGTCAGCAGCATCTGTGTGCGCGTTCTGCTCTGCACAGGTGAGCGGTATTGTGTCCCCGTGCTCAGTAAACTGTACACGCGCCCGTTACTTTCCCATTGGAAGCGTTGTCTCCAAGGTCCCCTGGAGCGTAAATGTTGCTCCTGGCCGCGTCCCATCAGCACCATACAGTCAAGAAGGCAGATGAGAAGAACTATTAACTTCTCCATGACAGCACAATGTAGTGAACACAGGGTGAATCACTTCACAGTAGTGTTGAGGCTGCATAAGGGTGAGTTTTGTTCACTTCGGACACTTACGCACAGCATCTCCACTCAGAGGAGAGAGAGGGGGCGTCGACTGTCACTTCAGCTCGTTTTCCACTCAAGAGTTCAGATTCGCAGCAAAAACAATGAAAATATCATGTCATTGTGAAATATTAAAACTATTAGATTGTGGCAACATTTAGAACGCAAATATAGACCATGACTGAACGAGAAAGATTGTGCATAAAAGAGTATCTCCTTCCCTGTCACAGCCCAATTAGGTCAGCTCTAATTACAGACCACACGGTGGCGCTGAACACGCGCTCTTTCAGTGGCATTTTGGCACCCTGACTATGATAAGTATGGGCCATTTGTCTCCATGAGTTTTCCCTGACGTCACTGGCAATAGATCAAACACAGATTTTTCCTACTTGTATTTGTTGTACGATTTAATTAATCTACCAAGTTTCATATTTTACCTATTTAGCAATGTGTAACATAATTATTGTTATTGCCTTGCCACACAATCACATTTTTTAAATTCCTTTGAATCTCAAAATAACAAACACCTCCACAGACATGTGATTGATTTGATTGTGAACACTTTACTTCTATGAGAGTTTATCAGGTGGGACGTGTCTTGGAACTAGATTTATCAATATTTCTAAGTCGCCTGAATGTTATATATGGTAGACTGGCCACTGGCAAGCATTCAGAGCTGTTCAAAATCTGTGAGAGGAAGCAGAGTAAGTGTGAGAAACAGGAGCAGGCTGGACATTACCATGAAGGGGCTCTATTTTCTACACTGTTGCCATTTGTCAAGTGAAAGTATTTGAGATCTTGTGGCCAAAAGCAAACCTCCAGGTCTAAATCTGTGGCACTGAAGACTATGAGAATCTCAATGTTTTGTTTTATATCATCTCAAATTAGATTTCCATAATGCTAGTGGTGACAACAAGCACTGTTTATGTATTTTTATGTATTTGTAGACAAAACCTTGATTTCTTTGTAACGATATGTTCTGGCTGACACTTAAAACAAAGCCATGTCATCCTAGACAAAGCATGCAATGACATCTCCCTGGAGACAAACAGGTAACGTTATGAGTCAGGTTTGTGGTGAGGCGAGTCAGCTCACAGTAAAGATGCATTTTAAGGTAATTTAGTGCAATAAAACACCCATAATGGCATTAATGCTTTTATTTGTGTAAATGTTTTGACTAAAATGTCCCCCAGCAAAATCTGATTGAAGCATTTGATAACCCTGTGTTTGGTGAAAGGCCATACGCCTCTGCCTCTGCATAAAGTACAATGGATGTGTAGTTTTGTTACAGTTGGCTTGAGAACATGCCCTTCAGCATATCGCACGTACTGCTGTTGTTTTTAACTCAGGAAGAGCAGTCCAGCAATTAGCCCAAACAAACCACACCTACAAGAAAAGCACATGATTTATATTGCACTTTCACCTGGATCGTACCAGGAGGTAATAAAAGTCTTGGCACATCCAAATATGAACATTGTGAGCCTCTGGTCAGTCTTTTATTTTAATTAATCTGTGTCATGACTATGTTTCTTTTGTTTCTTAGTTGCTTATTTGTGATTTCGTTGTTTTAATCTTTAAAAAAATTAATTATTTATGTGTCTATATATACAGTGTGTATATATATATATATATATATATATATATATAATATATATATATATATATATATATATATATAGTATATATATACAGTATGTGTGTGTGTGTGTGCATATATATATATACTATATATATATAGTGTGGCTCCTTTAACAACACAACAAAACCTTAGTTACAGGTTGTCAAAACATGTAAAATAATCACGGGCCTGTCCGCTTTCTCAATAGGAACTGGATGGTGGATAAATGAGCTATCCAAAAATACAGACCTATTTGACCTGTGTCTTATTTAGAAATGGTATATGATGGGATGTGGTACTCCCCAACGATAATGAGAAAATTACTTCAACCTATTTATACTTGTGAAAACACAGATGTTTCCAACATGTGAAGGTCATCCTGTAAACACTACACTGCAAATCTACTGCTAATTACCTAAATCTCAAGTTGTGACCACGTGAGGCAAACGAGGTTTACGCCAGCAAATATTTAAAACACTGCACGTGTAGTTACATTTATGATGCAAGTGGGTTTTTTCTCCGTAGACCTGTTGTATTACTAATCTGATGTTGATTAATCAAGTCATACATAACATATATGCTGCCACTCTGTTGTTTACATAGATCATTATCTTGAGATGTAATACAACTACAGCTACGTACGGATTTATTTTTAGTTGTAAATAATGATCAGGTCAAACAAGAACATTTTAGTAATGTTTTAATTGACATTGGCACAATAATAATGTCATGATCACAAATGATTTTCAGCAAAACTATAAATAAGATATAAGATAAAAAAAAACAAAAACAAAACAATGATAAGGTAACATTGCTTTAATCTATTTACAAAATATAAAAAGAATAAAAAAGAATCACTGGAACTATTTACACCTTGTACATTGATGAAGAGTTGCCATCCTTGTGCTGCGATGAAGAAAAAGTTTAATATAAATATTTCAGTAACATTTAAGAATGTTAAAGTAATTAAAGATCAATTACCTATAAACAGTTGAGAAGGTTGTTCTGAATGTCTTCATACACTCGATTGTAGATCTCTTCTTTTGTTTTCAAACCATCCAAATACTCTGAAAAACATAACGTTGACAAGTCTTGACAATTGTCCTGTTTAGGGTTAGTAAAAGTTAAAGGTGCACTATGTAACTTTTCTGTTGGGAGTCCACCTTACATGTTCCACAGTATGGCCGTAATCTTTCTTTAATTTATTTAATCCAATTACACGTGTTTTTACAGCTCAAAAGGCAATTTATTTCTGTGAGCGGGCTCGCCTTTCCGCAGATCTGACCTCTGACTTGACCTGGTTGTGGCACCTGCTTGTCTCCATAGGGTTTACCTCCATAGGTTTAATGTCATATTGTAGAACAGTTCAGGCGATACCATCTCCATGGAGATGAGCAGGTGGCAGACCCTCCAACAGAAACGTTACAAAGTGCAATGGTTCTCAAAGTGACATGGAAGAAATACTTTTAAAATGACACTTTATTGAACCCGTTTTGTAATTGTTAACTGCATGTTAGTTAAATTAGGTAAAGTAACACAGTAAACTACTAAAGATAATACAATTAAACTTGCTTTTAAAATGTTTTGTATTAATTTCAATTTGGCAGTGGAGGGTCCCAGGCATAGTTATTTTAGGACCCCTGACGTGTGCACTTTTAAATAGAAATAAGAAAAACAGAACACACATTGGCTTACCAATATTTAAGCTGCAGTTCTCCATCTCTGACCTGTGCTTCAAATACATGGGCCACACGTGACCATCAAACAGGCCAGGAGGGTCTGGGACGGTGTACTGCCTGGTACTAAAAACAGACCAAGAAACGCATGAGAAAAATCACAAAACATTTAAAACATGACCAATGATACAGCGACCAGAACCTTAATTTACCTTCTTCTCATCTTGCACTCCTCGTAAGGTATTGTGATGTAGTAGCACTTGTTGAATACCTCCAGCAGAGGCCTAAACGTGTGCAAATGGGACACAGACCCAGTCATTAATCAGTGTTTTGGGAAAGGACAGGCATAGGTACGTCCCCAAAACACTACAGGCCTACTGTGTAACTTCATTCACTGTTATCTACATGTGTGCAGCCTCTGTATCATGTCACCTTAGCACACAGAGTACCATTGCCCTTCGTCACAGAGTGCCAACGAGAGCCCCTTTCTGCCGAACGTCTAATCTATTGCTGCAGAAGCTGTGCCTGACTATCTACAGGCCCACAAGCCAATCACAGAGCAGGGAAATGAGCATGTGGCTGATACACACAACGTTCCAATCAAACGTTTCCTTGAATTTAGACACATTGCGTGACAGGTGAAGTGTCGAGAGAAAGAAAGAAATCACCTGACCCTTTGCTAAAACTGATAAAACCTATATTTGTCCCACAACTGTGAAATATCTACAAAACCACAAAACCAACGCGTTAATTAAAATGAAACTTTATTAATCTAATTTAGATCTATGGATTAAATCGTATGCTCATTGTGTTGCTTTACAAGAACTCTGCGAAATAGTTAGATATTGCTATGGCATTAACCGATGATTGAACCTACGCGTAGTTGTAGAGGAGAAATCCCTCCACGATGAGAATGTGGATCTGCTCATTTGGGTCGACCACTTCTGATGCCGGGGCCAATGAGACGCCGTGGGACCGGGCAAACTTCACAGGGTTCTCCATCCAGCCCTTCACCGTGTTGGTCATGGCCTCCATATCTATAGCCGTGATCACTATAAAGCAATAACACATGTACACAAGACAAATGCGTCATTATTATTTATTCAATTCAAGTCTGTACAAATGTAAGTGTCTATGTGCTGTATGTGTGTGTCTTTTGCCCATAATGTGTTGACAAAGACCAAACGGTTTCTAGTGTAGTCTTACCATCCCACTGTTTAAAGCCATCGTGACCAACTTCTATCTGGTCAGGTTTCTGAAATAACAGTCACCAATAAAACATTGCTGCTTCCTCTTAGGATCAGAACAGTCGCAGAGCACGCAAGCAAAATAGGTTCAGAGTGAAGAAGGATAAAATACAAGCCAAAAACATTGACAAGACTCACTAGCTTAATAATAATAGATAACACAGGTGCAACATGTTAATAGATCTCTGAAGCTAAAATTAGATGGAGAAAGGAAAGTGCAGTGAGGAGCTTGGGCAAAGGAAGAAATCTACATCATAAAAAAGCGCATGCCCACATACAAAGGCTTAGGGGGGTTGGGAAGTTAAGCATGCCAAAACAATAACCTGCCAAGCTTTGAAACCTCCTGGGGAAAACGATCAAATAAATCTGAGTTTTAGTAGAAAACCCTCACAGAAACTCACCTTGAAGAAGTCATCTTGATGCACAACACAGCAGCTGGGCAAAGTCTTCATCAGTCTATTTGTCAAAGTGGTTTTACCACCATTAGTCACCCTGCCATGAGAGGTTTAGACTTAGTACACAGAAGCTCACAATTTACAATGTAATAACAAAGAGCAACAAATATATGGAATTCAAAATAAGGATCCAAAATGAATTTATTTGATTAGTAATAGGATTGATCGTTGATAATAATGAATTAAACCTAAATTAAATACTAAATTGGAGGTTAACGTAAGCATGATCCCTCAGATAAACGTAGTCACTTTTGGGTAAAATATGAATAGTATGAAAACCCAAACGTGTTGACAAGGGCTTAGTGAAAGAGTGTGTGAAACAGGCACATGTGAAGCTGTTATCAGAATGTGACGACTGTAACGACTCCTTCCCTCCACTTCTGAACGCACGCGGGGGATTTTCAAAAGTCCCGCTCGATTATGTCAAACAGTCCCACCGAGGCCACTTTAAACGCACGATTAAGGCGGGCAAGCACGTTAAATAACATCCATATGGTTTTAATTTCACAGGCACACTAATGTAGGGAATTAAACGTCACATAATACATGTTTCAATAAAGGAACAAAAAAAGAACCCAGCCAAAACAGCAAGTTTAAATGTAGAAAAATATACAGTTTAAGTTGCAATGTTGAATTAAAATCTACAATTTCATATTTGAAAAATAAATTCTCGTATCTTAGAAAACGCAGGTTATTGAGAGGTTATTGTGAAGATCATTGCACGTAACAAGAATATTTAAGATTCAAGTTAAAGTAAAACTTACCCGCCAATTCCTATGATGTACTTCATAGTTTCCTCAGTCTTCTCTCTTTGTGGAGGATTTGAAAGAGTTTGTTGTCCAAAGACGCACAGAGGTATCTCTATCTTATTACTACAACATTAGAGCGTGAGTGAGCGCGAGGGAGGCGCTGAAATGTATTACACTTGCCCCCTGCTACGTCATGACGACGAAGAGACGTGGCCTACGTGCTCGTGGTCCACGCCACCTGCCAATCAGAGCACGAGCGCATGAGCGGCTGTGTCTGTCCATCACTGAACTCTTCCATTCATAAATACGGTCAGCAGACGCGCGTCACTGTGGAAAACTACTCCAGCTGATCCACTGACCGCTGCACACGTGGAAAAGACTGTGGAGTAAAAAGATATAAACCCCAAACGTACTTTCCTCACCTTATGGGGTCTTGTAAGTAGTATCAAGCCTGTAGAATACATATATTTTCAATTTTACTCAGTATAAATTATCACATTAAATTCAGTCCGACTGGATCCATGTCTCAATCAAATGCCCCACAATATCACCTAATAAATGCATTTAGTCCAACAATATTGAGATGTATTTAACTAGTAAAGTCCCACTGCTGTGTCGCACATAATAATGCAGGCTGTAAGTGAGGGCCTTGTTCTCTTTCGATGAGTTACCCCTCTATTTTTGTCTATGTCAAAATAATTCACGGAAAGGAGGTGACAGGTCACGATCTGAACATTTCCCCTTACTCTTCTTGTGTCTGAAATGCTCGGAGCCTCGAGGGGCTTCAGCTAAAAGTGACATCACAGGAAGCCCTATGTCCATGTATGTCCATGTATGTCTGCAAGACCAGACACAAGCAGCCAACACAGCCATGACACGACCGTGATATGTAATATTGGATTTCATATATTTATTACATATTCCTACAACTTTAACAAAATGTGATTTTAAGGTGCATATGACAGTTTATTTATTTTTTACTTATACATTTATTTAACCAGGAGGTCCCACTCAGCTTGAGATGTATCACTACAAAGTGATGTACATGATTAAGATTTTACAACATTTTACAACAACTTTCCCCCCCAGTTTGATAAAGTTACTTCCTGGTTGGGCATGAGATGTGACCAAAGGTAATTCCACAACTGTTTACCAGAAACCAGTTGTTTTAATTTCCATTTTTCTGGACAAACTGCAACTTGACTGATGTAAAACTGTGATATTTTATCACAGGGAGTATTCCACCAAACAAACTCATAATTTGACAAACCTGTTACATGCACTTTAACATAGGCTACATGGTTTTATAATGAGTTAACAAATAATCTATATTTGGTATCAATATATTTACAATGTTGTGCTTTTATAATGAAGACTATTTCATTCCAGAACCAAGTGTCTTCAAATAGGCTGTGGTTGTAACAATTAACAGAATAAGGAAAGTAATCTAAATAAAATAATTACCGAACCAAAAATAGCCTATCAACTCCATAATGCAATCAATATACACTTTTAAAATGGTCTATATTTATCTCTACAAAATAAAACTTTTTTTTATACAATAAACCAAGGAAATCAGGGAAAACAATCATTTCCATGAAAAAAAAGCATAAAAAGACAGGCCCTAATTCAAGAAGCAGTAACCTGTTATACAGTAACCTGACGCCTCATGCTGCGCGACGCTCTCATTGGGAAATTTATTTAGTCATTCAAAGAAAGAAAGAAAGAAAAAAAGTCTTACTTTCAGACATTGCAGCTAACTTAAGAGATATACATTTTGGTCAAATAATATACAATTTTATTTTGATGTCTGCTTTGTGAAATAGGGCCATTATCACACTAGAAGTGATTATAATATAATGCTATTTACAAACAAATGCTGACAAACAATGTAGACTTAAGCCAGTGCCAGTGAAGTAATAGAACGACGTGAGCTTATGCATTAAATGAGAGGTTCATGCAATGTTTATGAATGTTCTGATAAACACTTATATGTGTTAACTGATACTAGTGTAGAAAATGTGTTAAGTTTGAGGCACATGAATACTACAGGGAAGCTACTGACAAACAGATCAATGATCTGATTCACACAGTCTGAAAGGCGTTTAATATAGTGGCAATCATGCTGAACATCTGCATAGTAAATTCAGCATATGCTGGTTATCATGAATACAATGGCATAGCATTTTATTTCAAATACTAATAGTCATGTGTACTATTTCTTTCGCTTCAAGTGGGTTTGGGGTTGCAATGTCTTAAAGCCCTACAATTGAAAGCATGGACAAGCAAGAGTGAATAAATGTCCAGTTGCTGAAGCACTTGCGCTCTCCCTTATTGATCTGACAGGATCTACAGCCTGTGGGTTTGTGGAAGAAGGCATTCCCTAAAATTTAAGGCAAAATACAAGTCAATAGATCAATTAATTAATCAAACATGTCTTCATGCTTCTTGTGCCTGAAAAAACAAACATTATTTGAACAATATTTGGTTGAAGAGAACTTTTCACTTTATTTTTTTATGTATTACCATCTTCTTCCAGCCCTATCCTTTCTTGGTCAAATTAATCTGCAGCCATTGACATCGGCCTTTGAAACATACAACACAATAACAATTAATCAGTCTTAAATAACTGTGTATTAAATTGTTGTACCATCTTATATTTCACACCTCTCTGACTTCTTTGCTGAAGGCTGGGAGAGAGATTGCTGCTTTTCCTGCTGTCTCTGCTCTTGCTCCAGCCTGCACATTCACACACAACAGATGTTCAACATCTAAAAAATGAACCAATTTAAACATTTACCTTTCTCTCCGGGCTTTAATTTTCTCTTGGTCATACCTAAAACACATGACAAACATTCCCATGTGTAGTTTATTGTGTGCAGCTGGTTTAGTCATGCATGGTGCTGGATTTATTCGCCATCTAGTGGTAAGAAGTACTTACTGCACCACACACTCCGGTACCTGGATGTGCTCCATGGGAACTATTTCAGCTAATTCATCCAGACTATGCACATAACGGATCTTATTCATAAACTTTACACTGTAATACACACAAGATAAACATTGGAAATAATTTATATTCTGACATAAATGTTTTAAAATGTTCTGTATAAAGTTTCACCTGATAAAGGGTCTTGATATGGTCAGTACAGTCCTTATGAACCACGTAGGATGAGCAATGACCAGAGATTTCAGGTTTTTCCTCAGTCTGCCATGGAAACACGTGACAACAATAGTGCAATGATAAATCCTTTTAAAATACATAAGACTTTCTTTTACCTTCTGTCAATCATTTGGTAACATTTCTTCAGCCAGCTGATTCCAGGCATTTTACTGCGAGGAGTGGCTCCATTCATGTATATGATTAAGTAATCTTCAGCCACCAGCATCTCTAGGCTGCTCACCACATATCTGTGAAAAATTGTATCATGTACTTAGTTATTTTTTTTCTCAAAAGTAAGGTTAAAAAATGAAGGTCTACTCACAAGAAAAGGTTTTCCATAATATAGTGGTAGTCAGAGCTGCTGCTTTCAGGCAGGTGACACGCAGAGAACACAATAATGGCGTTAAGGCCTTCTCCATAGTATCCTAAGAGAAAAGCATTACTATATTTTTATTATAAGACCCTATGGTACTTAAGATATATAGCTCATTTGAAGCATATAGTTACAAACTCATTTTAGTCTATGGTGCCATGTACCTCCATGTGAGATAACTTTAAGATATGGCCTGATGACTTGCATGTCAATGCGATGCTCCTGTTCTCCAATAACTACTGTCCTCCAAAGGCGTTCATTTGCATTCCCATCATCCTCCTCTCCAATACAGTTGCCAGGCCCTGCCTTGGCCGAGGCCACTGGTGCATCATCTGGACAGTACAAGTTGATTTAAGTCCATAGCATTTACCTTTTCATTTAAAACAAAAGCTTGAACAAATAACTGACCTTCCCACTCCAGGTCATTACCATTGGTGATGAACTCGAGTGAATCTGTCTCGTCGGGTGTATCGATGTCATCAATGTTTATGTCCAGGTCATCAGGAGTATCCAGAAAGTCATCGGACAGCAGTGAGCCCTCACTCTGGTCCAGAGAGAGATTCATCTCAGGGGCGATCAGTGTGCGTCGCTTTTGATGAGGCCCTACTCCTGGTGGGCTCAAGTTCAGGGAATTAGGTGGAGCTGCAAATTTAGAAAAAGTACAGATGAACCATATCCTATCTATAGTGATCATGTGTGTTCAGGTTACTTACAGGTTCTGTTATCAGAAAGCCCACAGGAGGGATCCATGTCTCCGTCCTCAGGCAGTGGTCTGCAGTGAAATATGCAATTCAAACCAAACTAACCACTAAAATATATATAAAAAATTTTAACTCAGGAAAAAGAAAATGTGTAAAGGTAAATTGTGTATAGTTTTGTTTCAGCAAAGCTATATAAAATGTTAATTCAATGTTAAATTTGGCTGGCAAAAACCAAAAAAATTACAGCCTGAGGTGTTAGAACATGTAGTTCTAAACAGTTTTTGACCATGACTCAACATATATTGTAAATATGAGTTAGAGAATGACTTTAGATCTGCCAGTGACAGTGAAACGCCAGGCATCCATCAAAGGAGTAAATTAAGATGAAAAGTGTATCAGAGTAAAACTTGTGAATTATTGATTTGAGTCTTTGTTTACCCAGGTCGTATCAAATAGTAGCATACCGGTAATTGTATTCAAAATAACAGCACCTTAAACTTTTAAATTATATGCCCTCTTATTCTATACAATCCACAATGAGGACCACAATAAAGCAGTACAAACACTCTCCTCTCTTCTGCAAAGGGACAGCTCCAATCCCAATGTGTCACACTGAGAAGCTTGAGCTCGTTTCTCTGCAGTGGCTAGTTTCAGTACAAATAACCTCTGCTGCTCATTACTCTTAAACAAATGCAGAATTAAGTCTGCGGTTTCAATAGCTCAGTATAGGCTGGTGTTATCCCTACCTTCTGGGAAAACTGCTGCAGTCAGAGCTAACTCAGATTAGATTCCTGCTTCGACACGTTTCTATTTAAAGCCTTTACGATGAGAGAGCTCGGACTATACTGCATTGGCTGTTATGAAGCAAATCTGGCTGCCACCATTTTCCTGGTGATGCTGTGTTGTTGTTCAGTGCTGCTGCTGCTGCTACGTCACACGATGTAGAGCGAGATCATTTGTGGAGTCAGATGCACCTGCTCCCCTCCTCCCAAAGATAGACCGGTTTGTGTGGGTGTGTGTGTATGTGTGTTTGTGCAAATCAATGGGGTCGATTAGCTGCATCACATTTCAAAATCTTTGTACACTTTGCCTGTATTATACATTATGTTATTAAGTTCTTTCTGGTCAAATTCTCAATACTTCAAAGTTAAATTTAGGCTTGGGGGAGAAAGACAAAGAATAAATAGTTTGGAATCTGTCAATCTGTATTGTTCAGAGATGGCTCTGAATATTCTATGCGCCGTTTTGCCAGATGCAGGAAATGTATATGTATATAACCTGGGGAAGTCTTCATCTTGCCACTCATCTCGGACTTCCATGTTTTCAATTCTGAGTGTTGCCTCTGTGGTGCCCATCCCGCAGTGTAGAGCCCAAAGACCTGAGGGTGAAAGGAAACATAAATCATATTCCCAGTTACATGTACTTTGATAACAAAGCTTCATCAGGTCACTTGATGGAGGATGGATTCCAGTTTTTTTTTTTTTAAATTGGCTGTAACAACTGACGATCACATGGGCTAAAGGAGCACATGTGAGAGGCATGTGACTGACTCTGAGCACCCCTCAAAATCAAACTTCAGTGCAAGTACATCTCTCTTCAAACTAGAGCAACTGTTTATACCTAACTGATGGTACACAAGACATCAAGACGGTATTCACGCATGTTTCAAGTAAAAATGTTCAAACAACAATGTAGCAATGAGATAATGCGCCTTTTTTGTGCAACTGTCCCTATTACAAACATACTAATTACAATAATTACAAGTATGCTGCTATATGTACTTCATATACAATCAACAAACAGCAAGAAGAAAATAAAAACAAATGGTAAATTATTTTTGGAGAGTATCCAAAAGATTAAGCTTTATACAAGTAGCTTCCCAAAGCAGTGTAAAAAGTTGGTTATGGTATGGTTGACATTCAAATGTAGGTGTAATTGTGAATATATGTATGAACATGAGTGTGCATCCGTGTTTGTGTATGAGAATAAGGTCGATACACGTAAATTCTGTAATTTGATTGGGTTTTTTTTTGCTTATAGTATATGTAAATAAGGTATACTTATATTACTTCCTGCTATAAATCTGTATCATTATAGACAAAAGACAAAAGTAATATTTTCTGTCATAAGCTCGAGATCAGTCAATCAATCAACCAATCAATCAAAATTGCCTCGCACATTTTCTAGGTCAACATCATTACTGCATTAGTGACTATAGATATATGAGCTAATTTAAAAGAATAGTTGATCAATTTGAGTAATACTCACATGTACATTTAGAATCAAACCTGGCGATGGATGCTTCGTCTCCTCTGTCTGCTCAGTTACTGACAAATCAACCTACACAGAGAGAGACATGAGACCCCAAGATGAGGCGCTGAAGCGTCTTCTGACTCTCTGTCCTTCTGATTCAGATGCACATGCCAGCACTCACAGACAGTCGTACAGTGTCCTCGATGGCAGCCGCAGGTGTCTGAAGACAGGGCACCTCTGTGTGGCACCTCCTCCTCTCCTCATCCTCTGGACACCTTTGTTAGTCCAGGCTGAACATGAAGGCTACGGCATGACTGACTGCACATAAAAAAAAAAACATTCTTTGAATTTTAATGCACTGTCCTGACAGCCTTGCGTCTTCTTTCACACCATGTATTTGCAGTAAATTGTCTCCTTTTCAAGTATTTTAATTACTCAAATATTGTCCAAATTCCTTAGAATTATGAATAAGAATAACTGAACTCCTCTCTGTGCCTGTGTGTGTGTGTGTGTGTGTGTGTATGTATATATCGACATATATATAGATAGATAGATAGATATAGATATAGATATATATATAGATATTTAGATATCTAGATATAGATGTATAGATCAGTCAATCAATTTGAGTCCAATATTTGGCAAGCATGAGAGTATATTCAAAATGAGTTATAGAGCTTTAAAAACTAGGCTCTGGATTTCCTTGATGCACATGGAGCTTCAGCCGCTTTGCTCCAAAGAGTATTAACCGAAGCAAGAGAAATGAGTTTCTCCATTCAATGGTTCACATGCAATGCGGTTGAACTGTGACAAAACGGACAATAAGACTCTTAAACACGCTATAGTAGGGTTTTGAATATGGGATACATGCGACTGGAAACCCACAAATCCAGGTCTAGCGGGGTATTTCAGTGTATTCGTCTAGATACGTCCTTGTGAAACCGAAGGGGAATGTGATTATCTGCAGTGAGGGGGCTTTCTCTCTTGACGCTGCCGTTGCCGCACTGTGACTGAAGCCTGCAGACGCAAAGATGGCTGCAAGTAATTACTTCGGCTTTTCACATGGTGCCGGTCAATACAGGTAATACATCGGATGCATTTGTGTGTCAGTGTACCTTCTTAAATGCAGTTCATGATTTTGGTTTTATACCTTCTGATGGCTCGTCTAAAGGACGGCTTCTTCTGGACACAGCGTGTTAGCGTGACTAGTTTAAGCTAACATGAGCTGCGGAGGTCGCAGTAGGCCAAAGTTTTATTTATAGAACACGTTTTATATTCAACATCAGTGCGGCCTAGCCTCTGACAGACATGAGAAACCATCCCTGTAATATGTGAACATTTTCTATTGTTAGATGATGGCTGTCACCTATAATGGGTGTGTGATTCTAGGGTTGTCCTGCTCTGAAATGCATCTCTTGTCAATTGCAACATGCATCCCATGAGTTTGTTTAGATGTCAGTGTGTCAGTCTCTTATACAGTCTATGGTCGGTCTGCTGTACAGACAGCATCAACAAGGAAACTGTTGTGAACTTGATTTTTGTCTCTTGTTGCCTTCTTCAGCACCCAGCCTCCACCTACATACTCCCACCCCTCCACAGTGAGCTACAGTGTCCAACAGACTCCTGCTGTGGCTCATGCTGTGACTGCTGCGTCCTACTCTGCACCACCAGTGCAAGCGGCTCGTCCAGTCGCCCCTTCTCCTTATCCCGCTTATCAGAGCCACCAGGCCCCTCCAGAGTTTACCTACAGGCAGCCGGACCCACCTGTGCTCCCCCAGCCCACCACTACACCACAGACGTACCAGGTATTTTCTAACACGGTTAGTCACACTCTGTTTCAACTGAGGTTGTCTTTGAAAATGATTTGTGATTGTATTCAGTTTACAATATGTTTTGTTTGTATTTAACATAAAACAGGACAGTTACAGTTATGCTCGTCCTGCTGCTGCGACCTCCTATGAAAATAAACAGTACTACCAGACGAGTAATGCCCCAACACAAAGGACAGCCACAGAAAATTACTACCAAACTGGTGTGTTGGGCTTTATGCAAATCATTCTAAATCTACAAAATGATCTTTGATTTGATTCCTAAAACAAGTTGAATAATGCATTGCTGCATGTATTATTTCCAGTGGGAGTGAAAAGTGCTTACAATCCAGTGCCTACCACTGTGTACAGCCAGCCACCTCCTCAACAGAGACAAGTAACTGCTCTGAAACCAATCGCACCGGCAAGTTCAGTGTCAACCAGCTACAACATCTATCCAGCCTCTACTGGTGTCCAGCAGCCCCCAACTCCCGTTTCATCGTACACCTTAGGTTCTTCTTTTAGTTCCCCTGCATCAGCCACATCTTATTCAGGTTAGTTAAACTAACAGATGATATATTTTTGTAAGCATTTTTTGATAACTCCACATGTTACTCTTGTCCTTCTTTTAGGCATTAGCTACTCCAGTTATGATTCAGCTGGGTACACTTCCACATCAGCTCCCTCATATTTTCAGGCAGCACAGCCCACTCTCACCCAACACCAGCCTCCACCACCACAACAGCCGCCACAGTCTCAACAACACCAACTGCCCATCCAGTCTATTCATAAGCACCTCACAAGTTCATCTTGGAGCAATTCAGGAAGTAACATGGTGGCAACTCCTGTAGGAAACACTTATAAAAAGCCGTCATTTCACCAAAACAAGTTGTTAAAGCCTAAAGGTCCTCCCAAGCAGCCTCAGCTTCATTACTGTGACATTTGCAAGATCAGCTGTGCCGGCCCTCAGGTACAGGTTATTAATGTATGGTAATAAAATAGTAAATATAGTTATTTTTACCTAATGTAGTATTGAGTTTATTTTTGAATGTTTTATTCCAAGATTGTACTAACAAAACAGTGTTTTTAATCAGACTTACAGAGAGCATTTGGATGGCCAAAAGCACAAGAAAAAAGAGGCTGCTCTCAAGACTGTGGGACAAGCAGGTACAAGCACTGGGCCCAGAGGGGTCCAGAGTCAACTGCGCTGTGAGCTATGTGATGTCTCATGCACTGGAGTGGATGCTTATGCAGCACATATTCGTGGTGCTAAACACCAAAAGGTAAATGTATTTTTTAAATATCGGTATTGTTATTATCTAAAGTCCAAAACGGCAACAAAACCTGAATAGAAACAGCTTTTAAGTAAAGTCGTTTTTAATTATGAACAAATGTAAAGCCTTATTTACATAAACTAATCTAATATTTCATCTCAACATAACCCATCAATTCCACTTACCTATATTGCTGTATTTTCAGTAACTTGCTAGCAACACTACATTATTATACTAAGTGCATTATTGCCTTGAACGCTGAATGATTTGTTCCTATGGGAACTTTTTCAAGATGGCAGCCAAATTGAAGCCCATCATTTGTTTTCTTTAATTTGTTAAAACAGGTGGTTAAACTTCACATCAAGCTGGGAAAACCTATACCATCCACAGAGCCTGTGTTGGTCAACTCAAATCTAGCAGTAACGACAACAGCGGGAAAGCCATCGGTTTCCATCTCATCCTCAGCCTCTGTCTCCAGCATCTCTGCTACAGGAGCTCCTAAACAGGCAGCCCTGAGCACTGTGAAAGCACAAATACCATTGAAGAAACCAGCCCTGTCAAAAATGGCGATTTGTAAGTTTGCTTTGTTTCTTTTTTGACTTCATCTCTTCATTTCCCTTTTTCAAAAAACTCTGCTTCTGTCTGTCTCACCATAGCCAAAAAGCCAGTGCTTAGTTCTCCAGCAGCCCCTGAAGTGGTCGTGGCTGCTAAAATGGATGAGCCTATGCACCAGTTAGTTCAGAGTGACGATGAGGACAGTGATAAAGGTGGAGGTCAGGGAGATATCCAGCCAGTGGGACACAATTATGTCGAAGAGGTAAAACATTTTGAAATTCCATGCAATACAAATTACTTACATCACTGCTTTTTACTTAATTTAAACCTTTTCAGGTCCTTAATGAGGATGGAAAAGTAATCAGATTCCATTGTAAATTATGTGAATGCAGCTTTAATGACCCTAACGCTAAAGACATGCATCTAAAGGGAAGAAGGCACCGGTTGCAGTACAAGGTAGGAAAAACACTTGACAGAACAACTGAGCCTCTAAACTAAAGTATGAATGCTTTGTTTTAATATACGGCCTAATACTATAACATGAAAAGCATTGTATTTTGTTTTCATGTACTGTATAGAAGAAAGTCAATCCTGAACTCCCTGTGGAGATTAAACCTAGTAACCGGGCCAGAAAGCTACAGGAGAACAAGCTAAAAAAACAAAAACAAAAGGCAGTGTTGAAGAGGCAGAGAGACGATGAGCAGCGCTGGCACATGGAGATGAGGTAAGAACCCCCACGACACAGGCCTGACAGCTTTTTGTAGCATTTAAACGTCAGCAAATAAATAAACCTGCTCCAGGCTCATGCAGAGGTTTACTCAGACTGAAATCCTCTGTTTAGAAGATCCAGAGAACTCAAGTCTGGGTTAGCCAGGCTTTAAAGCTGTAGCAACTTAGCAGTTTCAAACCTTTCCTAATTAGTGCATGGACTGGTCATAAAATGCTTACCTGCAAATCGATAACATTTTGACCTTGTCCTCCTTGTCTAGTTTTGTTGTTACTTGTTAATACAGATTGTGTTCACAGGCGGTATGAAGAGGACATGTACTGGAGGCGGATGGAGGAGGAGCAGATGTACTGGGGAGATCAGAGACGCAGAATTCCTCCACCACCGCTCATGAGCCGGCCTGGTATGCCTGTGCCTCCTCTGCTGGTGAGATTTCATTATTGTTTTGCTATTTTTTGGTTGTAATTAAGAAACTCAATTCAAGTTTTAATTGGGTAAAGCTGTTAGTATGTGCAATACTATGCAGTCAATATAAAAACCTAATTCTACCATGAATCCTAATGGCAATCACAGGTTTAAGGCTTTGCACACGATTGCCACCTCCGCAATGTTGTGGTACACCCCCTCTTGTGGCACCTGCCACTTTAACTGCAGCTGTCACTTTCTGCACTACAACTGTAAATTTAACTGTAGTTCTCGTGTACATAGTAATGCCTATTTTATTTTTATTTTATACTATAGTAATTTTAAATGGTCTCTTAATGCATGCCCTTTTTGATTTCATATATGTTGTTTTTATTATTGATTAGTGTTTTACGTTGCACCTTAATGCCGTGACAAGTTCCTATGTTTGTGAATTTTGATCAGTGACAATGGCAATAAACCCCTTCTGATTCTGATTTCACGCTACAGCTGTCAATTATAGCCTTCATGCGAGTAAAAAAAACATGTATAACATATTAAATCCTACATCCTTATAGTATATAATATAATAAATCCTTATTGACTAAAGATCTTTTTTTTTTCTTTTTTTAAATAGTTCTGAAATTAATGGTTTTATTTTTCAGACATGTGTTCGTCGGCCAGACTCTCCTGATGACCGCCATATCATGTCTAAACACTCCACCATTTATCCAGTGGAAGAGGAGCTTCAGGCTGTTCAGAAGATTGTGTCTCACTCTGAGAGAGCGCTCAAGCTGGTGTCAGACACACTGCTGGAGAAGGACCCCCTCGCAGTCACTGTGGCTGATACTGAAGAGGGGGACGATAAAGGGTATGCTTTTTTTCAAGAATATGTGAGAAGGTGCTGTTTCTGTAGGCTTAATATTGTTCTTAATATTGAACTTTCATACAGTCCTGAAAGCTTGGGACGCCTACTTAAAGGAGTGATGAGGGTTGGTATCCTAGCCAAGGGCCTGCTGCTACGAGGAGACCGAAATGTGGAGCTTATATTATTGACGGCAAAGAAACCCACCATCTCCTTACTGAAGAACATTGCTAAACAGCTGCCAAAGGAGTTAGCGGTAAGAGTGTTAAGGGATGATTGGAGGGCAGAATAACCTAGAAAGTCATAGAAATAATACAGTTTTACTGCAATGAACATGTATGAATTGTGTTGTTTGCAGTCAACATTATATTGCCCAAAGAATTCCAGCTTTTGAGATTTGCTAATGGAACATTTAAAATCTGATTTAAATTCAGTTGCAATTAAAGTTAATGCCGTCATCATTTATTGCCATTACTAATTGTTGCAGTGCACAGTTTTGTTATTGCAAATCTTCCATTTTACTCTAAGTAATAATCAAATATTAATTTTCAGCACGCTGATAAAGCTTGGTTTGTTTTTAAGGCTGTGAAGACAAAGGCTTGACACCAAACATCAGTAAGGAGTAGTAGTGGGAGAGGCCCAAAAGATGTCATGTGTAATGCATAACTTTTCCCCCTTCATGCTTGACTTCTATAAAGTGTTTGCGAAAAACATTTTTCACTGATCTTTAGACTCACTGCTGGTTATGACACCTGAATCCTACAGAGCGAGATGAGGTCTTTCTTAAATGGTATCTTGATAAAGAATAAACCATTCACTTTTTTATATAAACAGCACAGATAAATATGAATTGATAAGAATACAGCAAATTGTTGACAAAATGTTTCCCGACACCTCTTCTCCTCTGTAGTGAATAATCCCAAGTGTCCTTTTAACTGGCAGACATTTTCTGAAGATCAGTATGAGGTGCAGGCTCACCCCGAGGAGGCGAACATCGTCATTTTTTCAAGCAAGGAGCCCAAAATGCAGGTGACCATTTGTCTCACCTCGCCGCTGATGAGAGAGGACCCTGCTGCTGAGAAGGACAAGCAGGCAGGAGGAAAAGCGGCCGAGAAAGGTTAGAGAAGCCAAAGCTTTCAGTACCATACAACAAAATGTTAGTGCACTGTAACATGAAGCACATTTTTCAATATGACCCTAAGCGTCCCCTTACTGTTAGGCTCTAAAGACAAAAAAACATGCCAGGGTTAGAGATGAAAACAGGAAAAACAATTGTTCTTCTCCTGTTAATGTTCAACATTTAAGATACAAATGATCCACTTTTATTTTCCCCCATTTTTGTAGTTCAGATTTCTTTGTTTTGTTCCACAACATGGGAATCAAAAGCCGGGCTCTCCGACCTTTCTGTGCCACTAGGGGGTGTGTTTCTTCTGAACGCATGCTCAGAAAAGCCTCTAGGAAATGATAGAAACAGAGACAACTGAAGCTTAGGTTATTGTTTATGACATAATGCCCCGGGATGAAAGTGCTTTCAAAAAGTATCTCATATCCCAAATCAATTGTTGTTTTATTTGGCTTTTGTGAAGGGATTTTGAGGGTGAGGGAAGACCTTTCCCCTCATTATCCCTGTTTCATATGAAGGCATTACCAAGACTAAGGTGCAGGAGTGTCCATTAATCGCCTCACAATGATCACGCAAAATGATATTAGACCCAGTAATAAAACCTTCATTAATGCCATTACTTGTTCCATATCATAAGTTATAGTGGTTTGGGTCATTGTGTCGCAAACACTCCTCCACCTCTTAAAGACTGTCAGCATTTGAATGTTTTTTTGTTTGTTTTGGGTTTTTTATTTTTCATTTTGAAAACATAATAGTGATGTTTTCTGTGGCCACTGTTTTTGTTTGAATTTTTGTTTGGGTTTGTTGATGCCCCTAATTCTGTATCAGCAGACCTAGGCAAGGCAATGGCTAAGCTTAGACCACAATTGTATACATACCACTAAGAATAAAAAGACCAGAAAGCCCATGTTTATTGAGCCTTTTCAGAGTAGAAAGCCAGTTCCTCTGTTCAAGGGACAGAGCTGCTGTGGCTGCGTGATGATGATAATACAACTCTAAAATGCAGGATGAACGTGGGTGTGTGATTCTAAGTGGTATGCCTTCAAAAAGTGGCTCTGTTTTAGTTGTGCATTTTCCCTGTGAGAAAGTTAATCTGTTGTTGCTGCTATTTTAGTGAACATGGAACCCCCCAGGATGAACTTGTGAACTACCCCGTCTCTGTAGCAGAGTAAACTATTAAGCGCTTGGCAAATCTTGTGATATAGGGTCTTTATTATATTGTTTAACATACCGGTATATTACTCTCTTTAACAACACCCTGTATTGACAACAGCTTTGTACAGTGGCTCTAAATAGCATTGGGCGCATTACCATTTTCTCAAATGTATATATTTCAAAAAGTGCTATTAACATGAAATTATCCCCGTTTCACAAACGAGGTTCAACAAACCCTGGGATTAAGAGTTATTCAGAATTGATCTCCCCTGAAACGGACAACTCTGTTTTCTGTTTCACAAAACAAGTTTGGGGCAGAGTTTATTCTTCTTGAGTTTAGCAGAGTACACAAGATTCTCACACAAAATGCCAGGAAAGAGGCTTCACTATGGCAACAGTAAACTGTAAACAGTAAAGGAAGAGGCTGTCATCTTTAGAGGGACAGGAGGTCATGTGTGTGAGAACCACACACATTTGTCTTTTGGACAAATCGAGGTTTAATATGAAATAAATATATTTGAGCGGAAATTGTTTCATAGATTTCTAAAATATTTGATTGATGGATAGAAATATTGACTGAAGAAAAGACACTTCAAATTAAAGCCACACTTGGCATCAAGCTTCGTACTCCGCTCTGTCTGTGTTATTGGGGCTTTGTGGTGTAGTAGAGCTTTGTCACAAAATGGAAGAAAACGCATAGGAAACACTTTCGCAATTTGTTGTCTTGGCAACACTGCAATGGGTCCCATTGACATTTTTGATTAGGATGACATGAGTTATTCTGTTAAATTGTACATTGTTTCATGATACTAATATCTTTGTCATCAATCAGAAATGTGGGTAATAACACTGGTGCTTCCGCGCGTCACCATTATGGCAAAACGGAATTGGCATTCAACTTACCGCACAGAAACCTTACATTTTCATAACTTTTGATGCCCCACTCCTGAAGACTATTTAGGGTGTTCTAAGGTGGTGGTTCGCCCAAGCAGTAGTTGATAAAAATATGAAGTGTTAACCACTTGCAAATTTCTGAGATGTGGTGATGATCCCATGAATAACATGGGAGGTTTCTGTCATCGCTATGGCTACGCTGTAAGAAATATGACATGGGTCTGATTTACTTTTTTGATTGGAGGGTAAAATAGAATTTTGTGAAAAATTTTTGCTACCCATGCAAAAGGCCATTTTTTAAAAGGTCAACATCGTAGAAAGTTTATTGATAATTGACTGTTTGTTCTATATTGGTCACCACCTCCTCTGCTGCGCGTCTCAGACCACAATCAGACAATCAGACAATGTTGTGACCAAATGAGACCACAATTGAAATTGATGATGGGGGTCAAATGCTGCAGCTCAAAAAGTATTTGCTTTTTTTGTAAATACAACAATATTTTTCCTTGGGATCAATTCACATTATTGTGCATAACATTTGTATGTTTATTATTTTTTTGCATGAGTGAATGGCTTGGGTGGAAATTTTCCTGACAATAGCACCTTTGGTCAATACTATTTGCAGCCGCTGTACATTAGAGTTCTTAAATGTGTTTTATGTTGTGTTCCTCTGGCTGTTAAGCTTAAAGTATTACTAAGTAAATCATATTGCACTAAATTAATGCCACAACACACGCACAGGAAATCCCAAGCACTAAGTGGAGAGGAATGATATCACAGGGATCAGAACAACATGTTTAGTAGTTTGTTGCAGCTTTTTATGGAGTATGTTTAGGATTAAATAGTTTTAATACGGCATCATGTGACCTGCACATTACAAAGTCAAAGTAGACTAGCTCTAGGTCTTTCCTTCTGGTTAAGGAACAGTTAATTCAACATTTTCAAATATATATTTTTATGTCATACAATCCTTCATATTGAGTGCATTGGATTTCCTTTCAATTGTCTTCTAAATTGAATTGATCATTTGTTTCTGTGTAAAAGTCCTTTTTAAAAAATGTATATGGAAATTCGTTAGGAATAGAGCTAAGCTAAGAAAGATCAGTCATCAGAATTCTGTGTTTTATAGTTGTGTCTTTATGTGAAAGTGAATTAAGCATATAGTGTTGAGCCCATGTTATCTGTCATAGGTGTGGATGAAAAGGACCCACCTGATCTCTTGAACAAGAACAAATGTTTGGATTACTTGGCTGCTCTTCGTCATGCAAAATGGTTTCAGGTAAAGCCTTTGACAAAATGGTCAACTCTGTTTAACAGTTTTACTGACTTCTTTGGACGCATTATATGTTTTTAAGGCTCGAGCCAATGGGCTACAGTCCTGCGTCATCATCATTCGAGTCTTGAGAGATTTATGCCAGCGTGTGCCGACCTGGGGAAAGATGCCTGACTGGGTAATGTAGTGTCTAATAAATTTGTACCAGCAACAGTCCAGAAAAGCATCAGTTTTACTGATGCTGTATCTGTCTAGGCCATGGAGCTGTTGGTTGAGAAGGTGATCAGCAGTGCTGCGGGCCCGCTCAGCCCCGGAGAGGCCATGCGCAGAGTCCTGGAGTCCATCTCCACCGGCATCCTGCTCCCAGGTCAGGAGTATACACACAGCACATGACTGATCATTTACTTCTTTACCGACCTGTTCACTGTTTTCAGAGGGACCGGGAATTCTGGATCCTTGTGAGAAGGAGCAAACTGATGCTTTACAAAGTGTGACGCCTCAAGCTAGAGAAGATATAACTGCAAGTGCCCAGGTAAATGGACCAAATCAGCAGAAGTGAAACCAAATTCAAAGATTCAGTGTCGCAACGCAAAGTTCTAGAAGCGGGAGAATAGAAAATGCAATAACAAGTTAAATCGAATACTAGAAATACAAATACTACTGATGCATTATTTGTATTATAATTTATGCAATATTTCCTGTTCCCCTCAGCATGCCCTGCGGCTCCTCGCGTTTCGTCAGATTCACAAAGTTTTGGGGATGGAGTCTCTGCCTGCCTCAAAGGCCAGCGCTCGCAATCGTAAACGCAGACGGGACGTCAGTGATGCGGGCGAAGGAGAGGGTGAAGGCAAAAAAGACAAGAAGGACGAAACGGCTTGACCCGTTTGTCTAATAGTTTATATAACTTACAAGATAATACATCAAAAAGTAGAGAACTGCAGACATATTTAAAACACAACATAATACACATGCTATTGAGTTAGGATAAGGTATTAAAGTTGGAGAACTTTAAACTTAAAAATAGGAATTTACGGCAGAATAAATGCAAAGCTATATATTGTAACGGTATATTTTCGGAAAGAATTTGTGCTGTTTGCTTCTACAACATATAAAAGCTTTAATTAAAAGAAACCTACTTTCAAACATGACAACGAGATGACCTTACAACTGCTCTTAAGTTCATATTCATGGGCTGGTATGACTGTGGCTGACCATAAACACTACTGTGAGCACAACAAGCAGTGCTCTGCACTTGAAAGAATCAATTTAGCACAATAATTTGTTGAATGCTATATTATAAAATGGGTCATAACACCGATGGCTTTTGTAAAATAGTCAAAATTCACATGAGGCATGAACTCCAGCCAGGGTTTCCAAAGATGTGGTTAAAACACTTACTGTAGTAGCATGCTGAACGAATTGAGCACTTAATTTGCATTATTACTATTACTGAATGCCATCATTTTATCCTTTAAAGATGTGCACCGATCTACTAAACTTAGCTAAACGGTAAATTATACTTGCATCAAGACTGAATACGGACTGAAGTTGTTACAGGACCCTTTCTTGCTTTCTTTTTTGTGCCTGTGCAAAGTGTATTTAAAAACAAAGTAGGGATTATTATTTAAATGAGTTTTGGTGGTCTTTATAATTTGCATAAGTCATATTGGTAATATGTTAAGTTTGTTTTAAAATAAAACATGCATTTTATTTTAATGTATCAAAGCATCATTTAAAAAATATTTACTTTCAGACTATATACCTGTTATGTATTATCAAATGGTGATTGCCGTCATAAATTGTCTCCCTTTTTTGTAGTACTACTTTAAAGTGAGGAGAAAATAAAAACCTTTTAACTTAATGTGACCAGATTGTTGTTGTTTTTTCTATCTAGGCTGTATACATTATGAGTGGTCAGTATTTGTGTTTAATCCTTTAGATAAGTAAAATCCTCTTTGAGCAGCGCCACAGCATAGTTGTGGTGAAAAGATGAAACTATAGTGTGTGGACCTCCCGTATGATTTATCAAATCTTATTAATAAGAGTGTTATTAAGATTATAAGAGTTTTCTTTTTTTTCTAAGTTATCTATTATTAATATTGTAATACTGTGCATAATCTGTTTCTGTACCCTTTGTTGCAACCCTGGAATTTCCCCATTGTGGGACAAATAAAGGTGATCTCATCTAAATATGAATGATTTTCTGAACACTAAAGAAATCGTGATGGAGACGAGAGAGTTGGACAGTAAGAGGCGACGGAAGAGACCGCAGCATAGTTTATTCAACCGATCATGAAGCTATGAAGAAATACATCCAGGAATAAGACGCTGATGTGAAGGGAAAAGGCCATATTTTCACCCGATGAGATTAGATTGTTATTTGTTGTCAGCCTTGAAACTCTCAAGTTAAGTACCTCAGTATAAAATAGTTATAACCTTGACGGGCTTTGAATGAGTGAATTGCAACGTTTATTGCTGTATATTACACAAGTAAGCCTAATTTGTTTGTTGTCAGATGAGCTTGGCTGTGGGAACTCGGTGTGTGGCCAAAAAGGACCACAAGAAGCCTAAATGTGGAGAGCTGCTCTATTACAAAGGAGACCTCATCACAGGCCTAAGTAAAACTCTGGTATCCACTTCTAGTTCACTCAGGAAATACTCTCAAATACTCAACTTTCTGCATTAACTATTGTTGCAGAAAGAGGGCATTTACTTGGCCAGGCACAGCAGCACAGGTGAAGAGGGTCTTATTAATGCCACTGAGCTGAGAGAAAGAAGGTCCATTCAAGTGAGTCCCAGCCTCAGCTTGATGCCAGAAGTCCTCTTCATAATCATTCACAACAGAGTCAATGATATTGTGATATAAGTGTGCTCTTACAATCATCAAATAATCGTCAGGGTTGGCTCATTAATTACATTTCTACAATTACCTGTGTTAGATTGAACTTCTCGGACACAATACTTTTAGCCCTTTGTTTTTATTTCTCTTGACATGTCTATCACTGGCAAAATCTTTATATTATGCAAGAATATTAAACAATTATATATTCAGATATTATTTCATTTTTTAGATGTTTGTGGTTTATTCTGATTTATACATGACTTTGTCCATTACTGTTTTTTCCTTCCATGTACATTACATCGGATGAACTGTAAAACACTTTTTCCTGAATAGTAGTTTCCCAAAATACTGTTTAACTCTTGACTTATTTCTTTTTTTCCCTTCAACAACTGTCTAAAAGTAAATAAAAATGTATGTTTGTAGCATTTAATAATTTGAAAACAAATAACTAAATGTAAATGTATATTTGCATGTGTGATTGATAATAAGTTTGATGTAATCGTAAAATTATTAACAGCGACCCATTCAAAATGGTAAGAAATAGGACATTGATCCACCTGACTTCTGATTTACAGAATATTATTTTCCTATTTTGGTTGGTGAAAAAAAGTGTATTTTCTGTCTGTAGGGGGCGCTTATAACCCCCACTTTAAATTGGCTTTGTCAATTAGCAACTGGAGCTGTTAATACGTTATAGTTTACTTTTATCACACTAGGTCTTGTCAGGTGTGGCATTATTTCATTTTGTGTAGGCTTATGTGTGTTATTTACAGTTTTTTCTTTTTTCTTCTTTGCAGGTGGATGGCTTCTGGACATAAACGAATTTACCGTATCAGAGAGAATTGGAGAGGGCAAGTTTGGGGGTAGGGTATATTCCAATTATTCAAATCATATTACATTTATCTTATAAAACTAGGGCCTATTTTAATTGTTGGTGATTTTTTATCTTGTAGTTTTTGTTTTTGTTTTGTTTAATTGTTCTAATTCAAACCGTTCATGCAGGAAACTGTATGGGCCAGAAGGTGGCAGTAAAGATCATTAAATGTGACGTGACAGCTCAAGCCTTTCTGCGCGATCTCTTATTCATTTTACTTATTAAAATGGGTGGGTTTTTTCTTCACATTTGATAAAATGTTGCAAATACATTTCATATTTCAGAAAACTTCAGCACAAAAACTTGGTTCGTATTTTAGGCGTAATCCTGGGCAAAGGTCTGCATATTGGAAAAGGTTTTACTTTTCAAAAGTACTTGTTTTTGATTATTATAGAAATTATCTGCAATTATGATAACCAACACATTTTTAGGAAATGTAGTGCTCACTTATGCTTTTGCTAATTTGTTCTCAGTGTGTCTATAATTAACTGGTTTTGGTTTATTTTAAATTGTCATATTAATTGTAGATTACCCAATTCCAATGTTGTCCATTTGTTGTCAGATTGTCTGCTTTGTAAGTGCAGAGTTAAGGAGTCAAATTACTTTTGCTGCCCATAATTAAAATAGGCCTAAGCCCAGAGGTTTAGTTAGTCAGTAGGCTACTCTGCTTATAGCATTAAGGTAAATAGGTTGAATACAACGCCTATGATCACCTAATGAAATGACAGGAAAAACATTTCTCCTGACAATTTAATATGTGCTGCAGGGGAATCTGGTAAACTTCCTGAGCTCCAGAGGCCGTTCAGTTGTGAGCATAAGCCAGCTGCTGCAGTTTGCTCTGTGAGTAGATTTTCGGATAGGACAGAGAGTAGGCCATTCAAGGTGATTAATGCTACGGTGATGTTTGCTATAGTGACGTGTGCGAGGGGATGGCGTATTCGGAGTCTCTGAAGCTGGTCACAGAGATTGGCAGCTCGAAATGTTCTGGTTTCTGACAATAACGTTGCAGGTGGGTGACTTTGGCCTGACTAAAGTGCCCACAAGCCCTCACCAAACAGGTTTGCTTCATCATTAAAGGTGCATCTGCGTAACTTTTCTGGTGGGGAGTCCACTATAGCTGCTTGTCGCCATTCGAATGTTAAATTTATGTATCTCCATGCAAATGACAAACACAAGCTAAGTAAGTTACAGGTCAGATCTGTGGAAAGGCAAGCCCACTCACAGTAGTGATGCATGTTATTTCGAGCAATAAAAAACAGGTGTCATTTAAACGCAAATAGATAATGCCATACTGTGAAGCATTCCAGGCAAAGCAGACCAGACCCTCCAACAAAAAGCGACAGAGTAACTTTCAATTTGACAGAATATAAATAATAATTATACAATATAATTTCAATGCATTTTTTTTTTTGATATAATTTTTATTGGATGTTCCCATTTCCCCCCCCCACCCATTATAGTATACAAAACAACATCGTGTCAAATCAATAATACAATGGTCTCTCCGCCCCTCCCACTACCCCCACCCTCTCCTCACTCAAAAAACAAAGACAAAATATCCATACATTATATATATATATATATATATGTATATATATACACACACACACACACACACACACACACATATATATATATATATACACATACATTTAAATACATATATACATATACATACCCATACACACATACACACGCATATATACACACACATCCACATATACACATATACACCTACACTCATGCATACACACACACACACCCACAAAAATAAATAAATAATAATAATAATAAAAATAAAAATAAAGAATATTTAGTTGTAGAAAAAGATTCAGTTGTCGTCATCTGGACTCAGTTTTAAGTTTTTTCTAAAACTGAGTCCAGATGACTACAACTGAATCTTTTTCTACAATGGAACACTCCTGGACGAATGAGGGATTACATCGACAAAGAATATTTAGGATAATAAAATACTTATAACCTAGTCAAACCAAAAGGTCTTATCAAACCAATATTGTCCCTCCACTGTCTATTGAGGCTAAATCCCCCTCTCCACTTTATGCTAATTTAATTTAGAACAAACATCTTGATTTTCCATAAGGCATATACACAGATTGCCATACACAATGCATAAAACATACATGAAGTGCCCTGATTGACCAATCATACCCAAGATATTATTTCTTTTCCGCCAGATTCTGCCAAGAAGAGATTGTTCCCATTTTTGCTCCTTGCATCCTCCCAACAGAGAGCTCCAAGTTAACAATGTCCATAAATGTTGTAATCCATTGTCGTTTTGTCAGCGCTGGAGAGTATGGCACAGTAAGCCCCAGTGCTGCAGTCATTGTAGCATAGACCATTTCCCAAAAGGATTTCACATTTTTACACTCCTACACATGCATAAAAGACCCAATCTGACAGTCATCACATAGGGTACACACTGGGGATGATACATATGCCTTCTTTGATGTAAGATATGTCCTATGGATATAGTTGAAGTGTATCAGTTGATGGTTAGGACTTTTAGAAGACACCACCAAATCCACCAAATCCGATGTTTGGAGTTATGGTATACTTCTTTGGGAGATTTTCTCGTATGGTCGTCAGCCGTACCCTAAACTGGTAAATATCCATGTTAGTTTATTACATTTAATGAATTTCAGTGCATCAATAGACAATGGCCTACAGTCCTGAAGACACAGCAAAAGTACTAATTGTTTAACTGTTAGTGCGTCACTGACGTCGTCCCGGTCGGCTGCAAGAGCTGCAGATTAGATGTGTCACTTTTGCGTCATCTCAGGCTCGACTTACTGTGTCTGAGCAGGAAACTACAGGTGTCAGAGGTCACGGTAATGCGTATTAAAACGGTATACGGAAGATAAATAAGTCCTGTGTGACGTATAAATGACACGGTGACCAAGTGGAAGAGGAAGTCCCACTGTTCTTAGCTTTAATCTCTTTACCTGAGATGTCCAATGCTAGAGGATCAAGGCATTTAAATAAATACACAAGGCTGCTGCTAGTGTCACTTTAATGCTGCTGATTGCCTTCTAAGTGAAGCAAATCTACATAATGATTAGTTGTTATGTTCACTTTAACTTCATTAAACTTTCAACTGTCAACTTTTCAATTGGTGTCATCAACGCTAGACACTGAATTGCTATTTATTAATATTTCTTAGATATTCATTTCTAATTTTGGTGTTCAGACAGTGGCAGATGTGAAAGAAGGGGAAGAAGCTGGTTATCGTATGGAGGCCCCAGAGGACTGTCCCGCTGAGGTTTACTCTGTGATGGGAGTTTGCTGGGAGCAGGAGTCCACACACTAAGACACAAACTGATAGGAAAGATAAGTAAACACTGAACAAACCCGCAGTCTGCATGAGATGTGTGAGGGGCTTTGCTGTCAGTTTATGATCATTGAAATGTCACACAGTTGGAAAAATATCACACTGTATATTATCTTTGATGGTCTATGTACAATGTAGTTCACACAAGACTCATTTTAGGTAATTACATTTACTACATTTTACTTTAATGTGATTTGATATTTGTATTAGAATTACAGTAAGGGATATTCAGTGTTTTTTGGAGATGTCAGTTTTCTTGTTTTAAAAAGACTTTTGAGAGACTTTTCCCATTCAGAAGATTTTATATTTATTTGTGTTATTATGAAGCAACACATGATTGTACAATTATTATATATAAATAATTGTACTTGATTTGTATTGACTGGGAGTAGCAGGTTAATGAGGTTATGAACCATTCTTTAAAACTGACACACAACATAAAAATCAGTGTTACTGTGCAAATAAACATAATGCTGTGAAGTACCACAATAGCTGACCCTTAAATAAAATATCCCCATATTACGAGAGTCCTTTGATGCTGTGATCGTCAAAGGAAATGGCAGATGTTCTAAAATGTAAATCTGTGTAAGCTTGGTATTTGTCATCGTCTTGGGAGATGGACCAAAATGAAGGTCTGATCCTTTCAGTTGTTTTTGGAAAACACAGAAAGATCCACAGCAAATTGCTGCTGCGATTTCCTAAAGCTCTCTTGGGGTGAGCTTGGCAAATTCAACAATCTTGTTGGTTTATAAATTGAATTGCGTAACTGGGATTTGAGGTATGGTAAGGAAAGTTTATTCATGTGACCATCTGATGACCTTAGAGAGGTTGGCCTGAGGACATAAGGTTAGCTAGTAGATGGAGATTTCAGAGAAACATCTTTCTTAGAAAAACTTTTGAAGCAGCTGTTCATCATTTAGTTAGTAATTGATCAAATCTGACAAAACTTGTGTATGTATATATATATATATATATATATATATATATATATATATATATATATATATATATATATATATATATATATATATATATATATATATATATATAAATGTGTTATTAAGTGTGGATTTAACTACCTGGATTTAACTAAGCAAGAACTAAGCAAGATGTACACACCTCTTATTGGATAATTATTGCATGGGCAGTGATCTTTAAGATGGCAACAAGTTATCAAAGCTAAAGGCGGTCCAAAGAAAAAAACACCTTTTTTTGGGGCTCATGTGCATGTGTATAAGCATGCAAATCAAATGAATGTATCTAATCTATTTCACAAGTAGAGATCATTCAGTTAAACTCCTTATGAGCAATAAAATATGGCTGACTAAGACTGTAATAGTCATCGAGGAGATCAAGTTTATGTCTAACAATCCTGAGGGATGTCTGTTTTTTACTGAAAACATCAAAACTATAGATAAAATAAAGGAATCAGTGTTCTCACTTCACAAATGCATTGGTCGTGTGTAGCTGTCCGAGCCTCTGCTGCTCACATACATAGGATAAGCATTAGTGGGGCCGCAGTCAGTAAGTCAATTATTGGAATAGGCCAAAAGCCGTCTTTTGTCTCTTGGCAAGACATTTGAAGTGGGTTAAGTGTGTCGGATCTGAAGGGACGGTCTGCTATGACTGGTCATTCAAAGTTATTACGTTTAATGGTAAGATTAGCGAAAGGGTTAGGGTAATGGATAAGGTTATGAACAATGTTCATTCAACATACATACAGGCAACATGATCTGGTTACACATTGCATTGCAATTTGACCAGTGCAGCATTTAACAAAAAGTGTCAAGCAAAACAGTTTAATGAAAATTATTATTATTTGTTTAATTTATTTAATTGATTATATGATTATTTATTTAAGTTTAAGTTTTTAAGAATTAGAGACTGTAAATATTGATTAAACAGCTATAGTAAATATGTAAAACATAAGCTAATTATCCTGTGTCATCCTTTTTTGTTTTACCTACAATGCTGCAGTGCATATTGCACATACAGTATGCCTATATAATAAGGTGTTTTACTCATTGCACATAATCCTGATGTGCGAAAACAAATTACAGATTGTGTTCACATGTTTGCGTAGACCTTTGTTTTTGTCAACAGATTTCAAAGCTTTTTTATAAAAGAGTAGTTGTACTTGTCTAGGACCTACTGTTTATACAGTAGATTAAATGAAAGTATAATTGTGAAAAACACCATGGCAGCTTGGTCAGACTTGTATTAGAGTGTAATTAAGTATTAAAAACTTTAAAAACTTTAAAAAAGAAAGAAAAAAGAAACTTTAAATGTTAATTATATATATATATATATATATATATATATATATATATATATATATATATATATATATATATATATATATATTTACTTTTTTTTGTTTTCTCCTCTCCTTTCTCGGCTAAACTGACAGTGAGCATTTGCACATTAACTGCTCTTACTAATGATATCAGGGGTACTTACATTGCCGTCCAATATTACTGCTGCTTGAAAACTACAAGTCAAGACCCTTTCTTAACCAATTTATGCTGAATTAAGAAAGCACACTCTGGATGGACACAATGATAATAGGCACAGTGAATGTTGTTTTCACTATTATTTATAATCCCACAATGAGACCCAACAATAATACATTTCTGAAACCATGTCTTAACTGTGCTTCATTAGGGCCGGCCTCTTCCTGTGGGCATGAATGAAACCAACATTTAAAACAATCACTTCCCAAAAGCAGCTGTCGATCACTCTTAAAGGGGAAGGATTCCAATTAATAAACCTCTCCTAATCCTCTCGTTTCTGTCGCTGTCAGTGGGCTCTCCACTCACTCCTCTTACTCTCTGAGCTCAACGTGTTGTGCGCTGAAGTTGGCTGTGGGCCTCTTGGTCTGTTCCTAATGAACTTTTTCTGTAGAGATTTACAACTCTTTCAAGGACTGTTGGGAGATGCAATTTTTGCAAAGTAGATATTAGTGGAGGTCTGTATTTGGAACTTCTGCAACTTTTGACCGTTCATCTTACTTAACGGTATGTTATTGTTTTATTTCATATACTTTAAATTAATTTGTTAAGCTTGATGAACAGTTGTTTAGTAAATTTTTTAGCACTTAAAACATTATTAGTTAGTAGTTATGGTTGATTTTCATAATTCAAGCATAAGATTTTTACACAATCTCAATTACTTGTAAAAAGCATGATCACCTCTTGGTTTGATCTTGAACAATCTAAAGGGAGTAGTAAATTAAATACTTCTTCCAATTACAATATATGGTCTTGTTTTATAAGAGTTGTATTATACTTTCATGTAGTTGAACAATACAGTTCTAAAGTTTATGCCAGTATTGAAAATGTTATTGGAAAATTGCTAAAAGAATAAAAAGAGAGACAAAGGTAGTTTAAAGCAATGCTTATGGTGGACTCCTGAGCCCACTGACTGAGATGAGGACGGTTAAGTACAGTATGTGGAATCATTAGTTGTAATTCAGTCATCTGTGGTGAACACGGTAGCGCTTTCCTTCTCAGATCACAGCGCAGACGCCTGGATGCATTTATCACTGGATACCATGAGCATGGTGGACGACTGCTGCCTCTCACCCAGTAACTTCCACGACATGGGGAAGAGTGGAGGCAGTCTGGGTCCAGGACATGTCCATAGCATTGATGTCATCCTGGGCTTCAGTAAAGAACATGAGGGTTTACTCACTCCCACCGGGGGCTCAGGACCTCAGCGTGTGGAGATGGAGAGTCTGGTGGAGTCCAGCAAACAGCAGGAGTCTCACTCCACATTCAGCGGTCACCTGTCCACTCTGAGTAACGGCAGCACGGAGCAGCAACAGTACAGTGGTACGCCAACACCCGAAACAAACACTTATGACCTCAGAACCCTGAACATTTACTACTTTAATGAATGTTATTAGTCTCAACAACCTACTTTTGGTTTGGAACTGCTTGATTTTTAACACATTCCAAATCAATACACACTGTTGCCTGTAGCATTAGTTGCGAACAGTGTGGCCTTAGATGGAGAGATAAATCATAGAACAAGATGGTGTAGGGGCTTATGCCCATGCCCAATCCCCTTGTGGAATTCCCCTAATCTGCACAGATTAGATTGTAAAGTCTTCATTCTCTTGTTATTGTTATCAGCATGTCTCACAGGCAAATTTATGGCATTTAATCCAAGACTATTCTTACTGTGCCTACAATAGAATATCGGACAGGTGGTTGGTGATTTTAGCAAGATCAAAATTAATTCTGAGTAGAAGAACCAGACAATCAAGGTCTATGTGTGTATGAATCCATTTGTGTTCAGTTGGATGCTCATCACACCAATGACATCAGCGCTCTTTTGTGTGGAGCTATCCTGTGAAGTTAGCCCAGTTCCCCCTCAGTGAGCAGCTCCTGTGTGTCGCCCCTGTCCCCTGGAGATGCTCTGCTCATAAACAGTGGGCAGCCTCAGTCTGGTGCCTGTGATGGGCTGACAGGCCGAAGCCTGAGCACTGAACCAGACCTGACCTCTGGCTTTGTAGGAGCGTGGCCTTTGTTATGGCTCCTTAATGAGAAGTAGATAAATGAGCCGCTAGCTGGCTCTCCAACTCAGCCTCCATTTGTTATTTAGAAAGCCCCGTGACCCCAGCTTTGTCCCTCTCAACACACCATAACGTGGTGACAATGTGGGTCCTTTTACATTTCTGTTTATTTCAACAACAATTTTAGAAACATTTATTCAAGTCATTATGTCAGAAATGTATATAGTATGTTGTTGAAGGGCCATTACATTTCTGGGACTGGCATTTTTTACATAGGTAACTTTTTTTTAAGGTGACAACATAGATGTTTCTCTCTTGACATTGGCATTCTTTGTGATCATTGATGATGTATCAACTGTTATAAAATAGTTAGAATGTAATGATCCTGATGATGCCTCTCTGATATCGTTCATTGTTGCATGTGATAAACAAATGTCTTGACATCACTAAATGACTAAAAACCGAATGCATCTGCTATTTCCTGTACAGAAAACACTTTATTCATCAACAAGTGTGATGAAGAAATGAATGAAAGGAGGAAGAGTGTGGAGAGTGAAGAAGGCAAATCTCCAGATTCCTGTAAAGAAGAACACCTCAAAAAGAAGCACAGACGAAACCGCACCACGTTTACTACCTACCAGCTTCATGAGCTGGAGCGGGCCTTTGAGAAGTCCCACTATCCAGATGTGTACAGCCGAGAGGAGCTAGCCATGAAAGTCAATCTCCCCGAAGTGCGTGTTCAGGCAAGTGTCACAGCATCTTAATATGTGTGTAGCATTTCTGTGTTTAGGTCATCCTAATGGTAATTGCATCTCCCCAGGTGTGGTTTCAGAATCGCAGAGCTAAATGGCGCAGACAAGAGAAAATGGACTCCAGCACCATGAAGCTTCACGACCAACCTATGCTGTCCTTGAACCGTCCCACACCTCTGCACACCAGCATGAGCTCTATCACCAGTTCTCTTCCCATGGACTCCTGGATGACCTCTCCTCTGTCCAGTGCCACTAATGTTCACAATTTACCTGGATTTATGGGCCAACCTCAAAGCCTCCAGCCCAGCTATCCCAGCCACAGCTTTCTTAACTCTGGCCCACACCCTGCTCACTCCCACCCACACCCATCTATGGGCCAAGGGATGCAGACCATGGCTCCACCCCCTTATCAATGCCCTGCTCCATACCCAGACAAATACCCACTTGAGGACGTTGACCAGCGCAGCTCGAGCATCGCTGCTTTGAGAATGAAAGCAAAGGAGCACATTCAGTCCATGGACAAGACCTGGCACCCCATGTGAGGGCCAACATGGCAATGTATTTCTTTGATAATAAACAAAGATATTACATGTGCAACTACAACCATACCATGAGATCATGGCAGTTTTCTGCTCAGACGCATAGTTGCACCTAAACACCACTGCATACAGTGATATATACGTCAGCTTTAGCAGCGTTAGCATTATGGCTCCCTACAATAGTCAAATATGATAAGTTATTTGTGCAAGCCATATGTTTCATTTTGAGAAATTCACCTAAAATATAATTCATATTTTATCATTAATATTTTGTATGATGTATTCAACTCGATGAAAGGTTCAAGTCACTTAAAGTGATTGATGCTGTGTTGATGAACACATGATGCCAATATGTAACTGGAAGAAATATATTTTTTTAATTAGCACATTTTTTGACTTGAACACAGAGTATACCAAAAATGGTGAATTTTGCCAAGCTGTAATGATTGATCTTTAAATAAACAAGCATGTGGAAGTAAACGGGTGAGCTGTGCCTGCTATAACCCTTTGTGCTTGAGTGATGCTGGAGATGATAGACCTGTTGGCAGCTCGGGATGGGTGGTGTGTGGACAAGCCAAGCAGCAGAAAAGGCCCTGTGTGAGCCGGCACCCCATATTGTTTATTCTTTGTTCAGCACAATTGATCCAAGTGTATCTCTTTTGTGTAGAAAACGGTCTCAGGCTGCACTAACAGGCCGTGTAACCATGACATGAAGGTTTTGTTTGGTTTCAAAAACTGACACATACTTCTCTTGTTTATCTTTATGTTTCGACGGTTATAATGTTATTTTGTGTTACATGACCTTTTTACTTGTTTTAATTATGTTGTATATAATAATTAGGACACAAAGCCTTTACAGTGTAAAAGCAAATGTGTTTTTTTTTTTTTGTTTTTTTTTTTCACGCAATCTGAAAATGTTAGTCACTGATTCTCAAAACTAAACATATAAAATGGAAAAAATCTGTTGATTGCTTACGTGACCTTATGGACAATCACAGATCAACATTGGCCATTCAATGCAGCTTTTTGAGTTGGGTTACAATCATGTAACTGGACAAGTTATAAACCAAAGATTAAATACTAGATAACATGCACTGGACATTAAGGGTGTTTTCATGTGAGAATATGCAAGGGGATTGACCTGCATGTTTCCCCCCCTAGAAATGCAAGGTTTTGTCGAGAAAATAAATATAGTTTGTTAGAACATATCTTGTTATTTCTTTACACATAATATTCAGAAAGTTGATTCCAGAAACCAGACTATTTTGCTCAGTAAACCCACCGAGCAACCCAGATTACTGCAGTAATCGTTGTCATCTGACACACTGGCAGAGACACATTTTCTTTCTTTTTGACTAACAGTGGTGCCCTGTCTCTCACCTTGTCATATGGGACCAGCTTTTCTCTTCTACCCCTCCCTTCTTTCCCTAGAGCTTGGGCTTCCATGGCAGTGTGCCAGCCTGTTAGGAAGATGAGACTCCAATCAATCAGAGCGTTCCAGGGGGGACCCTCACCAACATGCCCCCACTCCCTAATTGGTCCTGGGCTGGCTGACGACTGCATGGCCACTGAAACATATGTTCATGCAGGGACTAGTGCTCAAAGGTAACCGGATACTGCATGATTCAAGTGGTTTTAATTTTTATTTCAGTGAGAAATAAACCGTTGCCATAGAAATTAAAATTAAAATGATAGATCTTTTGAATGGGGAAAGAAAACCAAAAGAAATCATGACTAAAACTTTAGATTACATCTGCCTCATATTACATGAATAATGAACAAAAGCAACATTCTTCTAAACAAATTGCTCTTTGCAGTTGTAGTAACTGCAAAATATAAATAAATATAGATAAATCTAGATTTTCATTCTTTGTAATTATAAAACTGCAGTGTAAAAGAAAAAGTGAAGTGTGGGATGGATGGATGCTCATCAGAGTTAATGATGTAGAAAATCCCCCAATTACAGCGTTTTCCTGTGTTGCAGGATGAGTTCAGAGTGAAGCTCTGACAGCCCAGGGATTAGGAACAGGGCGGGTCGAGCTCAGACTAAAGAGACACAAACTAAATGCTGGACATTTTGGCACCAAGGAGTTATAGCCACAGTTAGGAGCGTTCAACTTGAGTTGGTGCGACAAAGAAAGTCATGGGAAAAAAGTTCAGATAAAATGAATGTAAACTCAAATTGTGTCAGATATTCCATCATTAATTAAATATATATGTCTTGTTATAAAGAAAACATTGCTGCTAACATGTGTTTTCTGCTTGTATTGCAATATAAGGCTGACCATGTTTGACATGTGCTTATTTGACAACATAACTTAATGTGTCCTGGACATCTGAATCACGGAGATGAATCAATATTTTCCACACACAGTATATGGTGTAAAAGGGTAAGCCACATAATAACACAGATGTCTTATGGGGGTGGGGTGTGTAGTGGTCATGAAAAATGAAACAAGAAACATATTGTTTTTTGCACAAGACTATAAGTTATATTTTTTATTGTCTAGTGGATAATTATTGAAATTAATGAAAGTAAATCTAGCTCTAACACTTTACAGGAATCAACAACCCATTTTAGTGGTACACAGCTCCATAGCAGCACAAATGATCGTTAGTGGAATAACATCACTTTAGATGATTACCGGCAAAAAATAGCAAAATTAACGACTTTTGGTTGTGAATAGGATGTTACAGCTTTTTGGATGACGTAATTGAAGGTCATTTTAGAGGAAAGGTCAGGGTTCTTGTAGGCGCCAGAGTTATGTGTGTCTGTCAGGAGGAGATATATTTTTTCTCATCTGAATATAAGAATAAAAGAAACTATCAAGTAATACTGGCACGCATGATTAGTGTGGTTGTATTTGAAGCATATCACAGCTTAGGCTCTCTTTTAGACACACAGAAAACAATCATCACTACTCCCCCTCCACACATTCAATCTTGTTATTCACTAATCTGGGACCAGGTGTGTGCCAAACGTTGGAGAGAACTTGCAAGTGAATGTAAAAAAAAAAAAATCTTAAATGTATGAATTGGAATCAAATGCTAACTTTATCATTAGTGTATAAAAAATATATGTATTTTCTGTATGAAAATGTCCACAATTGCACACATTTGGGACATGTAAATTTGAAAAATGTATAGAGGCAGGTTTATATTTCTTGGTTCCTTTTGTTGACATGGTTTGATTGGTGGTTAATATTTCAGTAAAGTTGTTCTTACGGAAATTAGACAGAAACAAATCCTTTAAAAAAAATTTTTTTTTTAACAATTATTCAAAAGTTTTGTGTAGGTGCTTCTTTAGGGAGATTTTAATTTAAAATATTTCATTTCTTACCTGTGTTCCCAGATACTAAGTAAACATAAACATCAAATGTTGCCTCCGCTGATACTGTATAGGTGATTTATTCTTAATGACAAAAACATTGGAAAAGTTGCAAGTCGGTGTTTTTTTATTATCCAATCAGAAAGAAGGATCCACACATGACTGGAATCCAGTTGGTTTAACCCCTGCGTCCTCTCTGCACCAATCATGAATCAGTGCTAGTGCCGCCTCTGCAGCTCAATGAACCTGGAATACTGGAGGTTCTGAGCTGAACACGAGGCTTGTCTGTCCATGCAAGAATTAAATCACTGGCAAGACAGGTTCAGTTGTGATTGTAGCACATTAAAAAGTATCACAACCAGAAAACGGCCTTTGAAGTTACAATGCCCAATAAATGGATGCAAATTGATCAAATAAATGTAGCTGCTTCCTCGTGAAAGAGAGCAAAACTGACCAAAAAATAAATAAATAAGCCTGGGAAAAAGTTTCCAGCAGTGGCTCGCCTTAAGACCCAACTCCACCCTTCACTTTATGGAGCCTTCCTCTTTTAGTGCCACTACGCCATCTGTCGATATTTAAAGTGAACTGCACAACACCGCACCTACTCATCTGCAATAATCAATAATTTAGTCCTGGTTTATCATGTTGCTGGAGAAAACCTCAGCATGTTTGACGTAAACTATGGGAGTTCCAGAAAGACATAACTACTCACTAATTCAAAACTTTAATCCTTAACAATTTCCTTCTCTCAAAAGACGTGCGCGTGTTTTAACCGTGTAACCCCAACCATTGATTTTGATCAAATATCGATAATAAATAAATAAATATATTTATACTGTTTATACTTGTGTGACAAATGTTAATTTAATAGATTCAGGGGGCAACGATTGACGTTTCTCAGCGTTTCCCACAATGCACCGGTGCAAACATTCCTTCAACACAGAACCTGAAAAGCCTTCATATAAGAGCGCTTTACCATCACATCTTCACGGTCGGGTTTGTCCGTGATCGCTGTTGTCTGCGCTGCTGCTTCAGTCCTGTCCTTGTTGGAGGTGAGTTGTCAAAGGCAGATATGATACAGTTAGCCACTAGCTTTCGATGCTAACAGCGTTATGCCATTATTTTTGGAAGCTAATATTGTATAGCTTTATTAATGACCTAGAGCGGTCTCAGGGCCAGATGAACCGCTGCATGAATGTAGTTTGGTTAAAATGAACTGTCATAGTCAAATACGACAACACAATGCTTCATGCATGAACTCCTCTTTATGCACGGATATTTCCATTATTCCTGGTCTGGTATCTTACTATATTGTTCTCACTAAACCATTTCTTTCTTTTCTGACAGATTAATCTTGTCTCTTACAATGGATCCAGAGTATGAGCACCGCCTTCTTCGTCAAATCAACATTCACAATGACAATTTTAGCCCCATAGTAAGATACTAAAGTCTCTATATTGCTAATAACAGAACATCCTCAATGCTATACTAATAGATACATTTACAAAAATGCTAAATTGCAACAATTTTCTTGCAGGTATTTCGGACACCAAGATGTTCCCCTTTATCATCACCAAGTAAACTTGGAGACAGATTCATCCCGACCAGAGCAGGAGCCAACTGGAGTATCAATTTTCACAAAATCAATGTAAGAATAATCAGCCAAATGTAAAAGTAGTTATTTGCAATAGTGCATTGAATACAACGGTTGTAAATTGTGGTATAATCTTAGGAAAATGAGAAGACGCAAAGCCAGAATAGAAAAACAAAGGAAGCTTCTTCTGATGCAAACAAAGGTAAAACTGTATCATATGGATCCAGTAGATCTCGGGATTATGTCGTCACACATCATATAATGTTCAGTGTTAAACCAATGGAGAGTTTAAGATGCTAAATACTAACGTTGTGACAAATATTCTGACTCTATTGTTGATCTGACCAGTAATTTAAAGTTTCACGTTCAGTCCCGAGCTCTATAACAAGAGTGTGTTGGTGTTACTTTTATCTTGATTAAACGCATTATTGTTGGTTACAGCAGATGGCCTGGCATATTCTGCGTTGTTAAAGAATGAGTTGTTAGGAGCTGGTATAGAAAAAATCCATGATCCTCAAACAGAAGATCGACGTCTACAACCAGCAACTCCTGAAAAGAGAAGTCTCTTTAATGTGTGCACGTTTCAAAATGCACTTGCAATTTTTGTAATTTCTGTTTTTGATGAGGCTTTGTAATAACACAATCTTTTTGTTTGCAGTACACATTAAACACTAGAAGATCACCATCTGACAATGGCTCCAACATCTCTCCATATTCTTTATCACCAGTGTCAAATAAAAGGTAAACTTATGGGTTTATGCATCATTCGTATATTTTAGTCGTATGTTTGTAAAATATTTGCATTTTCTTTACAGTCAGAAATTGCTGCGTTCACCCAGGAAGCCCACTCGTAAGATTTCCAAAATTCCCTTTAAAGTCTTAGACGCTCCAGAACTTCAAGATGACTTTTATTTAAATTTGGTTGATTGGTCATCACTCAATGTCCTCAGTGTTGGTTTGGGCACATGTGTTTACCTCTGGAGTGCATGTACAAGCCAGGTATTTCATTCTTCTTTCTTCTTTCTTCTTAAATAGCATTTAAAACCTTACATTTGATGTGTTTATCAGGTAACCAGATTGTGTGATCTGTCTGTGGAGGGAGATTCTGTCACATCTGTTGGGTGGTCTGAAAGGGTGAGAACATTTATTCCCATTTTTATAAGTTTAACCATATTCAATTTCTTACTGAGATGATTATCTGTGATGTGATTTTTAGGGTAATTTAGTGGCTGTGGGAACTCACAAGGGCTATGTTCAGATCTGGGATGCTGGTGCTGGAAAGAAACTCTTTGCCTTGGAAGGTCACACTGCCAGAGTTGGTGAGAATAAATGTCTGTGGGACAACATTGTATTTCCCGTTTAATTCAGCTGAGATTGACTTTTTTTATGCAGGAGCTCTCGCTTGGAACGCAGATCAGTTGTCTTCAGGCAGCCGCGACCGCATGATTCTTCAAAGAGACGTGCGAACTCCTCCTCTTCAATCTGAGAGACGGCTGCAGGGCCACAGACAAGAAGTGTGTGGATTAAAATGGAGCACAGATCATCAGCTTCTTGCTTCTGGGGGCAATGATAATAAGGTGCATGTTATTTTCAACTTTTTGTACAGTAATTTTCTTTTTATTTACTGACTGTATTGTCTCTTTTGATGAATTTCAGTTGCTGATTTGGAACCACTCCTCGTTGAGTCCAGTTCAGACTTATATGGACCACCTGGCTGCAGTGAAAGCCATTGCTTGGTCTCCTCATCAGCACGGCCTGTTGGCGTCAGGAGGAGGTACAGCTGACCGCTGCATCCGCTTCTGGAACACTCTGACCTCGCAGCCTCTGCAGTGCATGGACACTGGGTCACAAGTGTGCAACTTGGCCTGGTCAAAGCATGCCAACGAGCTGGTATGTGACCATGGTTGAAACTGAGTGTTTTTAAATGTGCACTATGTAACTCTAATGGAGATGTGGCAATGGTCACCAGAAAATATACATAGTGCACCTTTTTAAATGTGTTATGCTGTACTTAGTTTGAAAATAAAATGCTTTATATTCTTTTTGTTAACTCTATTGAAAATGTTTTTTTTTTTTTTTTAATAAATAAGCTTTACATAATAAATTGTCAATTTTACAGGTGAGCACTCATGGCTACTCTCAGAACCAGATCCTTGTGTGGAAATATCCAGCGCTCACACAAGTGGCCAAACTGACAGGACACTCTTACCGTGTTCTGTATCTGGTCAGTGTTCATACGCTTAGTGAATTGTATGAATTGTAGATCTTGTTCCTCACATTGTTTTGCTGCTTTTTATTAAAACATTTTGTAGGCAATGTCCCCTGACGGTGAGGCAATAGTAACAGGAGCTGGAGACGAGACACTTCGCTTTTGGAATGTATTTAGTAAAACAAGATCAACTAAGGTAAGAATACATTTTTATATATATAATATAATATAAAAATTGAATTGTTCATAATATTTTTTCTTTTCTTTTTTCAGGAGTCTGTATCTGTTTTAAATCTTTTCACAAGGATCCGGTGACCAAAGACTGAAATAGACCTCATCAACTATGGTGCTAAGGAAGTAGAGTACAATCTGAACTTCAAGGACTTGGTCTTTAAAGCATTCAAAACATGTTGGTGTTAATAGTTATTTGAACATTGTTTAAATGTTCCATTTTAATTTTTATTTATATATATATTTTTTGTTTTTTACTTCTGCAACTCCTACCTTTTTTACACATGTAAAATAATGGTAATTGTGCATTATGTTATTTTGAACTCAGGTCTTATTTATTTGGAAATAATGTGTATACACCATGGTTTGTGCCATTGATAATTTGAACTGAAGAATTAGTTGTGAATGTTAAAGCCAAATCTGCATCAGTGGACTAAAAGTCTAATGCTGTGCATCTAGACATCTACTGCTTTACTGCAAGATTGATTCTTTGTGGTTACTAACGAAATAAATGTCTGTTAAAGCGTTGGTTTTCTTTTTCTTTTTACCAAATAAGATTTAGCGTCAATGCAACATACGAATGTAACGCTGGAGAAACACTAGGGGGCAGTGTGCATGTGTCAGTTGAAACATGAGGGTGTGAATGAGAAGATGAAGGTCGGAAGTTGCGCTGTGGGCGGGAATTTGAAGCGTTTCTCAAAACAACACCGCTCATTCGTTCGGGTGTAATATTCAGAAGTTATTGTTCATACAAGTACTGCAACTTGTCTGCTTGTTACGACATACATTAGTCTTGTCGCAGTTTGTAATGGCGGACAAAAGCCTGGTGCAGGAGCTAAAGCGCTGGGCCACAGAAGAGTTTAACCTGCCCCCGGACACTCTGCCTAATGACAACTACTGCAAAACGTATGCGCCCGTTTTCAGTTCTTTCAGTATTCTCTAACTTGTTAATACTTATGCTTGTTACAGGCTATGTGTGGGCACAGGAAAGTCAATTTGGAAATATATGATTCACCATGTCTTTCAACAGAGGTTTGTTAATTTAATGTTGTCTCTAATGTGTTGTAGCTTTGGTAGCTATCCATTGTCTTCAGTGTGAGAAGTTAGGACAGTTTCCATCGCGATTAACAATTTGGAACAAAATATAGCTTTTTGAATGGGAAATGGATGGAACGTCAAAAACGTCTTGTCACCATGTAAATCCACCATGTGTGTTGTTGGTGTGCTAAACGTGCATAGAGATGAAGTCAACACAATGTAAACAACTGAACTAAATGTCGCGGAACATCCTGATAAACCGCTGAGCCACTACTGGTGGATACATTTATCAATCTGTTGAAAAGTCCTCCAAATGTAGTGTATAATAGGAAAGCAAAAAGACTGCATGTGTGCTAACGGGTTTGTTTATATTTCCAGGAAAATAAAGATGATGCGTGGGAATCTCAAGTGGTATTGTTTTTGTCATTAAAGTGTTTATAGTATAGTTACCTTTGTCTGTAGAAATTAGTGGTGAATTAATCCATCATTGTTTTTGACTATTTTCTATTTAGGTACAACATGCTTCAAGAGGAAAAGGTTTGTTTGCCTATATCAGTGTTTCCCATTAACACACAATACTGGTGCCCGCCCATAGTTTAAAAAAAGTCTCAAATTATCCTCTGATAGTCTAAAAACAACCTAGATTATATATTGGCATAACAACATTAGGCCTTGTTGCTCATTGCATTAACATAAACATATGAAAGTGACTACATTGATAAAAAAATGACAGCTTAAATATAGGTAGGAATTATGTGACATTTATTCTTTGCTAATTCAGAGATACAATTATTAAAATAATTTGTGCCACCATAGTCTCTGCAGTCTATGGGGAACACAGCTATATCTTACCAACCAGAGTATATCATTGTTGCAGTTATTGTAGTATTGGGTGATGCTCTGTTATTACATTTTAACTTGTTCAGCTGAAACAGGCTGAGGGCAAAAATGAAGCAGCGAAACAGAAAGATCTCCACTGGGAAATAGAGCAACTCACTGCTGAAATCGCACACTTGGATTCACAGATCAGTGGAACAGAGGACCAACTAGCAATACAAGGTTTGTGTCTTTGTTGTTTATAGCAGTATTTGTGGTATTTCTGAACTATATTGTAAAGTATTTTATGTGTCCATTAGTTGCGACATTGCTGATCAGCCTCTATCAAGCTCTCAAACATGATCTTCTGTTCCCAAATGTCAGGGAGAGAGAGAGAGAGAGAGAGAGAGAGAGAGAGAGAGAGAGACAAAGGGATGGGAGAAAGGGGCAGAGAGGAAGAGAGCTGTGAGAAAAGCGGAGGGAAAATATTTGCTTTAAAAGGGACTAATTATTAGAAAAGCCTTCCTTTGACTGAGAGAATGTCTGTCTCTGTCCACTTTCAAACTACACTTTTAAACTGTGGATGAAGGAAAAGCAAGTCTGTCTTTAACTAGCCTTTTATTGTCCTGCGTTGTCTTTCTTGTAATGTTTTAGTCTTCTGTGTTACCTGCCTGAGGACAACAGCATCTTTATAATCTGTCATATTTTACACTATAATTTACATGCTTTCATCAGTAAAAGTAAATAGGATCACATAATCTCAAACTCTAGTTAGCGTTGTAATCAAACATTTAAGAATGATACATTTATTTTTTTCAAACTCAAACTTTCCCTCTAAAGTCTACGGTACTTCTGTAACTGGAGAGGTGGAAGGAAACTGTTGAGCTCTGTGAATAAAAGTGAACTTTTGTCCACAGAGCAGTCGATTGCATGCACTTGGGCACAGGTTGAGGATAACCGCTGCAGAGAGCTTCTACTCTCGTCCTTAAGGCAGCGCTGTGTCCAGGACCGACAGGTGCTTGAAGATGACGTCAAAAAGATCAACGGGCACTGCCAGGCTCTTGAACAGATGACCAGGTAAGAAAACCAGTGGCGAGGAGGTAAAATTATGGAAAGGTTACTGTTCACGTGTGGTGGTGTATTTACAGGAAAGCTGAGGTGGAAGTGTGTGTTTGATAAAAAATCTTCAAACGGTAATGAAAATCTCAACACTGAAGCGCAAGTGCTGGTAAGAGATATTTTGTTATTGTGAAACCATTGTGATTCAAACGATGTTAGCCACTAATGCGTCTTGCCAAGAATGGACCAAGAATGTCTTTAGTCGTCTAAAGTCGTCTAAAGTCCCTACTTACGGGCAAATATTTTCTTTTATTTAGCAGCATTACTAATCTTTTATATATGTTGTCTTCTCTTGAATAGCGTGAAGTGCGGGAGTTGTGTAATGACAGGATGCAGTTTTTATCAGGCATTGCAGGAGTGTGTGAACCGAAAAAACTGAGGATACGCTGTAGGTACACTTGACTGTGTTTTCATTTGTGACTTTTTGTTTCATTTGATCCTTCTACACATAATATTTCTGTTGTCCAATAGGACGACCCGTGAGCAGAGAAATTCAGTGTTTCAAATACTGGTTGAGTGCAGCCGAGGTGGGCGCGCTTTCTTCAATAGTTTGACCGTTCTGATATACGGTTTTTAACTATTTTCATAACATTTATTTGGACTTTTACCAGGACCTGTTGTGTGCTTATCCTCCAAACCAAATCCTCTCAGCGCTGCAATATCTAGCTGTGTGTGAGCAGAAAGACCTTGAGGACAAAACTTGGCTCATTAGATATATAACGCCATGACCTGACTGCTCTTAAGTATGACAATATGATCAATAAAATGGGTCTAAAGCTCAAACAAATTGTTTTGTTATTTACAATGTTCTGTCTGTTCAGGTTCCGCTATGAAGATGATCATCTAATGGATATCTCAGCCAAGGCAGTAGACGAATTACCACCTGTTAAGACACTTTTACAGGTGCAACGTGAAGACTGCATGGGTGCTCGAAGTATCAGTTTTTGAAGGATCATTTGTTTGTTTTTTCCAGGCTGCATGGGAAGAAGTAGAGCAGAGTTTGGATAGAACTGGCCCAAACTCGAGCCCGAGTGTCAACGCTTCGAAACCAACTGCTTTTTCACAAGAAGGAGACTGAGCAGGAGATGTCTTGTTTCATTGAGGATCTTAATAATGAGTCCTTAGCAATGTAGGTTTTGTTCATTTGATTTTATTGCACAACATTTTAACTCAATGGTTTGATTTGTTTTATTCCAGGTCAACTTTAGAAGTGGAACTCCAATGTGTGATGCAAGCAGCAACAAGGGATTTTATCCGAGACCGATGTATTCAACTAGACAAACAGGCCAGGAGCAGACAGGAAGTGATCCAAAAGCTTCACACACAGTGGCAAAACATTTTGAACTTCAGAAAACTAGTGGCAAGTTTCAGTTAAATTGAGCTAGTGGTTTGTAGAGACCATGTGTGCACGTATGTTGTGTTTCCTTGTGTATAGTTTAATCACATAACTCAGTAGTTTTTTTAATTTCCCCTGGGGCTCAGTAAAGTTTGTTTGTTGATTTTTTTTTTTTTTTTTTTTTTTTTTTTTTTTTTTTTTTTTTTTTTTTTTTTTTTTTTTTTTTTTTTTTTTTTTTTTTTTTTTTTTTTTTTTTTTGTTTTTTTTTTTTTTTTTTTTTTTTTTTTTGTTGTCAGGATTTGAGACAAGAAGACATCCGAGGCCTGATAAAGGCAAACTCTACGGCGAAGACAGACCTGATTCGCCAACAGAGAGAGGTAGAATTTAACACATTTGGGTACAACTAATGTAATAGTATTTCTGTTGTATACAAACATGTATTGTGTGTTTTTGTTTTAGTTACAAGATTTTGTTCAAGGAAAACTGCTGCCAAAATTTGATGATGTCACTGCTGCAGCTAATAGTATAAGAAATTCAATTTCTAAGGAGGCCAAGCAACTGGGAACTCTTTCACTTCTTGCACTGGACCGCAGAACTGTCGAAGGGTAAAAACATGGTTCAAGATGTCAGATTCAAATTGGATATCGTCTATATAATAAAGGCTGTTTTGTGTTTGGGTTCAGAACACAAAGAATCCCAGCATCATGGCTTTCCATCCACCGCTTACAGTTGCCGTTGTTTAGGACTCTGTGCCAGAACATGCTATTCCCACTATACAAAGTAAGCTTTACGACATTTGTTATCACTTCTTTTGCCAGCTAATTATATTCTCATTAAAAATAAGAAGGGTGTTTGTTTCTGCAACTGTGATTGTCGAATGTGGTGAGCGTTTTTGTTTTTTTGGACTCCAGGCTCCAGAGGAGCTCTGCTTTCACGCTCGCTCACAGTGGTTGGAGTTGCGATACCTTCAACAGTTACTGCAGCTTCAGTCTGCGACTCTGAAGAACACTCAGAAGGAAGTTAACTTGTTACATGCCTCCGATCAAAACGGTAAAGGATTAATATTTTCATTATTCACCATAAACACTGTAAGGGCATTGAAAATACTCAAATGTGTGTATTTTTGTGTATACAAATGTGTATCTTTGTAGCTCTGCTGTCCAAAGTCCAGGAGGAGGATCAGAAAATTCTAAAAAGCTTTGGTACCAAGGGTCCGCAGTCTCAGTCAGCGCTGTGGACAAGGACTTGCTTATGGCGACCATGTCAAAATTGCCATATCTTATTGGTGAGACAACAAAAGTTATTTACGCTGTGTGTTACCTGTATTTTCTACTTTACAACAACCTACATGTATTCAGAGTACGTCTTGTTTTGTACTGTTTCCCTTTAGGTGGGATCAACCTGCCCAGCATGTTCTACCTGAGATAAATAAAGGAGGTCTGACCTTTCAACAGTGGCTGCAGAGGTGGAAATTGGCTGCCAAAGCTTCTTAGCGGCACAACACGAGATCTATAACATAGCATGCGGGAGCTGTTGACACTTTTATTCTGGGTTTACATTGTTTACCTTCATTGTGTTTCATTGATAAATAAAGTGAAGCTGAAACGGAAATGAGTCTTTTAGTCAGTTTAATAAATGGGAGACATACTTCGTATTGCTCTTCATCGCCACTGTTCATGAACGTTAGCCTCTCGTTGTGCAGTGAGTAACCTTGTTCTTTTGTAGCATTGAAGGGGGAGTGGAGCAATCTTAATTCTTGGCCGCTCGCTCCTCCCACGGCTGCGTCTGCGCAGTCCAATTTTTCACCCTCTTTTTCATTTTCACTCCTACTCTGGCTTCCGGACGCCAAGATAGACCGCTGCCGCCGAATTTAAAGAGACAGGCAATAGTTATTCCTAAAACGATAAACGATAACCTTTGTCTTTCGCATATTTTCCTTGTGGTCTCCTGTTGGTTTGGATGGATGCGTTTGGCCAAAGCCGCGGAGCGTAGCGGCTCGTCTGTCACCACTCTTCACTTTTCGTGCCTTTGCGCTGAAGCCAGACTGTCCAGCGAGGCAGAGTGAGCCTGTTCGCTGGCAGACTGGCTCTTTCCCGACCAAGAAAAACGACTATCCGACAATTGGAGGTACATCGAGGCTTCTGTGTTAAGTTGCGATACTGGCTGTGTAGCCTTTTATCGCCACCGCCGGGATAATGGCGAAGATTCAGACGCACAGCACCGCCAAGCAAATAAACCAAATTCAAGACAAGCCTTATGTCATAACACAAAAACAAGTGCAGCAGCAGCACTTCCAGAAGCTCAAGGTAAGACAGCACACAACAGTAGTGCAGTGGTCTCAACCATTTTGTTGGTCTTTGCTCTGGCTCTCAGATATTGTCTTTCTCTGTTGTAAGAGTAGTGAAAGGGACGCCAGGTTTGCGCGTTGTTGGCCTGTGTAAAGTAATCCACGGCTGAACATGGAAATAAAGGGCAAAACTGTGACTGATTTTTGCACAATTCTGCGGAACGTTTTGGTGCCATAGTTTGCGTTAGTTTCGTGCCCACGGTGTCAACAAAAGAAGTGTGCAAAAAGGTGGATAAGTCTAAAAGCTCAGTTGCAGGAAGTTCCCCTTTTCTCCTGCGCCTCTGAACAAAGTAAGTACCAGGCTAACCAGCTATTTCTCATGATTAGCTGCTGCTTTGGGAGGTCTTTGTTGTGCCTGCGCCGGGTTTGACTGTATTCTTGAGCCTTGCATCATAGTTTGAGGTGCAGCTAAATCATACGCTTGTGTAAAATGTGCACAAAGCCGCAAAAAGTAGTGTTAAAAGGACAATTTCTCCTCGGCTAATGTTAGCTCTGTACCAGGGGCGTAACTAAAGGATATCCCCCCTGTCTGTCCCCAGCAGTGCAGTTGTTATGAACCTTGTGTAGACAAATAATCACCTCTTCAGTGCTAAAACATCATGAAACAACGACGCGAGTAACTAGTCACCTTGTTAAAGAGCTGTGCAGGTTAAAAGTGCAGCGTTTGCCTTGGAGTAGCAGAGCAATTCAAAGCACAATGGTAAAATGGATGTAATGATGTGTTTGTGTTGTTATTTTAGGTTGAAGATGCCTTGTCATATCTGGACCAAGTCAAAAATCGGTTTGCAAATGATCCAGGAATATACAACAAGTTTCTCGACATCATGAAAGAGTTTAAATCCCAGAGGTATGTTTGAGAAGTGTCTTGATTATGGCTGAAATAGGTTAATAAATTCATTGTAACTAATTGATTATTGATAGAAGTAATACAGTATTCGAATAATCATTGTCTGAACTATGCATAGATTTCAATACATCTGAAAGAACAGGTTTTATGGCGCAGACAAAAGCAAGAGTTGCACAAAATGACACTGGAGACGTGAACATTTTGTATGTTGAAAAACCAAATTCTTTCTGAAAATATGCTCTATTAGGATGGCCTCAAGCTGCATCACTTTCGATTCATCTCAGTCACATATTGTAAAAATCTCATTCACAGGCCTTTCGCGATCTAAACAAGCAATCGATTAATCTACAAAATAATGGCTAGAATAATTGATTGACAAAATTATCCTTGGTTGCAGCGCTAGTCTTGATAATGAACATGTCCTTCTGCTTTTAACTGAACATTTTGTCTCTTGTGCACAGCATTGACACACCAGGGGTGATAAACCGTGTCTCGCAGCTCTTTCATGGACACCCGGACCTTGTGTTGGGGTTTAATGCCTTCCTGCCCCCGGGGTATCGGATAGAGGTTCCTAAAAACGGGGTGGCTTTTCTCCAGTCTCCATTTTCTGCACAGGTACATCATGGAGGGCGAAGATGCATTGAAAATTGGATATTGGATATTGTTACGTGGTTGTTCTAGAGCAGGGCTATTCAACTTCATTTTCCTGAGGGCCAGATTTTTCGTAGAACCAAAGCCTCTGGGCTGGAGGTGCACAACACGCCACTGTAACTACTGTAATTTGGGTTGCACAAATATCCCCAACACTGTTCCAATAAATGTGTTAATGCAACAAAATAATTACTGATAGATCAGATTTTTGTGAGAAATAACAAACAATGCTTTGCAAAATTGCCCCGAACAAGAATTAAACTAGAACTAGAGTCGTACCAACCAGGTCTGAAGTGGAGGTAAACAGGGACCAAACAGAGACCAAACCAGATCTAAACTAGTGCTAACCCAGAATTAAACCAATAAACAATATTTTTTTCATATTTGGAAGCTGGGTCGTGGGCCGGATTAAATCACTTGGAGGGCCTGGTTTCGCCCCCGGGCCTGATGTTCTAGAGCTATCCAAAATTAGATCAATAATTACAACAACAAACGAACTAACCATAGGATGTATCAGGGCTGACAAAGAAAGTAATCATTTTTTTTCTTCATTGAACAATCTTGATTTTTTTTATTCCATTTTGTCTTATTCAAAACAAACCAAAAAATTGCTGAACGTAAACATAACCGACCTTTTAATCATTACCATTTACCACAAGAAATGGTCAAATTTCTTCCTCCATAGTCTGAATTCTGCTCCAAACCACATGCTTTTATTGACGGCTGTGGACCTCTCGACTGAAAAAGGGCCAAGCTGTTCATTGACAATTAGAAATGACTTTATCTCGGTTTCAAAATCTTATTTATGCATGGCAGTTTCTATTTTAATATTTTACCATTTATTTTGCTATTAGTATTCATTGTTTTATGTAGCAACAAATTTCAAAAGGAATTTCTTAGTTTGTGAAGTTTGTTTGTTTACAATGGTAATAAACCGTATTCTGAAATGTGATTACTTGCCCAGCCCCAGGTGAGCCGTTGTATTTCTACACTTTTGTGGTTAATTTTATTGCTCATTTACGTCTTTGCAGTACTTGAACCTCGACCAAGACATTTAGAATCAGAATCAGAAAGGGTTTATTGCCATTGTCGTTGAACAAAATTCACAATCATAGGAACTTGTCTCGGCATTAAGGTGCAACATAAAACACTGAGCAATAATAAAACAACATATATTCAATCCAAAGTGCATGCATTAAGAAACAATTTAAAATTACTATAGTATAAAATAAAAATAAAAATGGGCATTACTATGTACACAAGCATGTTTTAGGGCCTAATAGTGCTGTTATAGCTATACTACTTTATCACTATACTGTCATAATGCTCTCACTGTTGTTCATGCTTAAAACATTAGATTTTGAGAATAAGCTCTGGTTTTATGTCTTTAGAGGCACCACAGTTCACTAGGTTGTACTCCTTATGAACGTCCCTCGTCACAAACTTAAAAGCCTGGCCTCTCGGTGTAGACTGGAAAATCAACCCACAAATGTGTTCCTCTTCTAAACTACCTTTTTTTCCAGGTATCAATTGAAGCTTACTTTACTGTACTTCTGTGGTTCCCAACCTTTTTGAGCTTTGTGTCACACTCTGAACTCTACGTTCAGCACAATAGAGCTAAACTACCAATGCAACTTTACTTAACTTTAGTATATTGTAAATTTTACACTACTTTTGACATGATTTTGACGTCCAAAATCCCCAAAAGTTTTAAAGATGTAAATATTTTAAATATATAAACATATGAGATGATTGCCTTCATTGCCATCCTAGCATCCACGCAATGAGTTATTATCGGGTATATTGTTTATAATAAAAACGATCTCCAAATGCTGCAAAAAGGGATGATTAACAACAAAAATGAAACAAAACTATGGTGCAATCTTTCAAAGGTATGCAGTGATATTTACGTACTTTTTATATGTAAGTTACAGTTCTTTCATGTTTGTCTGATACTTTAGCCTCAACTAATACATTTAAAGATGCATTATGGCCCATTTCTGTTGGATTGACAGATTTTTCCGATTATCTCAAACCTTAAGCATCAGGATCTTTATTTTTGTCTGTATTTCCCACTCCTTAATCCTGTAGTACACATTATTCTACATATAATACCCCAGCTTGGTATAGACAATTGGCATTTGCTTACTCCTGTCATCTTTCTAGGTGTCACTGAGTCAACAGGGCAAGAGTCTCACTACTTCTGTGGTGACGACTCCCCCTGCGAGTGCCTCTGCCTCTCACGCTGAAGGTGCACAAGGTCACAGCAGTGAGGTCAAACCCGTGTCCGCAGAGTCGCTGTCGTCCCCGGCCTCGGCAGCACCGCCAGAACCTCCGAGCAGACTCTCTCTCCCGCTCAACAACAAAGAGAGCCAGGCCGCCGCCACCACCTCAGTTTCCCCGCCAGCCTCAGAAACCAGCCCAGTGGAGTTTGACAGTGCCATCAGCTATGTAAACAAAATCAAGAATCGGTTCCTAGATCATCCAGAGATTTACAGAGCCTTCTTGGAGATTCTTCACACATACCAGGTGTTTTTTTTTTTTCTGTAAGATCATTGTAAAGAGCAGATGAGATGACAGGTTCTGGTGCCTTTCGAATTATTACTTTTTCTAGTCCCCGTAGTAAATCTTTTTAATAGTTTTACATCAGTCAAGTTGCTGTTTGTGAAGAAATGGTGAACATTAAAAGTAGGAAATAACTTGAAGTAGCGCTGAGTTCTAAAACTGAATTCACACTGTCTATGTCATTAATAAGCAACAATCTATCAAAAATACAGACAATTTACACACAACTGACACAATTTTCTGACAGTATAAATGATCATTTAACAAAATAAAGGTGTTACCAGGTATTATTATTTGTCAAATCATTATTGTGTAATTTATATGGATTTTGGCCCTTCTTTACAGTATGGTTGCTAGGCAACAGCTGTGGAATTACCTCTACCTATGTCACATCTGCTGCTCATGTGCAGCCGGGAAGTACACTTATAAACTTTACCAAAAAGGTCAACTTCGTCAAGTCTCTTAATTGGTCAATGGTATCTTAGTTTATTATTTTATTATTATTATTATTATTATTATTATTATTATTATTATTATTATTATTATTATTATTCATTTTTATTTAGTCGACCATTTTATTTAGATCAAAAGGATTTATATGGGACAACAGCAAAAAGGAAAAGATATGGCGTGAGATAGCTGAAGGTTTTGGAGTGAATAATGATAAACTTGTGTATCCCTAACATAAAAATGCATTGTTTACTTGTACCTTTCTGTATAGTCAGTCCTTTGAGTGCAGATTGGGTTTGATACTTGGAGGTACTTTATAGTTTTGATAGCTTTTGCCCTGTTATGCCACACCCCCTTTAGTTGACCAAAAATGTCTTTAGTCGACTACAGCTCTAATATTTTGTTCAGGAATAAAACCATATTTAGAAGTGTACATGTGATAGTTGCTAAGGCATTTTAGTCGATGAGGAGATAACTATTGATGTTGATGTTATGATTCCATTTCTTTGGTCTTAAGGTCTGAAACATTTTTAAGACCAGTGTTTTTCTATCCCACAGAAAGAGCAGTTGGAGGTGAAGGAAAGTCGGGGCAGTCGCGGTAGCAGCGGGATGACTGAGGATGAAGTTTTCTCTAAAGTGGCCAGCCTTTTCAAAGGACAAGAAGATCTACTGGCTGAGTTTGGACAATTCTTGCCAGATGCAAAGCGGTCTCTAGTGAGTAAAAACATCTATGTTTCCAAATGTTTCCAATTTAAATCAATACATTTTTCTATTGATAACACATTTGTTATGTTGTCTTCAAACAGTTTACTGGAAGCTCGTTGACAGGGGCTAAAGAGCCGCTCAAAAGACCAGAGGAAGACGATATATTAAGTAAACAGAACAAAAAGAGACCCAGACCTGTACTAATGCAGCATATGTCCCCACTCCTCAAGGTACCGCTGTTCTTCTGAAATGGCAGCATCCTTAAATATTTCAAATTAAACATTGTTTTTTTTGTGATTTAGAAAAAAATGAAGTATTCTTGCACCAAAGACCAATCCTTTGCCTCTGTTGGTAAACACGGCGTATTAAGAGAATTCTCTTTCTTTGATAAAGTAAGCTATTGCTTTTGTACTGGTAAGATATCAAATTGTTTTGCGGTCTCTGTTATCATAACATTTAATTTTTTAGGTTCGAAGACTGTTTAAAAGCCAAGAAGTTTATGAAAACTTCTTGCGATGCATTGCGTTGTTTAACCAGGAAGTTGTGTCTGGAGCTGAACTGCTTCAGCTTGTCACTCCATTTCTTGGGTTAGTAATTGAAGAATTATACACATTTGTTGTATTATTAATGAAATACACACTGTGCTTTAACTCCTTGCTCATCTTGCAGGAAATTTCCTGAGCTGTACTCGCAGTTCAAGTCATTTCTGGGAGACAAAGAGCTCTCTCATTCTGTCTCTGGGTTGTCCGATCGCTACATGGAGGGGGGAGGAGGCAGGGAAGTGGATTACGCCTCATGTAAACGCCTCGGTTCAAGCTACAGAGCTCTGCCCAAGACCTACCAGCAGCCCAAATGCAGCGGACGCACTGCTTTGTGCAAGGAAGTGCGTTCATGATGATCAGTCAATCTTATTAAAGTCTGCATGTTTTAGATGTACTTGTATAAACTTGTGTTTGTACACATGCAGGTGCTGAATGACACCTGGGTGTCATTTCCATCCTGGTCTGAGGACTCGACCTTTGTGAGTTCAAAAAAGACTCCTTATGAGGAGCAGTTGCACCGATGTGAGGACGAGCGCTTTGAGGTAAGATGATTGTCTTAAAAAAGTACTGCACTATGTTCTGCTGTGTTTAGTGATGTTGAAGTATGTCTGAACATTGTGACCTGCTCCAGCTGGACGTGGTCCTCGAGACAAACCTGGCCACTATTCGGGTCTTGGAGAGTGTTCAGAAGAAGCTGTCGCGGCTGCCGCCTGACGACCAGGACAGGTTCAGATTGGACGACTGTCTGGGCGGCACCTCAGAGGTCATCCAGCGACGAGCCGTGTATCGTATCTATGGCGACAAAGCCCCAGAGATCATCGAAGGCCTGAAAAGAAGTCCCATTACTGCTGTGCCTGTGGTTCTCAAAAGGTCAGACTTGTTGTTAGTCTCTGAAATAGTTTTTCTCCAGGGCACCTCTGGTATGTGATACAATCCTTATTGTTCTTTAAAATGTTCTCAAAATTCTGCTTGCAATGAATAAAAAGCCAATAACAAATCTATGTTGCTTCATAAAGAAAATTATCTCCCGGTAATTCTTTGATTTAACTGTAGCACTCCAGCATTTTGACACATCGGTAGATTTTATATACAAATTTCCTTGATTCATTTCATCCAAATAACTTGTTGTCAGTAATATATAAATTAAACGGTACGTTTTTGTGAGTTTGACTCTAAATTAGGGGACTCTGAAATTCCTTAAAATGGGGTTTATTTATTTTTATTTTTTTACCAAAACATGTCATACATTAAAGTTTTTTTTTTTGTGTGTGCGTGATTGTGTGTGTGTCTTTCAGGTTGAAAGCCAAGGAAGAGGAGTGGAGAGAGGCACAGCAGGGCTTCAATAAAATCTGGAGGGAACAATATGAGAAGGCTTACCTTAAGTCTCTTGATCATCAAGGTGTTAATTTCAAACAGAATGACATGAAAGCGCTTCGCTGTAAAAGTCTTCTTAATGAAATCGAAAGTGTCTATGATGAGGTACATTCAGAATTGCGTGTCTTTGGTTTGAAATCTGTTTAAAATGGTTCAGATTTCATTCAATATGATGTTCTTGTATGTAGCGTCAGGAGCAGAGCACAGAAGAGGGTGGTGTCGGGCAACAGGGCCGTAATAGCTCTGGGTCAGCCCCGCCCAGTGAACCCCACATGGTTTTCACATATGAAGACAAGCAAATCCTGGAGGACGCAGCGGCTCTCATAATCTACCACGTCAAACGCCAGCCCACCATCCACAAAGATGACAAAGACCACATCAAGCGCATCATCCAGCACTTTGTCCCGGACCTGTACTTCTCGCGCCGCGGCGAACTCAGCGACACAGAGGAGTGGACGGATGAGGAGCCAGAGCCCGAGGAAGGAGGAGAGAGAGGCGCGTCCACTACAGCTTCTGGAGCTTCTGTGAATTCAACTAACACCACGGGAGCAGCACCCAGCGCCGGGGGCCAGGCTCAAAGTCAGCTGGCACATTCGCAGAGCCAAGTGCAGCAGCAGGTGAATGGGGAGTCCAGGCGGAGGCGGGGCAGTCCATCTCAGCCCGCAGACTCTGAGACAACCACCTCCAGCAGTGTGAGCCAGCCCACCGCTGCCACACCATCCACCCCGATAGAGGCAAGCACCAGTGCTCCTGGGGAGAGAGTGGACCTGCGAGACCCAGAGGCCGAGCACCAGAAAGAGCTAGATGATGTCTACAACCTCTTCTTCGTTAACAACAACTGGTATTTCTTTTTGCGGCTGCATCAAACTCTGTGCTCAAGACTGCTACGCGTTTATCGGCAAGCAGAGCGGCAGCTGTTGGATCACAGAGCTGAGCAGAGCCGGGAAAGGCTGCTCATGGCCGAGGGACGGAGGGAAAAGGCATGTGACCTTGCCATGGAGCTCCGCCTCAAACAGCCAAGTAAGTCTTTCCAAGTACTTGTATCTAATGACACGCACTCTTTCAAGATGTTCAGTAGATACTTCAGAGATATGTTGTGTTGAAACACATTTAGATCACATTTTTTATTTTAGAATGAACTTTGGTGGTTTATTTTTGGGATAATTTAACCTGTACTAGAGTATATCGTTTATAGTAAAACATTTTACAAAAAGAGCTGATCAAAAAACATAAACGAAAAAAAGTTTTTTGTAAGCTTTCAGAAGAGAGCATAAGATGATATTTCTGCACTTTTGTGTAACATTTTTGTGATGAATTTAAATTTCACATTTGTTTGTCAACTAAATACAATTGAATTGACACAGTGATTTAAAAATAAAAACATTTCCGTTGGATTGTCATAATATCGTCTGACTTGTTATCGGGAAACTCCAATCAAATAGATTAGATTAGCCTTTATTGTCCCTGTAGGGAATTTGACCTCTGCATTTGACCCATCCTTCGCTGCCACTGAGTCACCCTGTCAGGAGTAGTGACCGCTGTAGTGCAGCGCCTGGGAACCCATCTGCAATTCTTTAGTGTCCAGCTTAGTCAGGACCTTAGCTGGAGGATTATACCTACTGAGCGAGGATGTTTTCAGTTAATGGGGGAAACCAGAGCAACCCAAGGAAACTCACCCAGACACTGGTAGAAACATACAAACACACAGAAAGGCCCGGGTGGGCTGTGAGGCGAGAGTGCTCACCACTCTGCCACCGTATAATAAAAAAAGAATATATTTTTTTTGTCAATATTGCTCACCTCAAAACTGTACTAAAAACAAAACAAAAAATGTATTTTTTTGGCCAACTGTTCAACATTGTTCATAAAGTTAGCTCACAGACTATTTCTGCACAGGTGAGGTGGAGCTGGAGGAGTACTATCCGGCTTTCCTGGACATGGTCCGCAGTCTGCTGGACGGAAACCTGGACTCCACTCAGTACGAGGACACACTAAGAGAGATGTTCACGATCCACGCCTACATTGGATTCACCATTGACAAAGTCATACACAACATCATTCGACAGGTACAGTCATTCTTAAAAAAAGTTGTTTTCTTTTTCTCCTGTGACATAACACTTTCATGCCTCGTTTTAGCTGCAACATCTGGTGAGCGACGAGGTGTGTCTGCAGGTGGTGGATGTGTACTTAGCGGAGAGGAAGAGGGGAGCAGCTGGAGGAAACCTGTCCTCACAGTGTGTCAGGGCAGCGTGGGAAACCAGCTACCAATGGAAAGCAGAAAGAGTCATGGCTGAAGAGAACTGCTTCAAGGTCAGATCATGTATCTACGTCAAACGGACAAAGATTAAGTGTGTAATATAGCAGAATATATAATGAATCCATATAGTTAACATATCTTTGTGTGTGAATAAAAACCTCATGCAGAGCTTGGTCTTCTCTGACATGCTGTTTGGACAGAAAGATGTCCAGTGCACAGGTACAACAGACCTGGTGTAAACATTTCTCAGCGAAGGAGAAACAGGCCTGTGCCTAGTTTTTATATCAGGTCTGACGACAAACATGAACAATTTTCCGTACAGAGTGGGGCTGTGGTCCTTTTGTCATTTTGTTGATTAATTGGTTGACAGAGTTTTGGTCGACCAACATTTTTATTAGTCGACCCATTTTATTTTGATTATAAGGATTGATATGGGACAACAGCAGGAGAAGGCATTACGTGAGCTATAGCTGAAGATTTGGGACTGAATCATGAGTGATGAAGACTGATTTTTTTCATATAAATACACGTTTTCCTTCTGTATACATAGTTAGTTTTGTTTGAACTTGTGCGCGGTTGTGGTCTTGGGTGCTGTTGGGTCACATACATGAGATCATAGAGATGCTGAACAGTTTTGAGAGCTTTTGCCAGTTTTACACCACTTCAGTCTAATCGATCAGCAAGACAAGTCTTGGGTCAACCAAGAATTTCTTTAGTTATCTACAGTCAACATTTATCTTCCTACAGGTGATGTTTATCCAGAACAAGGGACAGGTATCGATGACTATTGAGCTGCTGGACACAGAGGAGGCGCAGGGTGATGACCCGCTAGATGTACAGGTAAGCAAACTGATACTATACACACACTACTTGAATAAAACATGGCCTTTTTAAAATGAAATATGCGTTCTTCCTCAGTGCCTGTCAAGCTACATGGAACAGTTTGTTGGCACAGAATCAAGCTTGTGTTCACAAGTCGAGGGCTACTTCTTCAAGCCTGTATTTTTGCCAAGGTAAAACGATCAACTAAGAAATGGTTTGCTTTTAATATTTGTAGATCACTTAAAATGGAACACTGTCTTGCAGGAATCTCCGGCGTTTCCGTCGCTGGCAGGTGAGGCAGGTGGAGGCCATGCGCTGCAGAAGAGAATGGCACCGGCAGTTGGGAGTGGAGAACGCTGGGAGTCTCGACTGCCGCTTTAAACTCAACACTCACAAGATGGTGTTTGTCATGAACTCTGAAGACTACATGTATCGCAGAGGAGCACTGGTCAAGGCCAGAAAGGTATGTTGTAGTGCTTACATGCTTAAGTGTTTAGGCTTTGGTGTTGATTATGTCCCGAGCTTCTGACTGACCCACTATGAATTATTTTTCAGTCACAAAACCGAGTTGCAGGGAGCCAGCATGAACGCTTTGACAAGTGGCACCAGGGATGGCTGTCCAGTCATGTGACCGCTTCAGCTGAGCGCTCGGTGCAGAACTGGCTCATGGGAGAAGATGAGGAGGACATGATCCCCTGTAAAACCACCTGCCTGACCACTGAGCTCAAAGGTCAGACAGTACACAGATACCAAGTTCATTACAGTAGTAGCAAAGCCCCTGCTTCACCTTAGTGATGGACGTGCAGTTGACCACACACCACTTCACCTGAAATGCATGGACTCCAGGACATCCACACAGCAGTGGGACGCTTCTCATTCATTCACTTTCACTCATGAAGAGGCACCAGTGAACAGTGAGTGCTCCGCGGGGAAGCCTTGTGGACATGCATCTGAGACACAGCTTAACAGAAATTGGTGCGAACTGTCGGCTGAGTCAGACAAAGGCACAATGGGACTTTTTGTATTTCTATGGTTTTGGAGAACAGCACTATGATTGACAGAACTAATGGACAATAAGAGGCAAGTTATAATCGAGATTATTATGCTTTGTTCAGAAATGTGAATGTCTGTTTCATTATGTTACTTTTTTAAAAGTCAAGTGTAGTTTTTAGCTTCTAAAGCCAGAGAGCCTTTTGCCTGTTGGTTTGTGCGTTTATATGGAGAAACAATGGTCAAATGTGTGTGTATGTGTGTCCTGCGCTCCTTTTCTTTGTATGCAGAGTACAGGCTGTATAACTTAGTTCTTTAATACTGTACGAGCATATATGTATGTATATATCTATATATATATGTATATATCTATATATAGATATATGTATATGTAGATATCTATATATCTATATAATCATATATATAATGTATGATGTGTGTATGTATGCATATTTATATATTATATATGTGTGTGCACTGTGTGTTGTGTGTGTGTGTGTGTGTGTATGTGATATATATATATATATATATAATATACATACACACACTCGCGTATGTATATCTCACACACACACTGTATATTGTGTGTGATATATATATATATATAATATTATATATATATATCACACAACTGGGAGTATTTTATATATGCATTGATAAGTTGATTGAGAAATCAAAAGATCATGTGGTTCTGTGTTTGCTGTCAGCCAACTTGATGTTTTCATTTTTGTATTCTTCCCTTTTGTGTCATTTGGTTAAGTTTGATATTAAGATTCAGATTATGTATCATCAATGATTTCTCCAAATGTTTTACTTTGCCTTGTCTTTTTGCATACTGACAAAATAAAAGCAGAATATCAGTGTTAAAATAGAATGTATAACATTAATCTTGTATCAGTTATCATGAAATAAACAACCTAGTTGTGATCTTCTTAAATGTTGACTCGTCTTTTCCAGCTTCAGAAAAGCAGTTTTAAATGGTGCAAAGGGTGTTTTGACAGCGTTCAAATAAAGTACAACATTATTGTGGTGTAATAAAATTCATAAACAATGTAGTTGTGATATCGTCGGGTGATGGGATTATACTGTATTTCTTTTGTTCCTAAAGGATGAATGCATGTGGCAGAAGGTTTTGCTTTAGTTTTGATTGAGCGTTCAGGTTATTTTTGAGATGCAGATCAGGTAAAAAGGCAACTACAGTACAGTTCGTTGTGAACACTTTACATTAAAGCTGCAATGTTGATGATATTGACTCAGACCACTTATGCAGCTGCTGCCAAGCCGACGGCTGATGTATTGTTAAGTGTTTGATGCAATGTTAAATAAGAACAGGAGTCGGAGCACGTTTTAAAATAATTGTGGTTTATAAAACCCAGTATGATAGGATCACCAATGTGTTACAGAAATACAAATAACATCAGGAAAAATGATGCTGAACAGCATTATACACTCAACATGTACAAACTACTATGTAAAAGGACTCAAGGAACTGAGACTATGCTATAGTTTTTATGCCTCTAAAAATTACATCTAAGCACAAAGTATTTAATCTGCCAGAATGTATGTACTTCTCAAAACGTCATTTACCAACTACACGTTCTTATTACGTTCAGCTAATTACAGACTACATCTATAAGGAAGAAGCACATCAACCACTTCAACACAGGGGTGTATGCAAGCAATTGACACCCAACACCCATGGAGGAAAATGATGACAACCACTGTCATTTATATAACCAGAACTATACAAGTGACCTTGTCCATCAGCTAGAAACAGCTGAACTTCAGCATAGACACTCGGTCATTAAAACAGACACATTTCAAAGTGCTCACAGTAAAAATGGATCCTGGTTGAACTGATCTGGGTCTTTCATGGTTGGACTGAGGTGTGGCCCACAAATGCACACAGGATACACCAGTGATAAATTCATGCACAATAGCACACAGTTACAGACTAAAACCTTCAAGCCACTGGTCCTGTCCCATTGGTGACGACTGAAAAAAAACATGCGGACCAAAAAGATCCAATGAACGGACCATCACATTCTACAGTTACACTTCTTTAGCATTATCTTTTTTACATAAACCATATGTCCCACAGTTTTACACTTAGAAAAAAAGTGCAGGATAGTGAACAATCAAAATCTTTTTCACCTAAAATACTGTCTTATGGCAAGAGATGTAGTAATTCTATGTTACAACGGCTACAATGATTGCTGATATACAAGTCATGTTAAAGAAATTAAGGTGTATACAACAAAAAACAAATACAGCATGCAGCAAGACAACTGTCTTTTTTTACAAAACTATCCATTTGCTCTCTAACTCAATACTAGTCATTTCTGTCACTGTACATGAGTGTTGGTGTCTGTCCTAAGCTCTATGTCGCTGTGGGATGTAGATTTTTATGTGACTTTTCAAATACAACAGACTGTGAATGACACAATCAATAATAGAAGATGATCTCTAAAAAAAAACATGTTTACATACTAATACATTATAGACTTTTAGAAATGGCACAGAAATAAATTGCTGATGAAATTAAACAACTGAAACACAGAATCTAATAGTTTGACATAATCAACAAGTAAACAATACCCAGATTTAACATTTCCAGAATGTAACTTTGAAGTATCAAGACACCCAACAAATGTTTTTGATTAAATATCAAATTTGTTTTTACTGTTGGCCACAGTTATTGAGTAAAAAGCTTTTTACGACAATAGCCACAATCACATTCATTAAAATAAAGCTTTGGCATTTAATGATTCAAAAACACAACGCACATGTCTAAAGTCTGAGTCTTTTTAAATCACAGACATGGATTTATTCTAATTTAGCACTGCAGGCGTTGAGGTCTTAGCTTAGTAAAAAACGTGGCACAAGGCAAACCAACAAAAAGTTACAAACTTTATAAAATACATTAACAATCGTTGTAAGGATGCTCAAACTAGCTTCACTAGTATAAACAACACATGAAAAAGTAGTAAACAACTACGATCAAGTAATAATGCACATCAAATATATAAGATTAGAAAGCACAGATGCATTGGGGGGGAAAAAAAATCCCCTTTTATAAATAAAAAGCCATCCCCGATTTGTGTTTAATGCACTTTCCCTGGTATTTATTGTTTTTTTTTTCTTATTGTTGAAATTCAAATGTTAACCCAGAAAGTATGTATATAAAATATAAAAGTATTATTAAAAACATAAGTAAATCTTGATATATCATATGATTGAAGTCCAGTGCATTAATCAATCCAATGTCCTTTGATTGGGTTGTATCCAGCTGAATATGTTGCAGTTAAAAAGGCATGTAAACAGTTCTCTGCAGCCTCAAAAATGCAGTACTTTAAAATAAATCCAAAATACATTAAAAAAAAAAAATTAAATTAAATTAAATCGTAAACAATATCCAAAAAGTCCAGTTAGAAAAAGTAAGAGGGAAATCCCAGGGCAGTGTGGTTGTGTCCTGTTTGTGTCGTGTGCCGTGTGTGTCTCTCTTCACCTGTAGCAGCTTTACACTTGTGCTTCAGAAGGTTCACCTTTATGTTTGAACTGTGGGGCTATACTTATGAGGAGGGTCCAGGGTTATATAGTTGTGAACCGATTGTTTTAATAGAGTTTTACTTTTATAGTTTGAATGATCAGGAGTCCTCATAAGTATAGCTGTGTGTCTGTTTTTGTTGTGCTGCTTTGGACTCAACTGAAGGCCTCGTCATCCGTGTCTTCAATAAGCACCTTTGTGTCCTTTTTGGATCTAGAAAATAAGAAAATGTGGTCCAAAATGAAGTTCAGATACAATGTTAATATATAATGCTTCTATTTGTGTGTCTTGCTTGCTTACTGTGAAGTGGACAGTAGGGGGCGCCTCAGGGACAGGCTGTAGGACCTCTTCCAGGCCTTTTTGCCAGAGCGGTTGCGGACCCCATCCTCCTGGTCCATCATCTGCTCCAGCAGCGTCTGGTCGTCTGCGTTCAGTGGAGCCACAGAAATGTCTCTTACAGCGCGGAACTCACCGCAGTTGTTCAGGTGCTCGTTCTCAAGCCGGAAGAAGTTCCACACGAAGCGCCTTTTAAGAAAGAAAGTTATGACACGCAAATGATCAGATGTTTCTCTCTTCACAATGATGAGAGTGAATGAATTTACAGAAAACAGGAGCCAACCTAAAGACTTCAAGAGGTGCAAGCACAGTGGCAACAATGTCTCCTATAGAGGGGTCCTTTGTCATTGTTGTCAGGGAGATCTGGATGATCCAGGCAAAACGCAGAATCACATCTTCAATAATGGCACAGTAGTAATAGGCCTGAACTCAAGAAGACACATTGGATTAGAGAAAGGGTCACTCACAGGCTGTGTGCACTGAACATAGGCCCACCTTGTGAGGATAAACTATTTCTTCTCTCAGGAAGGTGTTTTCTCCAGCTCCGCGGTCAAACAGACCCCAGTCCATGCGCAGGTCCCAGATAAGAGTGTACAAGGAACTTATGGTTGAGAAAATAATCAGCATGTAGAAGAAAGTGTCTGCATCTGTGTGGCCTTGGTCTGAAACATATGAATAAATAATGTCAATATTCTTTAAAATACTATGTGTAATACGATATTATTTCAGTAATGTACACATCTCACCACCAGAGGGAGCTCAATGTACATTTATTCCTGGCTTCCCACCAAACGCTACCCTGGGCACTGCTATTTAATTACCATCTTCTGTAACATCATATTAACACAACCTCAGCATTAGACTGTACTGTCATCTGATTAAAATAAACCACTCAGTACTAAAGCTTTGTACTTACATTCATTTAATGAAGTTAATGAGCTAAAGGTTTACCATAGAGTATAGGGGCTTTGGTGTATATAGCACTATGGCCAGTTGGGTTTCTGGCCGTATAGAGTTTATTTCTCGCTGATGGATAAATCAACCCACAGAGCTGAGCATGGTGGCTCACAGCAGAAGACAAGTGAATACCCAGCTCCGATCCATCACAGTCACCAGTCTCCTGCTAACAGCCAACAGGACACCAGGGAGCAAACCCAAACATTTAAAGAGAGAATTGCTACTGGCCCCTCCGTGCAGAGTCCATTGTGTGGTGTCTGCAGTCAGAGAGTGCCTGATACTCCCCAGCTTTACGTTAACATGAGTTACACACAAAATCATTGAAAACCTTTATATGAATGAATACATGTTGATTACCCCAAAACACAGTCATTTAGTAATGTTTGCCTTTCCAAGTACCACCAGATTTAAATCCAAACAATATCCTAAAATGACACTAAACCAGGTCATTGCTTTGTCTGGAATGTTCCACAGAATGGCATTAAACGTATCTTTCACAATGGAGACAAGCAAGTGCCAGTAAGTTTCAAGCTATTTGTCAGCATCAAAAACACCCGCAACTGAATAAATGTAAGATAGATAGGTTTAATGCTATACTGTAGAACATTTCAGACAAAGCAATAACATCTCTATGGAGACAAGCAGGTGGCAAACCCTTCACCGAAAAGGTTATATAGAGGAAAGGTTAGATTATTTTGTCCTATTGATGTGATTTCTTTTGTATTGATACATAATATTAACTAGTTTGATTCTAAGTCTTTGTCTCAGTATTTGAAACAACCCCTTAAGCCAGGCATGTCCAAATTACGGCCCGGGGTCCAAATGCGGCCCTCAGACCAATTTTCTTTGGCCCTCCGGCTTCCTGCTAAGTTGGTCCAAACAACAAAAAGTAGTACTTTGTACTGTAAAAGTGAAAACATTCAAGAATGTTGATGTTATACCAACTATAATATTAATATTAATGTTCCAAGTCTTATTGAAGGTGTGGAGGCTCATCAAAACAATGTCAAATGCAAAATTTCGAATGATTCACTTCATTTTTGGGTTGTCTGTGCTCCGTATAAGTTTCTAAATGCGGCCCTCGGTGAAAAAAGTTTGGACACCCCTGTCTTAAGCAGTAAAGCTTTGTGTGTATAAAACCCTCAAATCCATTCCCGTGTCTCAGCTGGTGAGCCCCCACCGCCATGAAAAGGTTAAATAGACTGAGATGGTCATTGATTGGATGCTCAGTTGGGGCTAACGCTGGTCACTGGTTTCTGTCACCCACGGTTAGTGCTGATGAAGGAACATCCATCTAAAATAAGCAGAAGAATTTACTATTTCATCTGACACTATTTATAAATCTTTGCATGGAAAGTCCTTAAACCTTCATACGATGCCTGATCAGTATTTGGGGATCTGGGATGTGTTTGCCGTGAGTCGTCAGTGTAAATGAGGTGAAGTAGAGTTCACAGACAGAGGAACAGCACTTTATCTTCACTGAGTTGGCAGCATGTGTGTGTGGCTATTCGTCTGCCGATAATGAAGTACATGAAATTATGTTGTAAAAGCTGTCAGCTCAGGCTCATCTTTATTCCAGCCGTGTCGACCCCTCGTGTGTTCAGGTCTGGGCTGGTAATTACTGCTCTCCTCCCGTCTCCTCTCCTTTTCCTCCTCAAAATTCAGTTTAGGTCAGTCTTCGTTTTACTCCATAATTTACCTTCCATCCTCCCTAGACAATTTTTTTTCTCATGTTGATCAATCAAAATCTTTGATTCATGTTTTTTCTTTATATTTTAAAAGAATATATGGCTTTTAATGTAACATTAATTAACATTGACAAGAAAATGTTTGAAATAAACCTCGGCTTAGACAACAATGTAATGTTTTCGTCTCGAAAGTAATAACTGCTCCACAAACCACACGCTTTTACCACAACATCGGCTGTACATTTAAAAAGTGCATAATATATCACTGAAGGTTATAAACTATCACAGTTCAACTCAAGTTTGATTCATTTACACCGACCCCATCGCTCCATTTCCAACCTTTTATAGAAACAACAACAGACAAGAATGAGTAACTTCTCGATGCTGTACGTGTCAACAATTATTTTAGGCTATTTGAACATGTCTGAACCTTCATGATGTAATGACGACTGAGCTGTTTCTTGTTTATCCTGCAGCATCTTGTCCAGTGCACTTGCTTGTCAATGCTTTAAATCGCACAAGCTTAAACTAGCATCAGTTGTGAAACTTTTATCTAAACCAGCCTTAAGTCTAAGTCAATGCACATAAAACAGAGCTGATATTGATCCATAGTTAAGGCTGCACATATGTTAAGCCAGGGAATTCCTTTGAGCATTTGCTGACGTTACTGTACGTTTCATTTCACTGTCTATTTATTCATTCACAACATTAAGATCTGAAGTCTCTTCCGCAGGTTGTGACGCGCCAAGGCGATACTGTACACCCTTCGGCCCATTGGGTGTCAGTGATTTATTGGTTTTATTTATGGTGAATGTATTTGGATTTCCGGGCTCTAAATGTGGGTCGTTCCTGGAATGAGTGAGGTCACCCGAACAGCATCTGAGAGTGTGATCAGGTTTAGAAATGAAGGTGACACAGGCTCTGGGAAACCTGCCAGAGCCTGATCTACCATCCACAGCTGGCCAGAATAAACACTACAATGTCATATATTTTAAATTCAGCGACTACTCTCATTTAAGGGTGTTCAATTACTGAATACACAAAGGCATCCTAAACCTAAACCAGTCATAATGTTCTGTTTTTTGTGAAATTTGCATCTGTTATCTGGAATATTCACCCTCCTATTAAACCATATACACTACCAGTCAAAGGGTTGGACACACTTGTTCATTTAATGCTTTTTCTTTATTTTCATGACTAGTTACTCACAGAAGGATATTTGATGTCTACTACAGTGGTGAAAGGAGTAAACATCGACCGAGAAGAAGTCTCCAGACTTTTGACACTTTTTTTGTAGTGCATATACTGTAAAACTACATGCTGCTGCTATTTGTGTTCCTGTTATATGTCTATGTGACACTTACAGATAGTTCCTATTTGACGGAGACGATACAACTATTTATGATAGAAAATTAATCCAGATGGCTGCCCAGAGTGACTCATTAATGACTCAAGGCACAGGTGGTTCTCTCTACAAACATAGCAAATAAAAACAGTTACTTTGTGTAAGCATTAGCAGCTCAAAGTAAATTAAAGTGTTATGAAAATCAACCCAATGCGTACAGGTAAATCTACCGTACCACAGCCTGCCTCCACTTACTCCAGTTAAACAGCAATCAGTCTTTGGCTCCATTATCATACGAGATAAAAGAGAGCATCATACAGAATTACACATGAAGCGAGGCCATTAGTCTAAGGGTCTACAGGCCTCAAACCAAAGAGGAAGGAGGATATGGTTTAATGGATGGCTTCCCTGAAGAGAGGTAGGGAAAAAGAGATCTGTCTCTCCATAGTGTCTGTTACTCTTCCTGGATGAAGCAATATCTTACATTATCAGTCTGCATAGAAAGTCTATTGACTCGAATTGATTCATACACAGGAGCCAACGTAAAAGGGTTTTACAGCAAGTATTTTCAGACATATAAATGAACATGAGGAAAAATCTAATGTGTAAACGATGACAAACATCATTCAGAATCAGAATCTGTGCTGAGCTGACAGACACAAACTAAACTGAACGGATGCTTTTATATCTATGCAGTTACTCTCTGAACATGAAATCTTTTGTGATGTGGTTTCTGGCAGGGGTAATTGCATGCTAATTACAATCCCCCAGCCTGAGAGTGACTGGACTTTAAATTCATATTTTTGTTGTATTTTTTGAATCTCTCTGATGTCTGTAATGATACATCTCTCCTCTGTATTTAGCCTCCTGGCCTCCATCATACACACAGAACCGTGTTTCTCCATGACTGCACTTGTTCTCGTTTCCATTATAAAGCTCTCGGCACAAACAAGGAAGCCAAGGACAACATCTAGCACTGGCTCTCAGGGTCACCTATTGCTGAGCATAAAAGATCTACTCTTGTAACGCAGCAACAAAGAGTTGCAGCTTCAGCTTGTTGATTCTCACAAGGTCAGCCGTCTCTGACTCTGAGGATGAAGTTACAGCAAGGCCAAGCAGCAAAAAACGTACTTTTACTCTGATTAGTGGAATTAAGTATTGATTGAGCGGTTTATAGGGGACATCTTATGAGTGGCTAAGCGTCTACGTTTTTTTTTGCTCCTTAAAATTTAAATTCTTTGACCCTTTGTTTTCAGTGGTCTTTACACCCTGATCTGGCTTACCTCTGTGAGTGGCGTAAAGAGCTGCAAAGGTGACCACAAAAAAGGTGGTGGAGTATTTGCCGGCATTGATCAGATGTGGGAAGGCCCTCTTGGTGTCACGGTAACGCCTCAGGCATTGAATGAAGCGGAGCCACGCCGGGAGACACTGGATAACAGCGCGCAGGCCGTACGAGTAGCTGTGACAGACGTATTCATTAGGACCTGGAATAGAAAAGAAAAGACAGCATTGTGTTGAGGCTGTTAGTGTTCGGCTTTTTATTCCCTGTGAGCCTTGCTCTACATTCAGAACAGCTTATCATTATGGCAGTCACACCGTGACCTTTATGTGCCCAACCCTTCTGTTGCATTAGCTTTGTGCTAATTTGCTACGGAGAGGCCAGAGTGACACTGCGGCAAACGGCAAACACCAATTTCAAAATGTCTTTTACAGTGCCTTTGATTAGAGAAAACTGAAATACTTCATTCAAAATTTTGCCTGTATCGGATCTTACTCTTAGATTTGGGCAGTAGCCCGTTGCTGTTGTTCCACTGCAGCTCAAAGATGTAAAAACAGATGAGATACTCCAGGTCCATTAGAACAAACACCAGAGAGTTGAGTTGATCTGCCAGCCAGAAGTCTGCAAACTCGACACGATGAAATGGAGCGGTGAACACACGAAACTGAAAAAAACAAACAGGCAATGTTATTTTAGTCAATAATGTCTAAGTATAATAAAATACAGTTTAAAACTTTCAAATACAGCTGAATAACAATTTCATTACATTACATTATCAATGTGCTCAATGTCTTAATATTATCAGGACATTGGGCCTCTGTGGACTTTACTGAGCATGTTATTTGTGCTGTGACTTTGGCAAGAGTTTCCGTATTGACCCTCTTGGTAAAATGATACATCTATGCCTGCCTTTTCCCCACACGCCTTTCCCCACACGCCCTCGGCTACATCTGACATTTGGGTGCAACTATTTGCTTCTCTCTATACATACACTGAGACGGAAACCCCTAAACACTACTCTGAAAATACCACTCGATATTGATCGTCATACGCTGCAAACCTGTCAATCAGCAATGATATTGATCCACAAGTCGTCTTGGCTGTATCTTCTCATATAAAGCCATCCCACAGCTAAGCCCACTGCAGTGCTGAGGTGAGCTTTTCATTTCTCGAGCAAACACACATAAACCTGAAGACCCTCAGTTTGTCCTACAATGAAATACCAGTGTGTGGTCTTTGACAGACTTTATATGGCAGTTAGATTAAATTTGATCAAGAAATATAACACAATCCATAATCTGAATAAAACCCGGAGCAGAAGCATATTATTAGCATATTATTCAGTGTACTGCTAATTGCCATGGTTACCAATGTACAGCTCATTGGCAAATATTACCAATAAAGCAGTGATCCATATGAAAATGGAAAATCAGGTAAAATAGCTATAAAGGGACATAAATACGAATTGTGTAAACCTGGAATCCACTAAAGTCAAGAGCCACGCCATTTATTTTACTGTAAAAACACCTCCCCTGAGTGTACACGTGGGCAGTGCAGTTGATTACAGAGATGTGAGGGGAGGGCTATGGAGGATGAGCGGTTAGGAGCTGTAAAGTGAAGGACAAGAGTAGAAGGTGGTCCACGCGGTGGGGTGCAGTGCACAAGGCGGAGCACACGGACACATACTGATGGAGATATGGCCGTAATGATTGCACAGTCACAGCCGCAGCTCCCACGGGACAGAGATGCATTCTATTACCCTCCACCCTCTGCCCAGAGCCTCAGTGCACACACACACACACACACACACACACACCATGCACACATGTTGGGTTTAAATGTCTTAAGGGGACATTGCCTGATATTCATTTCCTTAACCCTAATCATAGTTACAACTTGCCTGGTTGTAGACTAGTGCTGTAATGATACAAACATTTCTAACTCGGCTTTGATACTGATTTTTGTCTTGATACTGATTTCGATACCACAATGATAATAAAAACACAATTTCCTTGGGACAAAAGACTGTAATTCTATTGTAAATAATAGTACTTTTAATGTTACCAATACCACATACCGGTAGTCTAAATTATTCTATAACTGTTCAGGAAAGGTAAAACAATTTTTTTGTATTGATACTTGTTCAAATGAGTAGCTCGTTTTGATACTAGTATTTTCAGTAGTATCTGATTGTAGTACTAATATTTCAACACTATTGCTGACACATACAAACAAAAACTGTCCCACTGCTCAATCACCATTCCATCCCCTGCATACGCACCCCTCAACATTTTTTCACACGTCCATCATCCTTTCTTTGCACAATTTTCTTTTCGAGTATAAGGTTCCTCCCACACATTCAAAATCAGTCGGACCCTAAATTCAACGTCAACACATATCTTAGCTTTAAACCATGTTGTTGATGGTTTAATGGTCTAATACAAAAGGATTTACATTATGGGGACCTGATTTCCTATAAGCAAGACAGGTCCTCATGATGTGAGTGTATAAAGATTTTAGTCCCCACAGTGTGATAAATACTTGCCCACATACAAGGGGTTGTCCCGCGGGCTTAGACAAAGGACAGAGAAACGGGGGGTTTGGAACATGAGATGGTTATCCCAACGATACACAGATTCTTTGTGTCAAACACTTGTGTTCAGCACGACATGTAAAGATGGTATCAATTAAGGCTCAAAGCAGAGTGCCAGTCATAGATGACACACCCGCAATTTTGAAGCACAAACATATTTTTTGCAAGCCGGGATGAATATATTTATTGTAATTAAACAATAAATGTCTGTTATAGCGTTACATTTTGTAAGTGATCTGTCATTGTCTATTACTTATTTCTCGCAAAGACCCAACCCAAAACATGCACAAGATAAAATCCTCCAGCTACAGTTGTCCTGACCCAGCCCAGCACAAAGATCTGGAGATGGGCCCTGCTCCTGAGGAAATGCCGCAGTGGCAATGAAGGATGGGTCAAATGCACAGGATACATTTCCTTAGCCTTACTTTACCTTAGAGACAGATAAGCGTCATTTCAAAAGTCATCAGAATTTACTCTTTGAATAGTAGTGCTTTCAAAAGCCAAATGTATATTACAGCGATTCAAATATTATTACATCCCTCCTTGATAAAATCCACCAGATGTTAATAATATCTGAAGAAGAAGGCAAGAGAAAAGGCAAGAGAAAAAGGTATTTTGGCAAACATTTACATATTTCCAATATCTAAAAAGTGTACAGTTAAAACATAACACTTTTTTGGATCACATTCATGGGTTTCAGTTTCCTGTTTATTGGTGACATATTTAGGACGGTTGACCCCTCAAAAGATAAAATTATATTGTGTTTTTAATTGTTAATTGCTGCAGATTTTTCCTCATTGTGAAACCCATGGATACTGACATAAGTGACATAAACTGACCAGCAATTTGAGGAGCCAGAAGCGTGATTTGTAGTAGCCCGTTTTAAAGGGGTTGATGAGGAAAAGCAACATGAAGCCATAAAGAACGAGAGGGTTAATCTGCATTGGGATGTAGTTGTACTGCCAGAACAGACAGGACAAGATACTGACACACCATAACACTCCGAGAAATCCAGCAATCTGAAAAACACAAACATAAATGAACAAATATGTCTTCATGAGTATTGTATAATTTTATTTCTAAAAGGTCCCCCATAGTCTGACCTCAAACAGGTGCTGGTGTGAGAGGTTGTTTCGGGGATTTATCTCAAAGATGAGAACATGGTTGACTCCTGCCTGTCTCCAACCGTACGTATTGATGCCCAACAGGAACAGGAACTGGATCAGGAGGAACCCGCCCCGGTAAATCCGCACCAGAGGCCAGACATTGTCATATCGGGTGAACACAGCACCTGAAAAGCCCACAAAAGATCAATTTGACTGTCACAAAAATACTGCTTATTGTACAAAGTGAAACACTGAGCAGGTGACGTACCTGTCAGAACAAAGGCAATCGCCAGGATAATGAAGAAGCCACAGTAAAGACCAACTCGAAATGTTGTCCAGGCCAAAGCAGGCTGAAAAAGACGGGATGAGTCAATTATTTTTGAGCAGATAAACATAGAACGAATATCTTTTGTAGTTTTTCAGTTGTTAAACTAAACAGATCCACAAGTAAATAATGACAATACGGCACCAAATAGTCACAGAGAACAGTTCAATCTGGACATGACAGTAATTAATGTGGTCATACCGGTGCATATAATACAGAGGAGTAAAGTAGCTGCAGATGATCATTCCTAAAGGATGTTGCGTCTGTGCAGAGATGGAGAGGCACTTAGAAAATCAATACTATAGGCTCGCATAGCTTCTTGCAATTTACTCTTCCTGGCTTCCCGCCTCTTCTCAAATGCCAAGGTTTATAAAGTTACCCACCAAAAGGAATACACTGGTCCAACAAAAAACTCATAAATCATTATTTTAAAGGGATTCCATTTATTATACGTCTATGAAAATGTAACTGAATGCTTAAAGGTGCGCAGCATAGCTTTTCTGGTGGTGTATGTAGCTAACATTTATTATCTTATGTGTTTTTATTGTTCAGAAATACCTTCAAAAACAAAAACTTTTATCTGACCTGTAACTGGGATAGAGAGAGGTAACTTTAATGTAGGGGTCGGCAATGTATTAAGATTAAGATAATGTTGTTTTGTTGCAAAATTTAGTACATCACTTTAGTTTTTATAAAAATACTACAGAAAGAGAATAACTAATTTTATCTTGTAAACTTTCAATTAAGGCTATAAAGCGATTTCTGTAATTTTGTGGTTAATTCTATGTATTAATGATTACAGTGTCTCTCCTCCTAGTGCTTTCTCATAGAAGTGCATCGTCATGAGCTCATTTAAAGGTTGGTCAGGGTCATTATAATGGCATTTGCAGACATTTTCTCTAAGCGCTGCATGGGTTTGTAAGCTGTGGAGCATTCTATCTCTACAAGCAGGTGGTGGACCCTCTCCCAGAAAGGTTATATTGTGCATCTTTCTATATTCTACCCACACATAAACACATATATCATTACTAACCTGAGCTGCCCCCAGTGGAGGGACTCTGAGCCTTTTCATGGCCTTCTGACGATCGCCTCCCTCCAGTTCTGTGGTGACAAGCGTCTAAACACAAGGCAACAGTTGGTACTTGGGGAGCATGATGCAAATGTTATTACAGTATGGTATTGGGTATAGGCAGAATTTAAAACGTATACTATTGAAACAAGCTTGAGGTTAAACAAATTTACAAATATACGTTTAGAAAGGTTTGCTGTGGATGCTTTACTTTAATTTTTACCTAGCTCCAATATTTCAGGCATCCTGTTGATGAGTTGCAAGTAAAATACTAATCATACTTTATCCTGTTATGCTGCCTACAAAGAACTGTCACAATAATTACCATAGACCTTTTTGGGGCTCAATATTTATCATGAGCATCTTTTCTTTGTATATGTCATAATGGTTTTCTTACTTTTGGAATACCATAATATTTGAGCTGTAAATGGTTGAACAGATATTATACAACACAGTATTTAAATTCAACTGACTTCTCATTTCTAAAAAAAAAACATGTGGAAGGGCAAATCCTGTGGTCATGGAAAAGACGTCAGTGTGTTTGAGAAGGATCAAATCATTGGCAGCAAGTAGAGAAAACATCTAAGGCGAAGCAGAAACGACTAAAATTGGCTAAAGAACTGTCCAATGCATTATTAAAAACTAGAAGACTAGCGGGAAACCATCGTCTTCGAGGAAGAACTGTTGGAATGATTGTGATTAGCGATCACTTAAACGTTTTTCAGGAGAAAAACCATTGTACAGCTCAGAATGATGTTCAATAGTGAAAGTAAGAGCATTTCCTCAAGCACAATGTGAAGGGAACTCAAGGAATTGAGACTGAACAGATGTGTGGCTGAAACGCTAACCGCAAAAAAAGGCTTCAGTTTGCTAGAGGGCATAAAGACTGGACTCTGGAGGAATGGAAGGAGGTGATGTGGTCTGATGAGTTCAGATTTACCCTGTTCCAGAGTGGTGGGCACATCAGGGTAAGAAGAGAGGCAGGTGAAGTGATTTCCCCATCATGCTTAGGGTTTACTGTACAAGCCCTTAGGGGCAGTGCTGTGATCTGGGGCTGCTGCAGTGGGTCAGGTCTAGGTTCAGCAACATTATGAGGTCTAAGAATGAGGTCAGCTGACTACCAGAACATCCTGAATAACCAGCTTATGCCATCAATGGATTTCTTCTTCCCTGATGGCACGGGCATATTCCAAGATGACAATGCCAGAATTAATATTGTGAAAGAGTGGTTCAGGGAGCATGAGACATCATTTCACACATGGATTCCAGTCCAGATCTGAACCCCATTAAGAATCTCTGGGATGAGCTGGAGAAGGCTTTGTGCAGTGGTCACACTTTCCCATCAATACAAGATGATGGACCCACCTGATGGAACCAAATATTTAAATATTGCAGGAGCTTATTAAACAATGCCACAGTGAATGTGTGGTGTGATCAAAGCTAAAGGCGGTCCTACGGAATATTAGAATTTGTGACCTTTTTTTTTATGGCGACTTTTTTTTGGTCAGGCAGTGTATTTGAGGTATTGCAGATACTAACTAGTTTCTTTAGTGTTTCATTCTCCGATTTGCTGCAGACAATAATGACCATTTTAAAAAAGGGTTCACTGAGATTATCCTATCAGGGTTATTGTGTCAGTGGCATAAATCAGTTTCAATATCATTTATAGGATATTTTTTCTAACAATATTTCAAAGTTTAAAAAAAGGTCTATGTCTACATGTACTAAACAAATTGTGTTCTTCATGTACTCCACCTCTGTCTCAGAAATAAGCTGTGTGATCTTCTTGCAGGTGTAAAAAGGCGCGACCTCCACATGGGCCACACGCCAGTCGGCCCCTCGAGACGTGTCCAGGATCTTGTCATGTTTCTTCAGGATCTTTCGGAAACCGGTGAAGTTCAGGTTCTGTGGAGGGTTATTAAATAAATTGACACAACTCTCAATATAAAATGCTATGAGAGAAGAGCATAGAGCATTGCATGTGACCTGGTAGTTCTGCAGTAGGATGAGGCTGAGGTAGAACTCGCTGAAGGCCAGTTTGAGGTCCTTGATGTTGCGGTGATGGCAGCGCTCTTCCTGAGACCGGTTGAACACTGTCTTGCGTTTGCGGAGACCTGGAGGGGTAATGCTCTCCCGCTGAGCATCGAGGGACGACTGCAGCTCATTTTGTAACGTCGCAGAACGCCTCTGAGCTTCAGCGAGCTTCTCTACAGGATCAGAAAGGTTACGATAAATAAAAAAATTGAATACACTCGTTAAAATAGTAAATTGGAGATAAAACAGGCTTTGTGTTGTTCTGAGGTTACAGCATCTATTTCCATGGAGAGGTGACGACTCCAGGCCAAGTGTTTATTAATAATAAGAATAATTTTAATAAATACATATATATATATATAAAAAAAAAAGGAAATCAAATTGTTAAAGTGTTTTTTTACAGTTTATTATTATTCATAAATTGTACAGCTTATTCTTGGCAGACAGTACAAAAAACAGAAAGAGAGCTGTCAGACATTTCCCTCAACAGGAAGTATTTGACAATGGACTGAAGCTATTAAGGTTATGTAAATGCACTCAGTAAGGAACAATTATCTGGGTCATAGTGAGGTTAATCCAGTAAACAAGAGATGAACGAGAAACACACTTTGAGAAGAAATATCTCTTTAAAAGCTGATGGAGAAAGATAGGAACTAAAATCTAATAATCTAACATCATTAACCTTTCATGAATTTAGCCTTTCAGCAGTATCAAGTAATATAACTTAGTTTAAAATATTCTCTGTGGGAAGCTGATAACAAGATGTTGGTTGCCGTTGTCTTAATATGTCACGACCCCTTGGAGGTGCCCAAAAGCATTGCTCATGTAAATTCACACCCATACTTCAATATTAACATGTTAGAATTTCCTCCACTCTGAGCTGTGTAAACCAAGAAATAACAGTGTTGGTGGTTTGGGAAATACACCCGGAAGAACTTGTCATGAATCATAAAAATAACCACATAGTATATTGAATGTGTGAGAAATAAATGGGATTTTTCCATAAAGCCGATGCCCAGCACAGATGAAAGTGTAGCCCAACAGGCAGATTGCAGGGCAGTGCAGCAGGCTGCCTCTGAAAGGTTGAGGACCCCTTTTAGAGCAAGGTACAAAGGGAAAGCACAGTGTGGGGGCAAATGTTTTAAAAAAGTCGGACGGCATTTTATCTCCAACTCTGCAGCACTGTCTCTCACCCAGAGCACACAAACAGAGAAACTGGCACCAGATAAAACTGCCTGTCAGACGGCACGCTCACATGTACTGGTTTACCTCCTGTGTGCAGAGGATAAGCAGGAAGAAGATGCAACCACTCACTTATTTACGGAAAGCAATGTCTATAGGCTTATGAGCAATATGTCATTTGTATTTTTTAGATCTGATAAAATCTTAAAACACCAGGTGGAAAGAGCCATCGACTTGGATAGACAATGAACTTTATTATTTTGATGAATTAAGTTTATTAATTTGTTCAAACACGACAAGCTTTTTAAAATGTTGACATCAGTACACTCTTTCGCCAAACATTTTCCTATAAACTATATCAGGGCAATTCAACTTAAGGCCCGGAGGCCAGATCGGGCCCGCCAAACGATCAGATCCGGCCCACGACCCATCTTCCAAATATTATTCTAGATTTTTTTTCTTGTTTTCTGGTCCAATTCTGGGTTCGTACAAGTTTAAACCTGGTTTTCTGTTTTTTTCTGACTTAGTCCTTATTCAATTCTGCTTTAGACATGGTTTGGACCTGGTTTAGACCTGGTTTGATTTTAAGTTAGTCTTGGTTCCGACCTGGTTAGTAACCCCCCAAGAAATCTGGCCCTCAGGAAAATGAAGTTGAATAGCTCTGAACTATATCAAGGCCTGTGATAGGCAATAAATCCTGTGCTTATTGACTCTCTCCTGCCTATCTGTCATTAATGGATCATTATGAGCTAAAAGAATCTCACAGTTAACCTTGGCCTTGGGTTACGATGAGGAGGCTGCAGTTTAACTAATGGCCTGTAGGGGGCAAACATAAACCTCCCCGTGACCCTGACACGGGGTTCAAGAGCAGTGCGCTCCCCTCCTGGCACCAGAATACCAGAATATGTAGTGGCTCTGGCTCAAGTTACTCAGCACACCCAAGTCTCCAAGCCCAGAAATACACACTGCGTTTACTAGAGGCCCATACGGTCAACAACTTTAGATCAACACATTTGGAAAAGAAACCAAGCAAAACAACTTAACAAATCAAAAACTGGATAAGATCTTGTAGTTAGCCCCTGAATTCAGTTTTGAATGATAATAATCATATAACTGTTTCTTTCATTAGGGATGAGTATTATGAATGTATCAAAAGCAGTTTAATTCAATACAAACCTGAATAAAATGTGTTGATTTTCAAGAGTTCCTTCTCGCAGGTCTGGAAAAAGCTTTCCTCAAACTTGGCGTAGTATCTCTTCACCGTGTCATCATCTGTAACTGCAAGAAAAGAAAGGGAAATTAAAGCCCATGACAGATGGACTGGTCCGCTGGTATAATAAGTACGCAACATGGTTTGATGTGCATTTAGTCTCAAGATGTTGTACAATAAATTGAAGACAAATCTGCACAAACGGTAAGAGCATCAAATAAGAAGGTGAATTGAATCTTGGACTGCAGCATTGAATTATGTACTGTAAATCCATTAGTTAATATGATCTCAAGTATGGATTATCAATATTGATATATGGTACAACTAACATCTACTATACCATCTTTTTAAAATACACATTGTACTAGGGCTGTAGTCGACTAAACAAATTCTTGGCAAACTAAAGATATGCTTTGCAAATCGATTAGTTGACTAAAGGGGATAATAATGTAAAACTGGCAAAAGTAGCTCCATGATTTGACCAGTGACCATGTACCTGACACAAACTGCACTCCTAAGATAGCGGTTTTTATACAGAAAATAATGAGAAAATGTGTATTTATATTAAAAAAGGCATATTAAAACCTCTCTGTTTTTTACTCTATAGCATCAAAATAAAAAAATATATCAACTAATACAAATTTTGGTCGACTGAAATGCTTTCAACTACAAAATAGCCCTAGTTTGTACATATAATGTCCCAAAAGGGGGAGAAAATGGGACAAGCATCAGTTCTAGGGAGAAAATCTGTTGCAATTCTTGACCTGAACTTTTTTAATACTGAGCACACCCAGACGTTCAATTAGATCAACAACTTTCTCCAGTCTCTGGGAATCAGCCAATTCAATCAGCATTGATGCCTTGTCTGTGAGAGTCCGCTGCCCATTCACTACAATGAGCAGGTAAACAAGCTGCACAGAGTGAAATGTCATGAAAAATGAATGCATTTAGGTACTCAAAATGTCAGCTCCATGAACCATGAAACCACAGTAACTAACAAAGTGAACACAGCCAAGCATAAACTACATCCTTGAACAGATTTCATTTGTCTAACATCTTTCCCCTTCTTCCATTGAGCTACAGATACAGATACAGAACAAGCTATAAATGCCACAAAAGGACCTTCATCACAGGCAGAATTAAGTGGTTTTGAGCGGGCGAGAGAGGTTTCCAGGATAAAGCTGTAATGTCAGCTCAGCAGTGATAGACCTCGTAAAACATTAGCTATTATATAAAGTGAGTCCATGCCGCGGCCGCGAGATGGGGAGGCATTCAGTTCAAGTCAGTAATAAAAAAGAGCTGCCCCAGGCATCGTCTGTCAATATCCCTGCCTCGAGTCTGCTCCACACAAGCACAAACCTACAGCTGCAGCACGAGAGAGAGAGCACACCAACACCAACAGCTTTACGTGGAAAATAAATTACCACTACACACCGTTAATATCAGTCAATTGTGACTTAATTAAAGTTTGGTCAAAAGTCAAAAGAAAAGCAAAACCAAGTAGGTACAGTCAAAATCCTATTATCCGCAAGTACATTTACATATACATTTTGTCTCAGAAGAGCTGTGGATTCAAAAGTACATAGAATGAACCAAGATTAACAATGCAGCAACAGAAAATAAATCCATATGAAAAGCCATGTTCATTGTGAAAGATTGTGAAGATCAATACAAGATATAATTAAAATAAGAGGAAAACCACAACACCACACATGACATTCAGTAATGGTAAAACAAAGAGTACAGTGGTGGTCAGGGCTACAGAGACACTCATGATGAACTCACAACAGGTCAGTGAATAACAGAGTACCTGAGCCATCAGTGAGCCATTACAACATGTGAGTAATGATCCAACAACATACAGTAAGAGTAAGCAGACCCACAGGCAACAGCTCCTGAGCCTGTTGTAATTGAAAGTAAAAGGTTATGCTGCTAATGGCGGCATGAAGAGACCCTCTGTAGCATGAGGGAACTATAACACCATTTGTAACGTTTCTGGTGCAGGGGGGTCACCTGCTTATGGAGATGTCATCATCTTGTCTGGATTATTTATTAAACTGACGTATCGTCAAGCAGGTGGCGCCCACAGGCCAAGTTACAGATCGGATCTGTGGAGCGGCAAGTCCGGCAAGTCCACTCCACAGATAGTATTGTGAATATGCTACAAAAATAGATGATTGAATAAGGTGCACTTTTGTGATTCATTACACAGACATTTCACAGTATTAAATAGTAAAGTATCAAAAGTAATAGTTGTAAAAGGAATAGCATAGTTTATTTAGTTTATTTTGATATGTTTATGGCAAAGGCAATATACTTTATCATTCGACTCCTCCACCAATCTTTACAACTGAGGATCCAAAAAGAATCACTGAAACCTTTTGAAAGTAAAACCTTTCAAACATCAACTATTGTCAGATGACACCCAATATCTAAGCAAGGATATGCTAACGTCATGGAAAGTAGTTCTGGTAAATCTGAATTTGTGAAACAACATGATGCCTCATTTAATCTCGTCCACTGTTCCTCTTCTACCTGAGCTCCACTGTTCACTGTCACACCACATCAGCACAAACCAGCATCATTAACATCTCATAATTATATTGTCTCAAATCCATCAGGCCCAGCGTGAACCGCACACTGAACATGCAAAGAAACCTAATTACATGACGTTCCTCTGACATTCACTACAACTGCAGATATGGCAGGTCTTTCCAGCCACACAGTGTGGGCTCTCATTATCACCGCTCTCCGGAGATAAAGATGACCACAAAGACAGTAGCAAGTGATATGCACCAGCCTCGACAGGTTCAAAATGGCTGACTGCAAAGGTACGGTATGTTTAGAGAAAGTATTTTCTTTGATTAGGGGGAAGTTAAAGGTCATTGCTTCATGGACGATTTAGCATTCACTTCAGCCACTATGTCACAGTGTGTGGCCAAATTATAAAAACAGTGGAGAACCTGATTTCATTTGATGCTTTCTGGGTTTCTGCAACTAAACATGTATTTTCAATTGTGTTATAATCTATACCATAAATAGGCATGTATTTCTATAGGCAGTCATTTGCATATTGATTTTATTTTGAGTGTCCTTCCTGACTCAATCTTTTGCAATTCGCTTTGGAAAACAACAAAGGGTTTATTTAATTGTTTTTGATAAAGAAACGAAGAAAAACAAAACACAACCATAATAACATAAAGGCTATATTGTTTAAATCCTGGTGCTGCGGGGAAGAAAACGTGGTGGCTCTTATTTCCAAGGTCAAATGACCTCTATTTATGTAGAATCTAATTTATAGAAAGCAGAAGGAAAATCAATAGATGGTTTCAGTAGTTCCATTTGAACATAGTAAATCCCTACTATAAAATTAATAATTAAATACAGTCACAGGTCTTTTCATTCAGTTATCTAAATAGAAAACACAGCACATTTTGTTTTTTTTCACAGCTTTTGTTTTTTATTTGTTACAATTACTTGCTTTTCCCAGTAAAATAAATGATTGCACTTCTGCACTTACAAAACACTCCTCACAGTCCATGTATTTAACAAAATATTGATGATAATTAACTGTTTGGTTACACATAATTGAATATGACTTATTTAATTTAATATTACAGTCAATCTTCTATTTACAGTGACTTGTTTATAATTTTTTCCTGGTCTGAAATCTGTCTAGTGCTAGAAAAAGATAACCAGACACTCCATTAGTGCAAGTATTTTTTTAGACAAAGAAATGTGCTGGTAGCTAAAAAAACAACTCTTGACCCGCAGTATTCCCAGGACACTTGTAGAAGACAGCTCCTCCTTTGGCAAAGCCCCTTCTTCTGTAGATTGTATAAATAAATGATGAGGCGCTTCTCAAGAACCCCAGACTCTTCACCCCCAAAAGCCTCCACACAAACACAGAGAGAGAGACCCCAACCCCCAACTCCTTATATTCCTATAAATGCATGACACGTGCAATAAAAGCTGTACATAAATCTATCAACAGGACGCTGCTGCAAGAGAGGACCAAGAGCAAAACAAGATGCAGCTTGTCCATTTGCAGCACAGACATTTATTTTTATTATATGGATATTTTCAAAAACGTGCATTGTTATCATGATTACTATCTCAGGCTCAATAATTTTGTAAATAGCAAAAAGTAAATAGTAAACCTGAGTGATATTGACAAAAATGAATATAGGCAAGGCAAGTTTATTTGTAGAGCACAATTCGTACACAAGGCCATTCAAAGTGCTTCACACAACAGGAAAAAAATGCATTAAAATCACAAAGATAGATATATATATCGATATTTTATCCCGATAACGAAAGCCAAGCGATATTACGTCATTCCAACAGAAATGTGTTAAAACATGCCTTTAAACGTATTGTTTGAGGTTTCATTATCAGACAAATGGGAAATGTCTGTAAAATGAATCAGAAAAGTACTCAAATATAACTGTACACTCTTATTTGAAACTAAATTTTTCATTTTTATAATTTTTGAAGAAATCTTTTGTAGCATTTTTTACTACAAACATATACTTGATATTGACATTTTGCATATAGGCCAACTCAAAACAGCATTCACAATATTAGCTACATTTCGATACAGTGCCCACCTCTAGTAAGTAGCATAATAATTGCAAATCATAAAATGGAATAAAAAGGAATTCAATAAATTTCTCATAAATGTTTTGCCAAACACCAATGTGCACAGGATTTCCTCTTTGAGTCGCCATTTGTCTCTTTAATGACACCCACAGTACGGGACATAAACTACGCTGTTATAGTATTAGTGTCGTGGGAGCTGAAGAGCCCATTACATTATGATTGTCATTGCACGAGACCACCTTATCTCACCGCTGCCAGCTCGCAGGTTCACACTAAATCACCACTTCAGATTAAATGAACTAATAAACTTAAAAGGACTCCGGTGACTGCATTAACAATTGTCTAAAATGAAAAAGACAGTAACACAACATCCTCCAGCGTCAGCCCAAAGCACATAAACAAGACTAAAACTAGCAAGTGCCCCCCTCTTTTCCTCCACCTCTCCCACCCACACCACTTATTCCCTTTCAGCCTGCAGCCACAATTAATTCTACCAATCATCGCTCTCGCCGAGGCCAAGGGAACATTAGAAATGCACACTCACTGGGACAGTCGGCATCCAGTGAGGACCGGAGGCAGCCAGAGGAAATACTGAGGGTCTATTGTGTACACCCAGACTGCAGACTAAGCAGCCCTGGTTGTTTTTATTATACAAATGATACGAAAATAATCTTCTTACTAATCTTACTAATTGTTAGTCATTACCTGAACTATACAGAATCTAAAACATGTGTCAAAAGTGACACGATCATTAAATCAAAATGTCCCAAAAAAAAAGAAGAAGAAAAAAAAAAATCTATGTAAATATGTGAATATGTTGTGAGGGTACTATATTTTAAAAGCTAAAAGTTAAGATGTAAATGTATTCTGTTTATACCGAGGGTTTGGTTGATAAAAAGACAAATCGATTTTAATCTATTGTGACATTCATATTCAATTTGTTTCTTAAGCCTGTTCTTATTTTTGATAAGAAAATATTTAAAATCTTAATATAAAATAAAATAAAATAATCTTTTGACTTATTGAGGACAAAAATAATTGTTGGTTGCAGCTCTAATGGACACGATCACATATTCACAGAACTGATAATGTATAAGTGAATACTGATGAGATGGAAAGAGTAACAGCTAGAGGCCAGATGGGCTCAGAGACGGAGCGGCACAGCAGAGGGACAGCACATACACGAGAATATGGTGAGGTGACGAACGAGACGCGGTTTAGAGGAATAATAACAAGTGGAGTAATAATACGTGTTTTAATTAAAGCTCTCTTAGATCAACACAAAGCAATGGACAAGTCAAAGGAAAAGGTGACGAATGAAAGATGACAGACACAACCAGTTCTGTATATTTACTGTCAACAAACCACAGAGAATACAGATTACAACGACGTGATTACATTGAGTTACAATGCAAACCATGTCCCCAATACAGCGGCCTGGGTAAATGTGCAACTGGGCCACACACATTTAAGAACCTCTTCAACTGCCCCACGCCACCAAACAGTGTGAAGACAATTTACTGATATTATGGGCACAATATGTCACAGAAAAATCATGAGTCCAGTATAGAATATAGTGTGTATTAGGAGAGTGACGTAAACGCAATAGTTGATAGTAAAACAGGCTAAAATTAGGTAAAGAGGAAAACTTGGAAAGAAAACTGCACAGTGATTTCTTCTTTTTAATGAAATGTTAAACAAAGCAGACAATATCGACCATTTGATGTAATAAATGGACATTCTTTTTCAAAACACGTACAGATAATGAGAAAAGATTTGAGGAGGACAAAAACTGGGTCAGGTACTTTTTTCGAGGAAGGCAGCTCGAACGTTGACAAACATTGTTAAAGATACATTTTGTTTTGAACTTTTTTTGACCTCTTAAGGACCCAGACTTTAATGGCTCTGACTGAAGCAAAAAGCAAGGTGGACTTTAAAGGTCGATAAAAATACCAGAACTTTTCTCTTCTTATTTCATCATGTCTGACCATTTTTTTAATGTTTCATCTCAGTTTCAAGTCGAGGTGTGAAACTTTATCATACGTATCGCAGTAAATCACATTTCGGCCCGGCTGTCTCTCCATCCTCCCAGCACCACACAGTCCTTGAAGATTGCTTTATATTTTACCAAACGCAGATTGAGGAAAAGGCAGACAGCGATAACAGTGGGAGTTAAAATTGCCCGATTCGAATCACCATGACTTTGCAGCTAAAATATCCACTGCTTTTCCTTCTATGTCAATCAAACTTCTCATTCGAGCCAAGCCATAATCAAATATAACGAACAGGATTCTAATTTCTTTTATTACATTATAGATATTGTATGTCTGCATCCGCCTCAGATCAGCTATGATCTTTATTTCTGTTAGTTATTGGATAAAGGATGCAAATAAGTATCAGTGTATCAGTATGCGGAGGCACGTACACTGCAGACCGCTTTGTTCAAACCTAATTGAGGCAAATCTAATTCAACAAAGATCAAGTCTGATTTAAAAGGCAAAAGCAGCTTTGTATAAACCTGCAGAGGACTGATATAACTGGAAATGTTGGATAATTTCCGAACTACTGAATCCATAAGTCTTTACATCCCACATCTGTTACATGTGTGAGGCTTCCACGAGTGTGACTGGACAATATGTGCAGTGGCTGCAGAGGAAAACCACCCTGATGCTTGTGGGAAATTATTCAGGGAACCACTGAGCTGGAAAAAGTAGGGTGATCTGAAGTGAAAACTAATTAACATAAGGTGTATCAAAAAGGGATGTGGGGAATATACTGGAAACAAAATTTAAAAGGCGCCAGATGGATTCACAAAACAATATGGACTGACTCACAACCATTACATGTCCACTAAAATGATTTGATCGTTAGTGTTGTAAGCATTGAATAGAACAAAATATTCAATATTCAATTGTTTATAAATTTACCTTGATTTAACCAGGATAAATTATCAAGAAACAAAAAAGGAAAAATGTGTTTTTAGACTCCATCTATACAATTATTTCTGAGATTTCCACATATTCATTTCTCCATAACAAATAAATAGCAATGAGAAGATTAATTAGTTAATTAATTATTGTAATTATTCAGGTCACAATATTATCGTACCAACTACAAAAATAATAACTGTAACCATTTTAGAAGCAAAACTAACTTATTTCAGTTCAATCTATACTATAAAGTAAACCTGGCTGGAAAAAGCCTTTTTTAAATGTTTTTCATGTTTCATGTTTTTTTCACATTTTATCATTCAGAAAGTTTAATTTGATAAAACCGCTCATAAACTACAGGAATTGCAATCTAGATACTACTAGATCGGTTGTTCCCAAACTTTTCAGGCCGGGACCCCCACAGTAAAATGAAATAGATGTTTACAATAATTTCAAGATGTAAACCTTTTAAAATAAGATGTACTTGTATATGTTTTAGTAGGTTATTATGTTATCTGACCAAATATCCCTAAAACAAACTGTTTTCAATTTAAAAAATACATGTAATACAGTGCCATCATTTTAAAATTACATCATGAAATAATCTCCAGTTTATGCTTCACAACCCCCCAGGGGGTCCTGACCCCCACTTTGGGAAACACTGTAGTAGATTTGAATGAGAGAAAAAGGTAGAAATTAAATTGTGATGTTTCTTCTCACTGACTGAAGACATCTAGATAAGGTTTTACTATTTAATGAATAAAGTGTATTATTGATAAAAAATCCTGAATTGTTTATTCGTGTTTGGCATTATGTTTTTATAATGCTGCTATTTAAAAATGTTTTTGTTTTGGCTTATGTTTTGGAGACAGAATTGTTCTTATTAATCCTTGCAGGCCTAACTCACATCTTTTCAAACGTGTCTGGAACTATTAAATGACATCCAGGGAACATACATAGTCCCTTGTATCTTGTCAGGATCACCAAATAATGGCTTAACCCTATTAGTTAGGGCTGGGCCACACCGTCACGCCTCATTTAGATCACAATAAGCTTTATGTTCCGGTGAACGTTACCCAAACACCACTGATATTAATCATCATCTGGTCTACAGAGACAATGGAGCATGAAAAAGGCCTGTTTGTAATAATGATGTCTTATTTGAGCGCGCTGCAGGAGAAACGGGGACTAGCAGGTTGGCTAATTACATGTTGTGTTGGCTTTCATTGTGCAGAAGTGGTTGTATGTGCACTCTAGAATGCATGCATTTTTGCTGTAGTGACTCAATATCTTTGCACTTTGCCGAGAATGTGCAGTTGTGTGGAAGAGACACGAGGCGCATATCAGACAAGGTAATAAAAGCTTCAGGTCTATAGTGTGGGCCAGACTGAAAGCCGTTGGGTTCCTCTGTGCCTCTGTTAAGGGGGATTGGCAGGAGAAGACAACCACAAAAGGATTTACGGAGAAATACAATATGTCCAGTACAAATCCTGCAGCAGAGTAAGATGTGCAACCTATAGCCCTCGTTTTGTTCACAGGACCAAAAGAAACAAGTGTGTGACTGTGATATATTTGAAGATTAACTTCCGATGTTCACATGTATCGTTAATGCTATATTTCACAGTATCATTTGGATGACAGCACAGGGCCCGGTTACAGGTCAGATCTGTGAAGAGGGGACAGTAATAAACTATGTTTTTAATCTATTATATTTTATGCTTTTATAAATAGCTTATAAATAATTGAATAGGTGCGATGTCATAATGATACCATAAAGTGGAACTTTTCCGAGAATGTAATATCTCCATTGAGTCTGTTTAGCAGTTATAAAGGTTTTGATGATATAATGTATGGCTGAATAAGCTTGAATCAACTTCTAAATGTGATTATTACTTATGCAGTGACACTGTCCTAAAGATTTGCTGGACGTTACATCCTCTGTGACTGTGGTGCAGCTCTACATCTAGGGCAAAAAGGTTTCATAACACGGTGATGAATTGAAATGACATTAATGTCCCGGGAAAGGGAAAAAAGTAATTGAGTTGCACCTGATTGTCTTTCACAGATAAACACTGTCTCAGCTGATGAATGTGGTCAGGAAATGAACTGTGTAAGCCGACTTCAGACAGTAAGCAGATGGACACACTACATCTGCGTTAGTGCAAATCAAGTCACATTTAGTAAAAAACAAACATGTTTTGAGAATCATTTAACCTTGAGCCTGACATACTGGAATCAGAGGAAAAAGAGAATAGTTTGTTCAAACCAGACCTGAAGCTAAAATGCCTCAGGGAGGAAATGGCTTTGTGACAGCTCAAATAGCACACAGCACCTTGTTGGAAGAAAATTGCCCTGCTATTTCACTACAGCCTCTCTCTGTGTGTGCGTTAAAGTGCACCCATAGATTTGCACATGTTTCTGTAAGTGTGTGCGCCCTGTCCCATTTTTGGGGCTGGTTGGCTGGGAGTGACATTGTCATTATCGACATCGCTCCCCTGGATCCTGTAGCCATTAGCAACCAACTACGAGAGTTGGCCTCTCTGGTGCTGCAGCCAATTGCTTTCACATCACTGGGACTGTGCGCATGAATGCGAATGAGCAGGTGTTCCTCCACGTTTGTGTCTGCCCTTATTTCTGAGAACCGCTGTATGATATCTCAATGATTAGACGTGTCGCCAGTGTTGATTTCTTTATACAATGCAGACACACACTGATCTGACCCTAACGTTTCTGACAGAATTAATAGAGGAAATACAATTCATATGAAGTAGACTGTGGAACCACATCTGGCAGAGCCATCTACTCAAAATAATCAATAGGTGTTGATTAGGCCTGCTCAGTATCATTGTATTGCATGGCAAGCAGCCGCTCTTTACTGTGTTCATGGTGATCAATACTGCTGATCTCTGATTAGGCTGGCCTTGCACATCTTACTGGTGTTTGAAAAGAGCAGCTTACACCAACTGACTGTGAAATTAGAGCGCAAATGTCACAAAGATTGATGACAAACAACATTGCATCTCATCTTTCACACAATGGAGCATGAATCTATAAACAATCACAGAAATTAATATGTTCTGGACACATGGATGTTCATTTATACATTCATTTTCTTTTGTCTACATTTTTTCATGCACATGAAATCTTACACTGGCCTTTTCTATGGTGGAGACTCTTCAACAGGCTTTAAGAGGAACACCCTTTTTAATTAAGTAAAAAACGATGCTTTCTCAAGTTGTATTAACTGTAACCAGTTACACCCAACATATGTACTGCATTAAGAGTCTGATGATAGACACAACACCATCAGCTATGCTAATGAGGCTTTGTTTCTGTTACCATGGGAACGGTCATGTGACCCACAGAGGGGCGTGTCTATGGCTCTAAGACTACCTGTGGGGAGTGTAAATGAGAGCACACACAGCGATACATAAGAGATACATGATGGTGGGGGTTTAATCAGTTATAGAAGCAGAGTGCGCTGATGGAGCAGAGTCCCATGGGACCAGCTCTTTGTCTTTACAAATCCCTTTGCAGCGGGACGACCATGTGCCCTGCGCAGCATCACAACAGCGTTATCTTCTCCTTTGATCATATTTTCTCCACACTTTACACTCCCTGGTTTAGATTTAAACAATACAACAAACAAGCATCACAGCCCTCTTGATCCACACCTGTGTGTTTGGCGGGGGGCCCCAGTACGATGATGGATGGGACAAGAATGACCCCCTGGCTGTTCTGAGCCTCTGTCCCGCTGTTGGGTTATTCATTAGAGCAGCCCTAAAATGTCCTTTAAGGACCCTAAAATGCCACAGAGCTGTACTGTGACTTTACAATGATGGATGTGACAGCGTCAGTGCAGCAATATCTACAGGTATCTCCTCAGTCTGCCAAAGAACAACAATGTTCTAATGAAGTTACACAAAGTAAGAGTCACATCAGTTGGGCTTTTTGTGTCAATCACTTGTGTCAGTACTTTTTTTTATACAGAAGCCCTGTATTTGCATGAACAGTCTGCAGGGGGAGACAACACGTCCTGGGTTTGCTATATTTTGTACAAACACTAATCTATGGTCCTTCGTCCAGGTTAACAACTGTTAATGTTTTACAGAGGAGAGCACTCTGGACTCAAGGTCACTGCCCATTTTAATTTTTTACTCTTCAGAAGGGAATATGTTCGGTTATGTCTCTATGAACACCTACAGTACATTCACCTAAACAAATGGTCTACAATATGAATATAATACACTTTCTGCCATGGCCTTAAGAGCAGGTCAAAACTGTGCACTATCAGCTGTGACAGTGTAAAGGCCTTATGTCTGTGGTGAAAGGGCTGTTATTTCAGCTCACTGGACACAAGTGACGGGGCCAAGAGGAGCAAAACAGAAGCCGACCTGGATCAAAAGACAATGTACTTTTAAATTCAGGGACAAGACAATGCACAACAGACAGACTCTCGCTAAAGGCCGAGACAAAAGAATAAGAACAAATATACCTGTGAGAGTGCAGGTATTTGTGTTCAGATACCAGATACCAACATAATCCTGGTGAGCCGGCTATGGCAAAATAACTACATGGAAGGTCATAGGTCAAACTCCTGCTGATGAAACGATTAGATTCTGAAGGTTAGCACCATAAAACACACCCACAGTTGCACACGCTCTCGTCTCCTCATTTGACAGAGGCAGATGAAAAGGAGCTAGTGGAGGATGGGCCGAGGATGAGAAGAGGACTGAGGGCCACTGACAGACAAACAACAAAAGACCACCACTGCCCCAAAATTCAAAAGCCCCCTTTCAACTGCGCCTTTGCCAGTGTCTATAAACACTTGTGATGGCACGGTCCGACTGCAGCTGCACATGTGGCTCTATCTGTGCGATAAGAGCACAGTAGCACCAGATGCACTAAGCAATAATCAACAGTTGGAGGTAGCAAAGGTTTTGGTTACGGCATCACTTCCTGTGCGGAGAAGAAGCTAAATTTATGTGTTTTAGGTGGCAAAAACCAATATTAGTATCATGTATTTAAAGTGTTTTTTTAATTAATTGATGAATATAATCCGCGCAAATTATAATTGCAGTCCATTTACAAACTTCTATTGTCCCAAATAACATTAAAAAGTTATTATTTACATGTAACAAATAGGACCTTAATTTATCAATTTCAACGGTTTTGACAAATTAATTAAAAACATCTTGAGTATTAGTTACAATATTTTATTCAAAATTTTAAATCTAGAATTAGACGTGTGTTATGTGGCTCAGTGATTATGCAGATCTATTGCCTCACTTTTTATTCTAATTTTTAACTGTTTGCCGAATGTTTCTCTGTGGTCTCTGTCCCATTTCCTTTAGTGCTATGAATCTAGATCAGAATATTAGTGTGCTTCACTAATCCATACAAATGCTGTGAGACATTATAGGGGCTATACTGTACTACTGTAAAGGAGTTTATTAAGCAGTTTGCAGTTGTCCAAACATAGCATTGTAATTATCCACAGTGATGAGTTTGTTATTTTCAGGGGGAAGTAAAATGTTGCAACAGAAATGACAGAAACAGCAAGCCTGCTAACCACACAAAACATGAATTGAACATTCTGCACTTGATAATAAAAATACATAATACCTGATTATGTTTGTACAAAACAGGCTTTGAGTCCAGTGTAACAGCAGCAGTTCAAGAGCAAAACTCAGCTCTGCTCTGTTGCCTCTGGGAAACCGTCACCTGGGACTGGTGTTCTTCATAAACAAAACAAAGACTCGGCATTCACAAAGCTCATGCAGGGCTGATGCAGGATGGGCAAACTGTGGCCTGTCACGGCAACACATTTTCAAGTGTGATATATTGCTCCATAGAAAAATCACAATAAACTATTATATTGAAACTACTTCATGCCACTGACACAATAACCCAAACGCAAACACTATTATATTTATCTAAACATTAAAAAATAAACCTCCCCGCTAAAAAATGTACACACGATAAATATTGAGCTCCAAAAAATGTGTTATAGAACAATAAATTGATAAGTAAGTAGTGTGACAAACTGATTTTAGAGACAGAATGTAAAGTGGCTGATATTAAAATAATTTAATGTTTTCTAAATGTTTGTAAATATCTTGAAATACCTTTCCATTATAATCCCTGAGTTCACTGGGTTTATTCAGTAACTTGGTCTGAATAAGTGATTAGGTTCAAGCAAAGACAAACGATTGTGTGAAATTAACTATAGATTGATGTGAGTAACAAAGATTGGCCTGTTAGTTTTACATGAAAAATAGTCTTTTCTCTGTATCAACGTTCAACATGAAAAACACTTTCAAGAGAATTTACATAATTGTAGCACTTATCGTACCATCGCAGAAAAAGTGACTTGAACACGCCCAGTGTGAGAACAGTCGTCAAGGCAACGGAGGCAAGGGTTCAACGGGAACGTGTCAGCGGCCTTGAGAGACAGAGATGAGGGGAGGAGCTTTGTGCTCCAACAAGTGACATCTAAATAGTATTGTTCAGGTAAGTCTAATCAACATGTCTTGTCTATATCTGTTTAGAAAGTAATATTTAGTATGTATTCTGAGCATATAGCAGGAAGAAGCTCCGATGCAGGTTAATGGTCCTTTTAACAACAGTCTGGTTTGTCCACAGGCAGCTGGCGGTTTATAGTCTTCAGGACAAAAAACAGATCATTAACTTTGATGATTTAATTTACTTTACAGATAAATTACTCCAAACTCTCGTCTGTTTATGCGCTGCTGTTCTCACTCTTCCTGTCTCTCCAAATAAAACAAATGGCTAAGCATTAAAGACTACATTGCCAACGATCAAACATTTATGTATATACAGTATAGGAATTACTATACGTATCAGCAGGATGAAACAATAATGTCATTATTGCACCCGTTTAATGTCTTCTGTCTCAATCGGATATGGCACAAGGTCTGATAGACAACCTTAGCATTAAAGTAGAACCCTTGCGCAGCTCGCCTTATGACAAATGTTTATTCAGAATAGCAGTGAATATAGGACTGTCGACTGAAGAAATTCTTGGTCGACTACAGACATAATGTGTGTAAATTAACTGACTGAAAAGGGGAAGTGTGAAGGCAGATTAAAATGTCCAGTCACTCCAAAACTCACTACAAGCTGTCTTCTTTTTGCAGTTATATTCCTAATAAAACAATTAATCGACTTAGAAACTCTCAACCCATTGACTACATGAGGACTTTATTTGATTCATTTTTTGTATTCAAAAGTTCTCGAAACATTAAAAAAAAAAATACTTCAGTGCAAAATGTAGCACCTGTTCATTTCACATTCAACCCATCAAGGCAAATCTCTCTCTGTTTCTGTTTGTCAACATACAGATTCCTTTGCAGAGAGACAGCCACCGCTTTGCCAAGGCCGCTCACACACGCAGCTGTCTCCAGGCAACCTGAAGGCCCGCTACGCCAGCGCCAATGTAACTGCAATCACCCAATCACAGAGCCCGACTCCAGCTTGACCAATCATAGCTGACATCCAGCTGCGACTGAGCTCAATTTGTCCAGGCCGCCTTCTCACAGAATTTAAATTAAAGCTACTTTGAATGAACACAATTAAAATTAAATCTTTAAAACATCATTATAATACTTCAGTGGTAAGATCAGCAACACTTGTACATTCAAATACATTTAAGATATGCAGTATAAAAAGCTGTTCGCTGAAAAACATCAAAGCTATTCAGATGTGACACACAAACACATTTCAATTCAAGCGTATTATTGAACTGCCTGCGACTGTGTGTAAATGGTAGAGTAATGATTTCTCTAGCACCGATTTCTTTCCACTTCTCTCTCTCCTGTTCCTCACTGATGCTGCAGCCGTCCGACTTCGACAGACATAAAGTTTGGGCATTGCAATCTGTTAGCGTAACGACGGGTGGCAGCTCCTGATGTTTGCCTCGCTCAGGTTTTGATCCGGCGGCACAGAGGAAGTGGAGCCAGTGGGGACATTTCATCTGCTCGTCCTCATTGTCTGTCTCTGTGATCTACAAAGAACAATAGAACTCCACCGACACAAGAGCCTGAAGATCAGAGTGTATCAAACGGCCACACTGGGTTGTTTTACTGACTGTGAATGCAGGTATTATCCTGTGTCATCACTGTTTACATGATGCCCAAGTCAGGTTTAATTATGTGAAAGGATCAGTGTAAAAAAGTACTAATATTTGAAGTACAAGGCAAGGAAACAGGATGTTAAGGGCATGGACATTTACTATTCCCATCTCCGTGATACAAAGCTCAAACTTTAAGAATGTTTCACTCAAGGATCATTGTTCTTTTTAAACTATTGGCCATTTGTCTTTTAGTGTAGTGTCTTTGTCTTATCACTGACCTTTCCTGAAATTTCACACAAAAACAAGCATTCACACAAGCAAGATATATATACTATATATATATATATATATATATATATATATATATACATACATACACATTACACATTTCACATATTTGTTTTAACAGTTTTTTTATTTAAACAAATTCAATCTTAATTTCAGAATGAACAAAGGGTTTAAATCAGTGCTTTTTAAAACATAAATTAATCAAATTTATTTCTCAAAAGACTGAACTCCAAACAATATGCTTTTACTGTCACAGAATCGACTGAATTGACTTAAAAGTCCCAAGCGATCATTGACGATTTCAAACGATTGGACTGAATTAATTGCACAGACCTACGCACAGGCACCAAATGTGAACTATGTATTAGATAAACACATCGTTATATGATGAGCTTCAATGGCTGTATGGCTTCACACTGTATCTCCATCAGTAAATGTTATGTTAGAAAACGGAATTGAGTTACGCACCGGGAAATGGCCCATAGACCTGTAACTGATCAGATGAGAGGTGACTGAGCGTACGTGTGGGGTTTGTGTAGAGGCTGCTGCACTCATAAAAACAAGATAAGTGTTGTGTCAATAGTCCAACCTGGGGCCATTAATCAAGACTGAATATGATCCATGTTACGGACCTGCGTCAGACGAGGTGAACATGCCGCATAAAACAAGGGAAAGTCAAGGTAATCTTCTCTACAGGAGTCGCCAGAGCACCAGGTCTTTTACCATACATTAATAATTAAATAAATACAAATAATATGTTATTCTGAAATATACTGGAGACGACTACCTTCACAAAGTAATCATTATCGCAATATTGTATGGCGCAACAAACTAAACATATCACAATAGCATCCAGCTCCTCCATTTGACAGAAATTTAGTGCTTTTAAAAGGAAATAATTCAAGATTTTCCTTACTCAGTCTAAATGAGCCTTGATTTAGTCTCGGTTTTGTCTTTCCTAAGTTTTTATTTTAATATAACTGAAATGATTGTGTCAAAAATGGTGACGAGTCGACTATAAAAAATAATCGTATCGTACTTTGATAATGGCAATTGTTATCTGGACTATACAGACTCTAAACACACACACACACACACACATAAACACATACATTATTAAATCTAAATGGCAATCTAAATGTCCAAAAAGCATAAAGAATTTCTGAATAATTTACTTTATTTGTAAATATTCTCAATATTTCAACCTTTATTGTGTTGAAATGTCTCAGAATGTCTCAATTTCAGATCCAGGTGACTACCTTGGAAACCTTTTCTACAATGGACAAATGAGAGCTTACACAGATTTGTTCTTAATGTTGTGCCTGGTAAAATAAAGGTAAAATAAACAATAAGTATGAGCTTGATGGTGATTAAACAATTTTACAAATGACATGTTTCTCCCTCAAGAGCATCTCAGAGCTAATAACACTAAATACATGCAATCATCCTTGTTTGTACAGGATGTATGTGAGCGCAGTGCGTCTAACTCAAGGTGTGTGAAAACGTTTAGGCTGCAGTGGCGTTCTCACAACAGCAGCTGCAGACACTCGATAAGGGCCACTGTGGAATGGCTTTACTTTGAAACACAAAATGAACTGAAACATAAAGAGTAAACCCACTGACACAGACACACAAACCGCACAAACCACACACACACACACATCAGTCACTCAGAAGGAAACAGATTAGCAGACATTAAACAAGACATTTTAGAGGCAAGTCATTTTTCACACAATGGCCACCGTTCAGTCGGGCATGGCTCAAACAATTATAATCATGGCAATTTCAGGCATTAACAGACCAACAATACTAATGTAATTTAAGGGATTTATATAATAGGTAGATGCCAGAGAGATGGGAAAATGGCAAAGAACTCTTGTCAAGGCACTCTTGACAGTAACATTTAAAAAGCCTTTATTTGTCGCTATAAGATGAAAAAACAAATTTCTTCAGGGTGCATTTTATATCAATCCCTTTTTAAATATTTTTAAAGTGTCATTTGAAAACTTTCTTTTATCCACTCTGTTCAACCGGGCTGCTCCACTACCTTTACCAAAGCAGAAGTCCATTCCAGTATGAGATTTGATAAGATTAGTGGCTATTTCCTGGCATAATTGCGTTAGGAGAATTACAACTCTGCTGTGCTTGAAACCTATAGCATTAATTTAATTTGCATGCACAAGAAAACGGCATATGGCATGCAACACAAGCAGTTCACCAACATATATTTAGTTTGAATACAAAATGATGTCATGCATTTTGCTCTCTATATATTGGGGAGACACCTGCAGGAGCCCATCACATCCAAGTGTAGTAAGTGTTTTAAGTAGAGGTTTTAAGCAGCCTTTTTCTTTGATAGAATCTGTCATAAATAACCTGACACCACATTACACATTTATCCTAAAATGGCCTTGTCCCAAAGTATCAAAATCTCACAAATGCTAAATCTTTGCCCAGCCTGCTCACTGTGTCCTACCGTGTCTCTGAAACAAAACAGGCCAAGAGTGTTTGGGGGCTGTTTGTTTGGCTCCATGGAAACTGAGCTAAAGACCGTTTGGTTTGTTCATCTACAAATTAAAAGTTAGAATTAATTGAGTCTGACAATCTCACAATTTACTATTGACGATTTAAATAAGCACACAATAGACATCTGTTTTTACGATATATTATGTGTTCTGACATGACAAGAAATAACATATATTATTATGTGCCTACATTACACTTAAGCCCTGACAAATAGTGTTTTATTATAATCTTCCTAATGGCCGGGGCTCATTCCGCGTGAACAATAGGCTGTTCTCTGCTCAATTGCTCCGCATACTAATGGGGTGATTATAAGACCTAATTATCAGATGGCACTTGTCAAGGAGCCATGCCGTTTGCCCTCAGGACAAAATGCTAAACAGACACAAACTATTGTTTCTATGTACACAGCCCATTCCTCATATTTGCCGCTCCTGGAAACGTCTCTCTGGGAAGTCAGGAAACACGCAGCAGTGAAACACTGACTGTAAACTCGCAGTGAAGTCAGCGGTTATTATAAAGTCCTATACCAGGTACTGGTTAGTCACATGTTGAGGAGGACATGAAATATGTATAATCTCTGCCCAAGGCCAGCATATGGTAACTGGAGGGTTCAGGGACACTGTGTGGAAAAAAGCAAACCTTATACTGCTGAGAGGACATTTCAGCAGTCAGCAGAAAACAAAAACATTTTATTGTTTTCTGACGGTTTTAAAATATTTGGAACCCTGTGTAAAGTTAGAAATGCACTGTAACTTTTGTGTTGAATCCAGCGCCAGATTTGGTAAGGCATCTGGTTTAAATCTTATGCTAATACAAAGGTTATTCATGCTCTGGTGGAAGATTTGCTGTGGCAACTTCAGGGATGAAAAAAGCAAAGAATGAAGAATGTGCATAAGTTCTTTTATCACATTGGTAACTAAACGACACGTCACAATCCTTTTAGCGTCTATTTTAAGTGTCTGAGACTATTCAGTGGTTGCCCCTGAGCGCCTCATCAGCATCTGGAGGAAGATCCACTATATTTCCAATTGTAGACAGTTAATAATTCAGCATTTAATATAAAACAGACAGGCCATCCAGGAGGGAACACTTGTTGTGAATTATTGATAACTCTCCTCTCTCTTGTCTCAGCTGAAGGTGATATAGTGTAAATAAAAAATATTTCTGAAGCAATTTCTCAGCTCCCTAAAAGAATGGCCCCTAACCCTAAATTTACTTGAGAGAAAATCTTCTGCAAAAATCTTTTTTTTTAAACAAAGCCTTTAAACAACAATCATTTAATCTATGGCCATACCTTGAATCTTTGGTAAACAGTGGCAGCTGTCTCCCACAATGTCATTCTGTCCCAAAGGCTAACGGCACCTGAACCTTCACTTCAAACACTAAACTAAACTAAAATTATATATTTGTGTCACTCCTGCCTAGTTTAGTGGAATGCAATATTGTTGACAACATGTGAAAAGCTGACCAAGTAATCCAGGAGGACATGGGAGACAGACAGGCTTCATGGTGGAGCGCACATTCACAACTCACAGCCAATCGGAGCTGAGATCTGCAACTCTCCAGAGATCCACTGCAGCACTCGGCCACGGGAAGGACACACTGACTTCTGTAATGGCCCAGTTGCCTACTAATGCTTGCACAGGCACTTACAAATATCCCTTGCTGTAGCTTTATGGATCCCAAAAACTCCAGACCAAGAAGACAAGTTACTTTTTTAACCTTTGAATGAACAGCAAATTAACTATATTTGTCTGTGCATTGTCTTCTATACATTTATTTTTATATATAACATAATAGAGCAAAAAGACAAAAACAAAAAGAGTGGACCGTAGAAAGTCAGTCTGGCAAATTTGTCCATTTTCAAGTTCACTGCAAAAGTTAGTCTTTGCACTTTGCAAACATCCAGTTATTTCGGTTCAGTCCAGTGTATCCATCTATCATTTATATTGCTGGAGTTTTACAGTCAAATGTGCTGAAGACAGTCTGCAGTCCCACATTAATCTCAGTCCAGTATTTATAGCGCAGTCCCAAAACACATGATAGTGATAAGCTACAACCACAGCTTCTCTCTATTTCCTTGTGAATAATGTGCACTTTGACATGGTGTACTGTAAAATAGTGTGCAACATTTTTTTCTACAGAATTCTTTCCAAACATGAGATTACCTGATTTTTTTTACTTTTTTAACTAACCATTTCTGCAGAAAGTGTTAAACTAAACCAATTGAGAAAAGACAATATGCCCCACTCTTTTACTCACTGTATAGCTTATGTCAATTGTCCAAACATATTGTGGCATATGGCAGCATAACAGCAGGTTAGCGCCTGTAGGTCACTATCACACCTAACACACAAGCCACACTCCTCCACCACTGTTGTCTAGTATGCCTACAAGAACAAACACTATCTGTGACATTTCATTTCAGAAGCTTCCAACAGTAATTCATATTAAACAAACAAATCTACTTATTATCGTGTAAGCAGTGTAACTTGACTCCGAGCTTGATCTGAGCCATGCGGCTCACAGTTTGGACATCAGCCAAAGCTGTTAAGAGGCTTCTCATTGCAGACTCAAAACAATAACTGGCCTAACAGCAGAGGTGAGATTAAGGTTATTACAAACGCTAACAAGTCACAAATCGGAAGAATCCACAGCTGTTTCCTGTTCCTTTTTACAATGTCGAACGCTTCAGCCATTGTCCACTGCTTTGTATGTGAAGACTCTCTTTAGTCTCCTTAATAACGACCTTGACAGCTTTGTATTTTCAACAAGCGCATGAGGGCTAACAGTGAGGCAGGCAAAACAAATATGAAAGACCTTATCTGCCAACTTAATCATAGGCTCTGAGGATCCGTGTGCCCATGTCCCGGCGAGAATAAAAGGCACACTCACCAGACCGTAAAAAGATATGTTGATGATCACAAAATAGATAGATCTAGAGGTTTCATAACTGTATAAACTGCAGAATGACCTCCACTCACCCCTACCCTCTCCTTCACCCTAATGCACTGTAGAAAAACAACCAGCGCTCAGTCTTTTACATCTCCATTTCACAGGCTGCTTCTGTGTCCTCCAGTCCCCGTTTTTCTGAAATGTATCCAGAAGAAAATGATACCCACTTCCAAAATACTCCAAATCTAAAAATATCCCAATGGGCAGAGTGTGTGCATGGTGTATTATTAAAATATGATGTTATCAGTGAGTTTCAAAACGTGAATGTTCTGAATGTTTGCAAGATGAAAATCCAGTGTTCCTTTGAGTTACTTACTTCTATTCAGTTACATTTATTTTTATAAAGCACAAAATCACAACAGCGGTCATCTAAAAGAGCTTCACAACAGTCATGGGTCAATAAAAGACAAGCAGATTGACATTCACAGGATATAAGCATATGAAATAATAACATTACCAGGATTAGGGCTGACAATATAACTTTACAGAATATTGATGAATTCCAATTTTCAGCAACATTTTATTTTGTCTTATTAAAAACATTTTTTTAAATGCAGATTTGACCAAAACTAGTCAAACCACATGCAGTTATGGACAGAAAACTGGCTGTACACCCTCAGGTTAAAACACGCCAAGCTGATCATTGATGATTAGAAATGACCAAATCTTGATCTCAATTAAGCATCATGAACATCTCATTCAGTTGCATGTTTTTAGTGAATCCTGACTTGAACTCCTTGATCTCTAAAACTCCAAAACACCACTCCACTTTATGACTGACCCACACTATTCCCGTTCTCACACTTCCTCTTTCACATCCTTTCATTCAAGCGAGATCTAATTCAGCAATGAATAATGGATGGATGGATTGCAGACTTTCATCTCCGAAGGTTTCTCTTTCTCTTGCGGGATGGCTGCAGTGCTAATGCAGGGCAACATGCATTGGAGATGAGCCCAGGGACCTCCCACACGCTCTGTCTGTCTGTCTGTTGCTTCAAGGATCCCCTCTCTCAGACCAAATCTCATTCAGTCTCTTTTTAAATATTTACAGCGCTGTTTCACTCATTGTTTAAGCTTCGCATTAAATGTCATCAAACATCTTACTTTACTCAATTGGCAAACAGCATCATCTTATCACTAATTACTTCAGTTCAATCGGGCTGTGACCTTGAGATGGATATCCCGTCATTGGATTGACCCTCCTCCTAATATCTTCAAACACACCCCTCAAAGCACAAGATACAACATGTTTTATTTTCGAGGTGGTCATGCGACACTACTATAATCAGTCTTAAAAATAAAAATGTCGGTATTTCTCAATGTAAATTTAGTGAGGGAGAACCAACCCCCACAAAGGCCTGTACAATTAGTGCAGGAGCCAAAGACAGCAGCCCTGTCAAAAAGCCATCAATAATGCAAACGGGTGGGAGACCCCGGACGCTGTGCTGCTCCGGCCCCCTGTATGTGCAGCACACGTCAATCTCTCAATCTCATTCCTACGTCAGGTACTGAGCCTGTCGATGCTGCTGTAGGACGATTAACTGGCTAATCGGGACAAGTCAACTCTAAAAATAATTGTAGTTGGATTTTGATCATCGTAATCGGCATTACCAAACACTTGCAAAAAGGTATTTTATAACAAAGACAGTGGCAATATTAAATCAAAATGTCAAAAAAGAATATTTAATTTGCATCAATGATACACTTTATTTGTTAATATTTTCCATACTTGAAGCCTTCTGTCACAACGTTTCTACCTTTATTTGGTTAAAAATGTATTTTAAAAGTATCTTTTTAATATATATAAACTAGTCGACTAGTCAGCGATAATTTTTTCGATTAGTCGACTATTCAAACGATTATTTTATATATTAAATAAAGACATTGAGATTTTTAAAATACATTTGTTACTGACAGCACTATTCTGCAGCAGCTCCTGGACTGCTGACTCTTTGTGTGCAGCCTTGACATATACAATAAGCAGGGAGTAACACATATTAAGGTTAATATTTAATATAACAAATCGCTTTTTAAACTAGTGTAATATCCTAAATAAATATTATACTTGCCTGCTTAAAAAATAACATGGCAAATTCTCACCCAAGCACAAAGGAAGAAAATGACAGCAATCACAGAAAGAGTGGACAGACTCCAACTGCGACAAACTCCTGCAATAAGAAGCAGCTGTTCCGTCATATACACCAGCAGAATGACAATGAGCACAGTGTAAAAGTGGTGCGGGCATTCAGCGAGACTCTAATGACGCTCAACAGCAGAAACACATAAAATGGTGGCCGTCGTAAGTGGCTGATTATTTATGCTGACATTTTTCACATCAAAAATAAACAGTTAGATGTATTCAATATTCATCACCTTTTTTGGTTCACTATTAGTGTGTGATTCAGAATGTGACTGTTTCAACTGTTTTGAAATAATAGCTGCTTGACACATCTTCACAAAATTGTTAACAGAAACAATCTACACCTGTTTTTTGTTCACAATGTCTTGCAATGAAACGGAATGTAATTTTGAACCTCCCCCCAAAAAATTGTAAATAGCTTGGGACACAAAGGATAGGATTACAACTGATTTTATAAAATGGAAAAAAGCATTGCCCACCAGCACTGCACAGCCAAGATATTTTTACACACATTTTTATATCATTATTGATTTGGCATAGCCCTGTAGGGATCATGTGAGAGCGAAGAAATACAAAATCAAGATGGACTACTATGTAACATGAGGAGGCGTCCCTTTATCAACGACCACTCTCTTCCGGTTCTATCGTCGGCTATAAGTTAAAAGGAAAATCACTGGACAGTGCATTTGGAGAGGCTCCGCCCTCCTTTCTTCGTATGAATGAAAAAAGTGCAATAGCAGCCATCTTCACCCAGCCCCCTTCAGCCCCGCCTCTCCCAATAGCATCACAAAAACGTTTACCAAAGACACAGTTGAAGGGTAGAACAAATAAAACAAAACAATGAATGACGCACATCAACAATCCAATTTATTACATTTGAGCTCTTGCAATGTAAAGCATGCAAGGCCTCCACATCCCCAATTGTCTGTTGTATGTACCCATTGTTAGTCTCTGTAATCATGTACAGCTTTAATTGAATTAAGTCCGTGGCATAACTCACTGTAATGGCTGCAACAGGAGGTCCACAGATTCAACCAGCTGTTTGCCTGTTGAGGACTGTGGCTTATTATAGAGTCCTTGTGTTTTGATGTCACCTTCACTAGAACAAGAGATCTGAACCCGAAGTAAAAGACCCCACATTTTGTAATTACTGCTCACTAATCACCAAAGAAACCAAATTGTAGACAGCACTAAATTGACATGCAGAACTCCAGGCCATAAACAGCAGGAATTCAAGAGAGACAGAATCAAACTTTTACTGACAAGAAACCAAGTCCTTATACTTTACCAACATAAAATAAGACCTGAAGAGATAATACAATTGTAAGAGCACTAATTGTAAACAATAACCACACTCCGAACAAGATCAATATTCCTCAGACCAAGATGGGGAAAAACATATCAATATTAAAGGAGAATAAACTTTTCGTAGCTTTTTTCCCCCCAAACATAAAAATTATGATTGATCCAAAGGTGTTGTATTCTGTATTATTACTATAAAGCAGACAAAAGTGCAATATGTCTTCTTAATTTTTTTTTTTTAAATCTCAAGTTTGTTTTTTTCCAGACAGGACACAGACATACATAAAACATACCCCATAACCCAACAGATTGCAAGTTCAATCAGGAAAACTGCTGCAGTAAGCTCATTTCATTGTACCGGCAAATCTGGTTTCCTTTATGAAAGGTCAACAAAATCTAATCAGCACCTCAATAACACTGTACTCTTTTCTGTCTATCACCTATATCGATGTGAGTCACTGAAACCTTCACTTTCAGATAACAATGCTGAATATATTTATGCACTCAAGAAATTGTATTAGATGACAATAAAACAAATGGTTAAAACGCATTTTAGCACTGCATGACTTCAAACCGATGATCACCTTCATAACTGTCATCTTAATGAATGATGCCTGATGTTTGGTTGATTGATTGGCCCTGTCTATATCCATAACATGTCCTCACCTACATCTATAGAGACTGACAGGCGCAGAGCCGTCACCCATGAGTAGAGCTCAGAGTCCGGACACAAGGTGATTTATCATCAGCTCACAAGCACACAGCCGACGACCTCAATGGACCCATACAAACACGTAGTGCTGTATTGTCTAGAAGGCACAGAATATACACACAGAACTGTACTGGACACATGACAACCAGATGTGACGATGTGCGCGTTATCAAATTCACACTAACTACTGTCAATTCATACTTTGGTATCGGGCTCTATCAATGTAGTTATGTTACAATATCAAATTTGAGTGTTTAGTTTGAGAAGAAACATCACGGTTTTAATCCTCTTACATTTAAAATGTCTAAAATATCATGATTATTATTACTTTAAATTCTTGGGATTATATTGTGACCTGACAAGTCACCATTATTGATTAATCAAATTATCTTGACCAAGTTGACAAGCTCTCTGAATTCAAATCTTTCACTTTCACTTAATTATAGGCCCATATCACAGCACCATACATGCACACACACACAAACACGCACACACACACACACACACACACACACACACACTATTGAAGCAGGGGCACAGTACTTAAAGGTTTTGTTAATAATAGCTTATCACTCTTGCCATGAAAAATAATCACTGGGTCACTGGCCTCTGGTGTTGACTCTCATCAAACCTGACTTCAACATGTAAGTCTAATACATGTTGCTTCACACTTATGGACCTCAAGGTCAGATATTGCGTAATAAGGGTCAGTGTGTTGGTCATAAACTGAGCCTATTTTTAACAGATGAATGACTGTTATTTCTGTGGATCCCAAACAGGCTCAAGACTATGAGAGCATGTCTGATTATGCGCCTGGGTTTGTTTATACAGACACTGACTCCTTACCTTCTATGGAGGGAGCTTGGTCCTGGGCAGCGTACAGCATATCCTTGAATGCCTGAAGGGAAATAAAAACAAATCCCCATTTAAATGTGACCAGTTAAGGAAAATTAAATTCATGTACAATATGCAAATTCAGCACATTATTAATGACCCAGAACTAGGAAACATAACAGCATCAAACTGGTTAGAGCAAAGTCAGCACCATCTGCGTTTGTAGCACAGAACCAAAATTCACTGGAGAGCAATTAACAAACCACTTGTTCTCTACAGATTATGTAACAACAACAGGTATGCAGCTGTTTAAACGTGCATATTTACTTTAACCTGGGTAGAGACAGGATCCTACATGAGTTTGTTTCGCTCAGTGTTTGGGAAACTGACGTTAAAAGAGAGAGGTGTCGTTAAGGTGAACCCATCGCCATGGTGATGCATTTGATGGGAAATGAGGAAAGGCAGGTCTTTGGGGAAATGTGATAACCCTGAACACTCGGCATAATCACCACAGTGAGCCCGGTCTAATAAGAGATGAGTGTCCATGGGGCTGCCACTGACCTGTGTGTGCACGGTGCAGTAAAACAACACATGTCAAAAACCCCAGATTTACTGCAAAGTGTCCCAAAGAGTATAAGTCAAGTAAAGGGAGCATGAGCATTAAATAACAAGAGATGCTTGATGAGACTACTGAACAGTCAAATCATTCAGTAAGGGACACTCGAGACTCTTATCTTGAGCTTGAAAGGATCTCAAAGAATACATTATTGATCTAAAGAGATCTGTGGCTCTAAATTAAAGCCTATGGTGGATCACTTGAGCTGTGTGTCTGAGTGTGTGTAGATCTGAGAGAAGGGGATGGAGTGAGGAGGAGGAGAGTGGAGGGCAGGGCTGGGACCAGATGTCCTCCTGGTGGGGGAGGAATGGTGCGCCGAGGAACAGGAAGACTATGCCAGAATAGAGACGGAGGCTCTCAGCGGTGGCTGTGCACGGCCAGTGGCATACATCAGGTTCATACGGTAGAACATACTGCTAATATTCATGTTATTGTCATATGCTGTGTCCTTCTGTATAGTAGACGCTATATACTTCACAAAGCAGGCTGTGCTTTCACAAACAAACAAAAGATAACAACAGCGTAAAAAGAAAAGAAAAGAATATCACTTATTTGAGCATTGTAAATATTTTTAAGAAGCTGAACCTTTTCTCACTCACTGCATGCGAACTGTAATTAGACTTCCGCGGTGACCACCCACGCACCTGCAACTACAGCCCTAATACCTGTGTTATACAACAGGAACCTGTTGAAAAATGTAATACAATCTATTATATTTTCACAGAAAACCACTTTGTGCATGAATTTGACTGATTTGTGATGAATATAATCAACTACATTTGGTGCAGAGTGGCTCGTCTCTGAGCAACACCTGTCCATCAGGGACAGTGATGGAACTGAACATGCACTTGTCCATACAAAGTACCTGTTTAGCATAGAACCTTATACCGACATCCCACAGGATAAAGAACCCACCTAATCACTCAATCGGCTGTCAATGTGCCCCTGTAATGAGGTGCTTTACTAACTTGCGCCATTTTCTTATCCGACTGACGACAACAGTACAGTATTTCGGCAAAAATATAAGTTCAAGAATTGTGAGTATTTGACACAATCCATAAGTTGCAAATGGATAGACAGCAATGTATAAAACATTATAAAGGACATCCATGTTCTTTTAGCTCCACCCACTCAAGAATAGTGTTTATGGCGGGCAGGGCAGACAGCCACTAAAATGTTATAATAATTGTGAAAAATTATTCACAGGAACATCTAGAGTAACTTATAACCAATTGTTATGATTCACTTTAAGTTTGTTTTAAATTTGACACAATCGGAAGCCAGAAACATACATTATCGTCCATCTCAGGTCACACAGGATCGAGCAGAGGTAAAATGGCTGGTATGGCCATGCGTCTGTTTGCTAGACTTAGAGGCGTTAGGGGTCTACAATAGAAAACATGATTAACCTTACATAAATAATGTTATTAATCTGAATTAAATAATGATTATCTGAATATTGAAATAGTGTTCTAGTGTGTAATATATATGAGTTTGTGTAAATAAAGTTGTTTCCAGAAGGAGCAGTTCAAAGGAGGTTGTGTTGGCCCTGCAGTGGTGCTGAAGTCTTTGTCTATAATTCATAAAGCTAAATGGAATAGAGCAGTCGTCCTGTCATCTATGTCTTCTTTAAAGCTCTTACACTGAGCCCTAAATGTGGTGTGAAAATAAAATACGCTCAACAAAGACCATATTTGCACATGGCTCACAGTAATCCTAAAGCGAGCCATGCAAAATCATTTAAGCAAATCCTTCTGCAGCCAAAATACAGCCCTGCTATTTGAACAAACAAATAAATACATTCTGATAGATTTCTTAGGAATGTGAAACAATACGCATAAGAAATAAAACGTTTAAATTAAATCAAGATAATTGTACAACCCTTTCTAAAAAAAAGAATGTGATGCATTTGAGGTATTCTTTCACCATTATTCTGGGGATGAGAATGGTTTTAAACTGAAATATTACACATTTATTGAGTATGAAGTTTTCATTATCTACATAAATCAATCATTTTCCCACCACAGCCTCAAAGTTTAAAACTAAAAATACATGCACATATCAATATATTTTTATTATTAATATATTACTTTATATATATATATATATATATATATATATATATATATATATATATATATATATATATATATATATATATATATATATATATATATATATATATATATATATATATATATATATATATATATATATATATATATCTATATTAGTGCTGTTAAATATCAGTAAGAATCAATTGTTTAAAAATTAAATCTTCCCACAGTTAGCTGTTGAAGAAAAGTGAAGACAGTAGTGTTTAACTCAGAAAACTAATAAAACGTGAACGCTCCCTGTGGCTCAATACCGCAGTCAATCCCCCATAAACAATGGGGCATCTCTTCTTTTCTGTTTATAGCTCTCTGGAGTGGCTTACAGTTCATTCAAATATGATGTTACAACTTCAAGGATGATTTTTTTTGTTTTCTATCATTCACCCTGGACTCAAAAACAGTAAATGAATGCCTTGGCTAAATTCACGGCACTCTCTGGTCAGTATTTCAATTATAACGGAATAATAGGTCCACTAATAACTTTACCTCATATTGAAGGTACTGCTTCCTCCACTCCGGTGTGATATGTGAAGAAAGATGCTCTGCGAACTTCATCTTGCCAGAATAAAAAGTCTTCTGAGCTCCGTTAAATCCGGGAGCGGCGGTCCCTTTGCGTCAATGCGACTTTTAATACCTCAGTGAACTTGCTGGTTCAACTCCGGCTGTTTTTATTCCACTTCTGGTCCGTCCCAGGGAGCGCACTCGGGGTTGGTTTCATTCCACATAGCCTCGCAGTTTTCACTTCAGGGGAACGGCGAGGGCAGGTTTCTCTCTCACACAGGTGTCGTCTTAGAGACTTTGTCCCGTCCCTCCGTGGGCAGGACTGGGGACACTGCGGTCCGCCATCGCGTTGACTCTTGCCTGCGTGGTTGCGTCAGCAGCAGTACGCGCAGTGGCATGGGGCGTTGTTGGGACCTCATACGAAAGTGAAAGCATGTACAAACAGCCCAATACTAATCCACGCGCCTGTGCGCAACTGTAACATGTGCAACTAGTACTGTACGACTAGTTTTTACTTCTTTTACTACAGATCCATGCAAACGTGTTATGCCTAAAGGTCTAAAGCAAAGTCACATCATTACAATGTTGGTAATACGTCTTACTCAAAGGGATTGTAAAGCAATTGCTCCAGCTGCCACCTTTAAAAAAGGTGTTAAGAATTTCAAAGCAGGACATTAAAGACCCCTAAAAGAACTCAACGATCAGTTACAGTCGGAGTGGAAAAACGCGCTACGCTACGCCATCTGCTGGATGAAATCTGCCAATTGCGAGTAAAAAATAAACCATTCTTTTGAAAGTACAATACAAATTAATTAGCTGAGACATTTGTCAGTGGACAAATTAATACGTCTAAATAATTGCATACGTGTTTTGTTTTTGTTAAGCACAAGAAATAAAAACATAAAAATATACATGTATATATATATATATTTTTAATGGTATCAGCGGTCTAACAAACAGAGTCCATCGTAATGTGGTGAAATTCATATTTGTGTGTGTGTGTGTGTGTGTGTGTGTGTGCGTATTCAAGTAATAATCAAACTATAAGGGTTACAAACTCGGGTGTCAAAATGTCAAGCGGAACCACTTCACTCGTTGACTGTTTCACTCGTGATATTTTATTAAACGGACCGACAACAGAAACAAGTCAAACAGCCTAGGATTAAAAACAAACCAGTCTTTTTATTATTTTACGAACATTTTTTTGATTTTTGCCACTGCTTTTACCATAGTTTGGCCTTTATAGGTTCTGAATATACACTGTTAACAGCGATGGCTTCTGGGTCGCCGTCGTCCTCCCCGGACACCGCGACGGGATCCGGTACGGACCCAGCTCGGCCCGACACCGGGGAGCCGCTCGGTGGAGCAGGCTCGGACTCGGACTCAGACCTCGGCTTGGGCAAGTTTGACTGCAGCGCGGTGGCGATGGGAGAAGACCGACTAGAGGGAGAAGAACTGGAGATGGAGTTTGAGTCTGCGGCGGGTCGAGTCGGGGGTTTGGTCCAGACCGCCAGCAGAGACCAGCTGCTGTACCTGTACGCGCGCTACAAACAGGTAAAGGGTTTTGCTCCGTCTGTGGCACACACGAGCAGGGCTGGGCCATGTTGACAAAAATGAATATGTCGATATTTTCTAACGATACTCCGACAACTGCATTAGAAAGGTGCTAAAATCTGCCTGTTAATGCCTTGTTTGAGGTTCAAGTCTTAGACAGCACGTGAATGGACCAAAGATGGACCACAACAGGGCAGAAATGTCACTTTATTGTGGGACAGTGCTGCTTTTGAGCCTGGAAGCTATTGGAAAAGGACATGTCCCAGTCTTTCACCAATTTGATTGAGGAATAGAGAACACTGATCGGAACACAAAATTGCAGTCAGATTGTTTAACCCTACTACATAGTACTTTTCACACGTTTATTTTTACTCCTTACCTTAACCCGGGTGTGTCCGGGTTTTTAATTATGAAAATCTGGTCACCCTCCACTAGACGTTTCTGTCTCTTTTTTAGATATTTTTTACTAGATTTATTTACAGTATATGCAACATTCTAATTTATCATATCTCCAAAATGACAATTGCAATAATATAAATGTTTCAATATATCTCCCACCTCTACTAAGAAACAATGAATATTATTGCCTAGTTTACAATTTACATATTAATTCTCATCATTGGTCCTTATGACAAATGAAACACCACCACAATAATAACAATAATATGCTGTGTATTTTTATACTTTATCCTCAGGTGAAAGTGGGCAAATGTAATACTTCTAAACCTGGCTTCTTTGACTTTGAAGGACAGAGAAAATGGTTTGAATATTTTCATTTATTTTCCTAATTAAAATACATTTCATGATTCATTGTATACTATTCATAGACTGTGTACTATTGATATGAATTACATTTCTTTAGGCAAGCGTGGAAACAGCTTGGGGACATGGATGCTGAGCAGGCTATGCAGGAGTACATTTCCCTAGTGAATGTGCTGGATCCCGAAGGCAGCTCTAAGGTAATAAAGGGCAACTGACTAGATCGTTTGTTGCAGTTCTATAAACAATACTCACAGTGTAATTTAAAGCAATAGTATGTAACTTTCTGTAGGGAGCACATCACCTGCATGATCACATTGAAATAGAAAGTCAAAGCCATAGTTCTGAACATTCTTCAATAACTATGTGTTCTTGATCATTTTTATGCAATACTGTCCAATATTAGAACAAAAAAGAACAAATATTATATTTTTTCTTATAAAGAAGCAGGAAGAGGCTGCTCCAGGCCAAGTAAGAGTCACGTTTGTGGAGATGCAAGCCTGCTCACAGTCAGGAATAAAAAAAAAATTATCATCCAAAATGAAAACAAAAAACAACATGCTTTTATTTTAGTCTTTTTTTGGGGGGGCTAAAAAGTTACATACTGGGGCTGTAACTTTTGATTAATCACCAATCATCATTAAAATCTCAAACATCAGGTATTCATAAAGGGTTGAATAAATACCCTCCCTGGTCAGTTTACATTTCAATTCTAAAAATATACGATTTAAATTTTTTCTCGAAGGTCACAATCAATCAATAAAGCTCAGGATTGTGTTGTCACACGTCAACAGCCTAATGCTAAACCAATGGAAATTTTAAGATGCTAAAATACTATACTATGCTATACAGTCAGTGTTAATTAAAAATATTCTGACAATAGAATAATGTGTATTTACGAGTAGGTACCCAGCAGTTCATGGGATTATTCCACAGGTCTTATAATGTATCTTGAAGTTGTCACAGCTGCTGGTAATTTAGGATTTTTGACGATGATTACGTGCTCTTGATGGTTTAAAATCTACCCTGCAATACTGATTGTTTTCCAGTAGATGTCAGTGTTGCAATAATATCTAGGTCTTCATCATTCATAAAAATGCCTTGAGTTAAAAATGTGTGCGTAATTGTGAGTTTGTATTATGGTAGTTTCTGCATCTGCTTTTACATAAAGTGATCAGTGACTCTTAAAGAGGACTTTTAACTTCAAAGTCATATACTTGATATATATTCGTTTAGTTTATTTATCTAATGAGGCAGGAAAACAGGGGCGTAATACACAACCTGAACAGGAGATATAACAAGTTGTAGCACAATTGTACAGTTTTCTTCACATGTAGTCCCTGGGCAGCCTGATGTTAGGATTCATAAATACAGACACTAAGGGGAAATTATATTGCAATATAATTTGTAATTAAAACTATGAAACAGGAGATGTCATATTGTTGGAGCATAAGATTACTGCCAAACCATCACTTTTAAGTGCCTAAAATGCAGTCTTACCAGAGTAATCAGAACATATTTATTTGTTTGGTGTCAGTGGTCTGTCTTTGAGTGAAAAATCACCATCTTGACAAACATAATTTTCAGTTTCCAGTTCAGCATGTTCACCATCAGCAATCACACTCGCGCTTTCTTATTTTTGACAACAATTTGTATCTATTTTTAATTTACTCTTGCCGTTCTGGGTATGTAGCTGCTATTTATTTATTTTTGTTGATTTGTTAATACAGACATCACTGTCTTTGTAGTGTCAAACTGACATGTCCTCATTTCTATGGTGTATTACTTCTAGACTGTCCTACATAGCTCTACAGCGGTGCTCAGGAGTCCACTGGGCCACAATAGCACAAATGCCCCTGAAAAGAAGCTAATTGTGTTAGTGTTAACAAAGCACTATGGCATAGCAGCAGCCATTCTTCTGAACACACAGTTAAATGTTGTAAGTATAAGTGCATAGACAGAGACAGAGGACAGAATAATGGGCAGAATTTGACCTCTGCTCCCACCACAATTGTTAAGGAGACTCTATATTGTATTATAGTGGAGGAGCTGCGCCAGTGCATCAGCGAATATTCTGGGTTTCAGAAGTGAATTAGGTTGTCCCAAAAGTGCATGCATAGTTGTTTTGCTTTGTTTGTCATGTTCTCTTCCACTCTTCCTTTTTTCCGAAATCTGATTTGTGTGGGTTCCTTTGTGAGTCAAGGTTGGCCTACAAACAATAGGCCAGTAATAAAGTTGGGCTAAACAAAACGTTTTATGCAGTTCTAATTTATGATACTATATGAAAAATGATACAGAAGATTAACCTGGGTCACAAATTAGAGCACTTTAATTTTCTGTTGTGCCTTTGTGTGTTGCTGGTCATTTATCAACAGTGAGATCATGTCTAAGCCATAAAGACACTTTTTTTTTTTTCTACCTTTAGTGCTCATCTAAAGGTGTAGACTGTAAATATCTATTTATACAACCAACTTTGATTAACTACAACTAGGCCAACTGTTAACTATCACCATTATTTAGTTATCTGCATTACTGTACACTACTTAATTCAGAGGCAGCCCTCAAATCAACAGTTTCTGTTGAAGTATTAACTTTTAGCCATTGAAAAGTCTATTCCGGTAAAATCCTAAAGTACAGTGTTACTTTGACAGGAAAGAAGAGGAGCAGTAAGGAGAACAGGCTTTGGAGGAGCAGCGGTCAGCTCGCTATATCAGGAGGAGACAATAAGGTAACACACAAAATGAGAAAACTATAATAATTATACTCGGTTAATCCTTAGTAAACTCGTGTGTGTAATTAAACACATTAAAATGCAATGGCAACACAGAAGCTTGTTAGCCCCCAGTTTAGGTCCTGTATATGATTATCTTCAACAGACCGTAACTGCTGTAAGGGCCTGTAGACGTCATACACTTCTGATTTATGTTAATGAAATATATTCTCCATTTAGTCTTTCCTGGCAGACTTACTCAAGCTTAAAAAGCTCATCTTCATTTCAATATAAAGAGCTCTTTTGGAGAGGAAAATGAGATGTGTGAATCCTGCAGGTTTTGCCCCTAAATGCCTGTATATGATTAGTATGCACAGTATTGAGAAGAGACAGCCAGAAAACCCCTTTTTAATTACGTTACGATTCAGGGATAGTTTCAGGGTGAAGAAGGTGCGTGGGGTGAAGCAGACTGGGAAAAGTGGAGCAGATTCCCAGAAGGGTGTGCGCCATGATGATATCCCATAGCTATGCTATCTTACTCTTAAGGGAAACTTGCAAAAAGAAAGTCATTACTATGACACGTACACACTCCTTTTCCCATACGCACACATAAACATACACATGCTGCTTTACATTACTACGGCTGGATTCAATTCAGGACATAACCTGCCTGAACTGTCACACTGACTGCTCTGCTGCATTTCAATTTTCCTCTTTCTCTCTTACACACAGACGAGTTCCATATTAAACAGCCAAGCACCTGTTAACCAATCTGAGAGTTAATTGCATTTCTTATTCCAGATCTTGATTTCCAAATGTGTCTCTGTGTAGCTAGTATTGACAAATGGGAGATTGATTATCAATATCTCTAAAATGAGCTGATCAGCTGGTTGGAGCAGCTCGAATTCAACATCTGAAGTTCTCTGTCCAACCTAAACACGTTTCCTGATCAACAGTTTTGTTTTCCAGGCTCTTTGCCGCTGTTCTCATTGTTCCAGGTATCTCCATGTGGAGGGTGCAGACCAGGGCCCTATAGGGGGTGTGATGACAGATTGTGTGGGCCTTTGGCTCTGCTCATGCGCCTGTGATGGATGGTGTGGCGGTGGTGTTGATCAGTGGAGCTCAGGTCAGGTAGATGAACGTTCTCCAGCACTGTGGCCAGTTTAGTCTGATGGATGAAGGACATATCTGCCAGTACACCAGACTGGACGCACACATGTTTGTCCATTACACCTTCGCACACACACAAAGAAAACACACACATTGAGAGACACACTGAACTCTTTGTGCCACCACTGTGATGATGACAGAGTAGCCTGTGACCTTCCCAGCATGCAATGCGGCAAAGTGTTGATGTAATATTGTTTGTAGGACTTTTATTAAGCATTTGATTGTTGTTCAGACCATTTTATTAGGACCTGCTTTTCTGCATCATAGTATTAAATAATTGATGTGCTTTTAATACTTATTTTACATATTGTACAACACCATATATGCAGTAATGTTTGACACAACTGAGGCCAGCCCAGTCCCACCATCAATGAAAGACTGATGAGCTAGCCTATTGATTAGTTGCTGGCGGAGACTGATGGCAGCCACATATCAGGGACACTTGGGGTCAACGTGGCCATCAGACAAGGAAGTGGGTGTGGTCCAACTCCTGGACTCATGAATAAACATAGTGCTGGTAATCAGGAGTATGTAAATGAACGTACTCATACATAACCTAGAAGTAATAAAAGTGTAATGAGTTATTCATAACTCATCACTGGCTGATGAGGATATGGCAGGAAGAGGGGAATTGAGTGAACTTGGAGAAAGAGAGGGTAGATGAAAGCCAGAGGTTCATTAAAGAACAAATGGAAACAAAACTTTTCTTTGTCTGTGTCTTGTTGGTGTCACACTAAAACATCCCCTCCCCTCAGTACTTGAATCAGTACTTTTAATTGGACGTCCTACTACCGTAATTAGTTTACCCAAGCTTTTTAAGTGATTTGTGGAATGTATCAAATAAAATACAGAATTATTACAATTTCCTGCATATGAGGGGATGTTTTTAGTGGTATCGGAAGGATGTTGAATGAAAGTGTCCTTCAGTATTTATTAGTGTGATAGTTAATGTACAATGATAATTAACTTTTCTCTGGCATTGTTCAAGCTACACATACATTTGTTTGTTTGTTTGTTATTTTTAACTTTATTTCTCGTGCATATATTTTCATACTGTCCTAAATCAAACTATAGCAGGATAGCTGTATTGTGGGGGTTATGTTTTTCTGGAAGAGCGGGCATTTGGGACAGAAATGGAGGGTTTTGGCCTTGAGGATGACAGACTTACTGTGTGGGAGTGGTGTGGCTGTGGCGAGTACGAGGGTCTTCTGTCAGACAATACAGCACTATATTCTATTAATCAGAACGGCTGGCACGTGAGAGGGTGCGGAAGGCGTAAAGCTACAAATGAGATTTGGCCCTCTTTTCTTGTGGTTGCCCGTTAGCCCGCTGCCACTGCATCCCTGCAGCACCCACGCTGTTGCCCCCAGTGGCATGAGGTTATTAGAGGCATCAGATAAAATCTCTGTCTGTGATACCAGTGTTCCCCAGAGATCTGGCACGTGCCGCAGCTGCTGGCCTATGAAGCACACACTTCAGATACTTAATCATTTGATGTATGTTTTAGATCTATTTGTAAAGGCTCTTGCAACATTTTATACAATTCAGATGAAAAATAAACTGGTTGAAAGTCACATTTATAGATAACGTAAAGTATAGCACAAGGAGGAATTTTTTGCTTCACTCATCTGCTTTTTTTTCCAGGGAAGAAGATAAGAACATCTTCGACTACTGCAGGGAAAATAATATTGACCGAATCAACAAGGCTCTGAGCACACAGAGCGTGGATGTCAATACAAAAGATGAAGAGGTAACATAACAGCACAGCACCTGCACAATATAGAGCAGCAGTCAGAGTTTAGATTCTGTGTAGCTCGGGGGTGTATTTAACAGTGATAGTGGGAACCTGGAGGCACTCTGCCAGTGAGGGAAAATTAACCTTTCACTCAAGGACAGACTGTTTGTTATGTATGAATGTTCTGCTGCTAATGCTTCCCAGAAAGGCATTGAATGTGCATCTGCTGCGAGTCCTGCCCTGCTCTGACCTGTTTCACAGAAAAATGCAGGTCAAACTGCAAAGTTTATGCAGCTTCTCCAGCGTGTTATGTAATATATTCTATAACATGGGACCACTGCTCAGGCCTGTATGTGTAATTTGTGCGGACATTAACATTCTGAGGTGGTTTTTGAATTGACCCTGAGAATCATTCATCTCTCCTGATTCATTATCAGTCCAACCAAATGTCTGGTTCTCTGCCTCTTTCATCGCAGCCTTCTCCAGATAAGCTGAAATCGTCTGCCGAATCCCAGTCCGGAGCCAGATGGTCCAGAGTCTGAGAGCTTTGTCTCTTCACTGCCATTGTTTTTGTGATCCTGGATGTAGTTCAACCTTGCAGCAGCAGAGGGCACTAGTGAAGTTTTACTTTACATTAGTAATAAAATCAGGGGCCGCGTTCTTCTGTCTGCAAAAGCCACCAGATAATTCTATTGAAATATGGCAGAATATTACTTAGTGTTATAGATTAAGTTCACGTAGTGTAAGATCTTTATGTAGTTTCTTGGTCCCGTTTTAATAAAAGGCCCAGGAGCCGCAATAAGTTCCTGCAGTGTGAAAATGTAGAATCTCAAATCAGTGTCATTTTACTTTACCAAGATCAAGACTGGAATCGGAAAAACTTGAATGAATGCTTCTACTGAAGGAACTACAGCTATTTATTCTGTTTAGAAGTTGATCAGTTGGCCACGATCTAACCTACAGTTGTTTTAGTAATTACATGAATTGAAAGCGTTTAAGTTCTACATCTAAATGCCTATCAATTTGAATTGTGGTTGGACTGTATTTAAAGTCCCATTCAAAGCTGTATGCTATATGAATTTATGTTGTCAGGAGTCAGCAGCCGCACACCTGAGCTGAGAGCCAGAGAGCATCTGATTGGTATTCTAGCCTGGCTTAAGAGATCCATTTTAACATGCAGCCACTGTGATCAATATGATTTAAGCAACAGCGTTGGACTGGGGCAGTTTGCTTTACCTAATTGGCCTCACTGAAAAATGAGCTTACATGGTTTTACTTGAAAAAGGATCTTGGAGCTCAGGACCACAGTGTGTCTGAGAGACTGGTGGTGGTTCACTGATCGAGGGTGCTCCTGGTTTGGGACAGTGTTTCATCAATCACCCATCTGAGCCAAGTTTATATGGGCTGGAGTTCACATTTTGGGCCTTAACCAGGGCTGTCTCATTTGTCTTATGTTTGTTTCCTAAAATATAATGCTATACCTGACAAAACAATACAGAAAGGTACATTTCTATATTAACCCATAATGTTTGTGGATCCAGGGCCGGGCACTTCTGCACTGGGCCTGTGACAGAGGACACAAAGAACTGGTGTCGGTGTTACTGGAACACAAAGCGGACATCAACAGTCAGGTAGGACAAAGAAATATCACCTGTGGATTGTGGCTTTCTTGAATTGATTTTCTTGCATCCGATGGAAAACAATTACTCCATGTACAGGTAAAGTTTGTATGTGCATCCATTTTTTATTTGTTAACATTTTTCTTTGTATGCTTAAATGGAAGAATTGCAGATCTTCGTAACACTAAACAACTTTGTTTTGTGACACTATGCCATCCAAAATGTTGATACCGCCCAATCCCACCGAGCCCCTGCGGTTGAGTTAGCCCGTGTGTAGCCTAGTCTTTGGCCTTACAGGGTTTAGCTGCATTGTAGGTTTTATCTTTGTCGGTAAGCTGGCTCAGCTGCACATTGAAGAAATTACTCTACCGGCCACACAGAGACACAACAAAGTGTTTCCAAAGAGCTGTGTGCATAGAGGCTTTAACTGTAATGCCAAATCAATTGGAAGTAATCAGGCAAATTGTTTTACGTTGCACAACACACAAAATCATTCCACAAATGAATTTATTTTGTGGTGTTTTGTTTTGAACAGGAGGTTGGGAGATTTTAGAAGAGCAGATGAAATGGTCTCAACATTAGGTGCATAGAGAGTACAGACGGAGGGGCTGCCACTTACTCTGATGATGGCACTTGTTGGTGCTAGAGTCATGTTTCATTAGCCAATCAGAGCACAGACACGTCCTTATTCATTCATTAGGCGCACAAGGACCTCTTCACCTGCCTGTCTCACAGGTGTCAGCGCAGGCGACTCTGAGGAAGACGGAATATTAAAAGAACTGGACTGTGCTGCACTGTTACTGGGAGCAGATTTATGAGGTAGCAAAGAAAAATATAGTGTGCTAAATCATATCTCAGAGCCACAATGCCAAATTATTTGCTCACTATGTAAAACTGCAGAACGATGCATTGCATATTAGACGAGCACAGATATTAGACAAAAAATCTTTTATACTAAGGAAGATAACATTTTGATGCACACTTTAATGTGTGTGTCCTTCAGTTGTTTTATCACTGAGGAAATGAAAGTTTGTGTTTGTCTGCAAAGGCATGTGTGAGGTTGGTTAGAGGCCTGACCTGTAACCACACTGTTAGCCTCCACCAACTGCATAGACCCTGGTAAATACAGCTCTAACCTGATTTATGCTTAATTTGTTGATTAAAAAGGGGCAGGGGACTTCAGAGATAAAACAAAAACTATTATTCCTTTGGCTGACAAGGGAAACTGTTTGAAATTAATCAACTGATTGCTTCAGTGAACTGTTCCCAAACCCTGGTAACCTGCATTAGGGCTTGTTTGATAGTTAATCCTGGATCAGGACAGTGACAGACTACAATAGGTAGCAGTGAGCACTGCTCTGCCAACTGTGTGCTGTTCCTGATGTGGCCTGTACATTAAGCCTCTCTCTCCTCATCCATACACTGCCGCGCACTCAGCTAATACACCCAGGAAAGTGGGACACCCCGCCACAACTGTGGGACAGAAGACAATAAAAGCTTACTTAATGTAATAATGGAAATTACAGCTTAAACTCTGCAGTGTGTGCTACAATACATTAAAGAGCATTAATGAGGCATTAGTTAAAAAACATTCCATCATATCAACTGACCGGATCAGCAGAAGTTTACATACTTTTAATGAAATTAATAAAACGGGTTCCGACAGTGTCCCTTATTATTACTTTTTGAGGTGGGAAATTCCATTTGTTAAAGGGAAATTGCAATGACGTTTTTGTGTTTTGTAGTGATCCTTGGTGTGTGGTATAGGGTGGGTCATAGCGCTCATGGTATGTTGTTATTTGCTCTGTGGATAAAATTAAACTCTGTGGATGAAATTTTGCAAACATAACATGAAACAGCTCCTGCTGGTGCCTGAAAATACAAATAATTAGAATCCTAAACAAGTTAGCACTAATCGGGTAAGGGCCACAGTTATGAAGCAATTTTGTCAGTCATATCATTCATTATATCGTAATCACACATTTAGTCCTTTGTGATATACATCACAAATGCAGGGCCATGTCGGCCCTGCATCTAGTGGCATGATTTCCTCACAATTTAATGCTTAATGGTATGTGCTGTTTGTAACTTTCTACCTTTTTACATTGAGCCATTCAAACTCCACGGACGCAGTAGATTGGTGGATTCATATGAGATTCAAAATAAATAAACGTTCTAAAATGTGATCAGATTAAACTGGTTGGTGCCTGTTTTTGCTCGCCTGAATGTGCACTCTCCCTGTGGTCTCTCTGACCAGACGCAGTAATCCCACACCCTCAGCTTATCCTCATTCCACACTTTTGTTTTTCTGAGGTGGAAATCCCACCCTAACCTGTTTCCAAACAGTTGCCATGGGAGTATGGACATTCAATAAGTGACAAAGTGAGGAACTGCAGTCTAGACTGTGCTAAACAGGTGAACTTTAAACAATGTCAGACTTAGCTGATTGTGCCATGAGCTGTGGGATATCTGGGATTAGTTTAACAATAAGAAGGCACAGGTAAAATGCAGGTTAACACAACAAAAACAGCTTGGAAGGAAATAAAAGTTGTAAAAAGAGACTTTTTCTCCTCTCAGTTTTCTGTCCTTTTCTTCCTCTCATCATTTGTCTTCTGCAACTCCCAGGGCCTCTTGTTCCGCTCACCCCATCCTTTCACCCGCCTTCCCCATACTTTGTATTAAAACAACATGATCCATGAGGCGGGGTGGTCGACTCGCTAATTCTAATTAATCCAGCGTGGTCGCACGCCCGCGCAGGCTCCAAGCACTCCCAGTCTATCAGATAGAAATTCATAACTTAATTGAGGTCAGAGCCTCGAGTCGGCAGAACAAAAGTCTTCAGCCAGGACCAGCAAGATCAATAGTAATAAATATCTGACTTGGGGCAGCAACTGTTGGTGGCCACAGAGCAAAAAACAAGATTTATACACATAATCTGAACGGGTGGCTTTAGAGACATAAAAACAATCTGCTCCTTGTATCAAGAGGTGAATTTGTTCCTTTTTTAAGTTAAAATAAGTTTTCACTGAGCTTGATTTATGATGGTTTTCTTTAAGAGAGCAGCATCTATGTATGTTAATGTAGGGAAAACAACAGACTAAAATAAATTGACTAAGCACAAATCAGAATTTAAAATGCACATGTTCACAGGTTCATTAGTTAAATCAATCAGTGAGCTTGTGTCATTCTGAAAATGGTTTTGATCGGAAATTATGAATACAGAAGGAATACAGACACAATTGCATTTTTTATATTTATTTATTATGTTATAAATGCACATTCTTCTTCTCTATCAACTGGGTTGGAAGAATATTTTATTTTAATCAAACACGTCCATTTGTACGCATTAGCATTCGTTCATGCACATTTTTCAAGAAAAGCATAGTAAAACTAATATCAATATTTATGACTTTTCCTCTTGAAGTTGCTACCTTCAGCAGAAGGCGAGTATCGTGGGTCTGATGTAAATGTTTCCCTGTTATAGCGGAGAGCAGCACACAAAGCCCTCTCATGTGTGTCCTCTACTGTTGACTGTAGCGCTCACAGTAAACCACGTACACATGCGCCGGGGCACTGAGCTGATTGAAATTCTATGGCAGAGGCATTATTACACATTGGTATCCCTCCCCTTTCCCAGCACTAGCTCCTATAACTAATGGCTCAGTCAGCCCAGTCATAACAAATATCCAACCAGATTCGTCATAATTGTGTATATGCATGTGTGTGTGTGCAAGTGTGTGTTTCTTTGTAATTGTGCAACCGACCCCCTCCAGAAAATATGGGGTCTTTTAAGATGAGAAAGGCAAGAAGGTGGAAAACTAAAAAAGGGCTGAATATAAATTCAGTACAAAATATAATTATAAGGCCATAACACAGTGCAAACAAAGGCGATGACAGTAGCAGCAGGTCTGTACCCTTCACACAAACATTTCTTTAGTTTTTAGTTTTTTAGTTTTCCTTTAGGACCAACTATTAAGACGCAGATTCCTTTTTAAAATGTTGAGCCTTTCCATGTCCTTCTCTTTAAATCTTAAAAGGAATAGTAACCACTGCATGCAGCACCTGATGTTTTACCACCCTCATTGTAAGCACTTCTTATTGGAGCCAAATTTAGTACCTGCGGCACATTAGGCCAAGTTGTGGAAATGAAAGCGGCTGTGTTAAAAGGGCCCATAGCACGTGGATACAGTTATGAATCTATTATATGAGCACTCAGAAAGGAGCCTGGTGAGCTGACAGTAATAGTACGGCCTAAAGAGGCCATTGCAGCAGGTAACAGTCCTCTTTGCCATCATCAGCTGTTGTTTCTTTCTTATTGGCCACTCTCTGGGCCTTGCCTACACTCAACTATTTGATTTCCATCGTTCTTAACCGTCCACATAAATTGTCGGGAGCATTAAAGCTGTCCTCGACCATTTGAGGCGGAGGTGGAGAGGAGAGTGAGAGAGTGCGGGCTGGATGCAGACAGCCGGGGAGGGGATGGTGAGCATGGAGAATAAACAAAGTAAGTGTTTTCCCTCCATCAGTCTCCGGCACTACTCAGCTTTATGGGTCCCTCACTCCAAATGCCTCAGCCCCCGCGCCCGCACCATTGATTTTCATATTACACTCTTTTATGTATTTATTTATTTCATATATTTCTTTTTAAACGTCATCGATGAGTCGCAGGAAAACAGACGGGGCCTCTGGTGATGTTAATTCTCAGCTCTGGCCTTATACTCTTCTCTGATGGCCATAATGGAGGCTAAGGTGTCCCCTGGGAACAAGCAAGTGCTGTGACACAAGAGGCAAGGAAGTGCCCGGAAAACAGGGATGGAGAGAATAAAGATTAGCAGAAAAGAGCAGGAAGGAGTTCCTGTCCTCTGTTTTTAATGTAGAAAAGTAACACAAGGTGGCATTAATACACTTCAAAGCCATATGTCCAGATTCTTTTCTTCTTCGTCTCGTAGTTGTTGGACTATCTCAATAGCATCAATCTGACTATACAGTATTTTTGTTTTAAGATTTACTTTGATAAGCGAGGGTATGACCAGAACCAGGGATATTTTTGGTAGTCTGTGTCTTCCTTGGCTAGATTATTGTGTTGCTCCAGAAATGTGTTCTCTTATTATCTTCTATATAGGCAATATTTTCCCACTTCTCGACTGTGGCTGCAGTTCTCAACACTGACTGAAGGTTACATCACGCACTCACAGAGGAGACCCTGATCTAATTAGGGGTGGCCAGGACACCACATCCTTTTAACACTGGGGCTCCCTAAAGAGCATCCACATGTGAGGAGAAAAGGCAGATGAACAACTGAGGGGAAACCTCCACAGATCCTTGTTGAGACAGTTCTGTTGGTCAACTCCTCAGATGTTGTCATTTAGAGTACATTATACTTCTTAAGAACTCTCAGACAGAATTGAAGACTCTTGGACTACATTCTGTTTTTACCCTGAAACTACTAGATCTTCTCGAAACCAAAGATCTCACTCGTTCTTTCTAGCAAAGACTCTCTTCATGTGTCGACCTCAAAGTTGAGTGGTGCAGTGCTTGGCAGATTTATTGTAGTAGCGTGTGGTGTTGCCGCTGGTTACAGATGGCTCTCCCTGAAGCTCGTCTCGCTCCTCTCCATCTTTCTGCTGTTGTCTGATTAATGGCACCTGCTCATCATAATGCTATCTGCTGGAATCTGCATACCAATGATCCCCAGTGCCTATCGATTCACCCCTCATCTTTCCAGCACACACACACTCTCCTTCCCTGCACCACTGTCATTATAAAAGTCAGCAGCTGCTGCATGCATTGATCATAAATCATAATTGCTTGTCCATTTTTCCCCTCTTGGTTAATGTTGCTGTCAGGGACTGTGTGAGGGTGGGCATGAGGGTAAAAACAGAGGCAGAGAGAGAACAGGGACGAGCTCTGAGAACGTTCCACTTTTTCAATTAAAAAAATTTATTTACCCAAGAACACGCAAATATTTTATATAATAATACTTTTTGGGTGTAGTGACTTTTAACAATGAAATATGTTGGAACCTATTGCTCTTTCAGTGTTATGGCTGATAAAAAAAAACTTAATTTGCTATTGTTGCTGTGAGTTTAAATTTGTCAAGTCTATGTCTCACCACATTCATGAACTTGGTCACCCTGGTGACCAGCGGAGTTCAGAAAGGAAAATGTGGAATCTTGAAGCGTAAAACGATAATCAGACTTCACCTTTGTATTTTCTAATGAGATTTTCTTTATCAGAGCTTTTGAATGTGTGATGTGATGTGTATTGTTCCTTTGTACTGTTCTGTATTGGTGTAAAAGCCTTGGCTTTTGTGTTTTAAATAGTTGCATATTTAAAGGGAGGTCTCTATGGAGATGTTATTATTTTAGCTTGGACTGTCCACAGTATGGCATTTAATTTAGCTACCCAAACAGGTGGGGAATTTTTTTTTTCAGATGCAAGATAGATTAAATAAATGCCATACTATGGAAAATTTTAACCAAAGTATTAAAATCTCCATGGTGGCGGATCCCTACCAGAAAAGTTGCAAAGGGCACCTTTAAGTTAGTTAAAAGTAAAACATGCATTGGTCATCTAAATCTATAAAGACATCAAACTAAAGACGTGGGTTCCTCCTTGATTTATTCTCCTTCTCTCCTCCTTCCTGTTCTCCTTTATCTCACTGGACATAGTTTCTGTATAGAGGAAATGATAGATTAGTGGGACTTACATTCAGCAAAACTGCAATTGTACTAATAGATCAAGGCCTTCCCATGCTACTGCTAAGCATATTGGCCCACCCCATTAGGGTGATACACTGCACAGCTGCTATTGTGCAAGCCACTGCTGTATTGAGCACTATGCTGACATCCAGTCCGGCATTTCTGCACCGCAAGGGGAAACTTTGGATGACATGTAAAAGCAGAGGTTCTTCTATGCGACATGGCTCCGTAATGGGATGGGAACCTGGGTGCACCAGAGTTAAAGAGGAATGTGGGGGGGGTTGAAAACTGCTATGGTAGTGAACAGACGGTATTGGGGATGTACGGAGGACTGTCTCGTCCTGGCTGCTTCCAGAGCAAATGGAAGACAATCCAATTTCCTGTGATTCCATCAGCCTCCGTCCTGGATCCAGGGGCATTAGGGAACGCTGAGAGGACAGGCCGCTGACCCCTCACCAGAACAGGCACACCCGGAGACTGTAGCATCTCTAACATACACATGTGGAGCCAGCGGTGTGCAGCACTGCAGGTTTTGTGTGCGTGTCTGTTTAACCGCAGATTAGCGCCTGCTCCAGATTAGCGCCTAAACCCCTTACATTTTAATTATATTGTATGCATTTACTGCGTGAGTATCTAGGACTTTCTCTTGGCCCTATTTACCATTTGCATATTTTGAATTCTGACACTGTATTGTTGTTGCAAGCCAACAGCGGTACTTCACTGAACTGCTGGTGATTTGCATCTGTGTTTAGTGATCTGCCCAGTGGGAATAGAAAGCTCTAATCCAATCAGCGGGTCCCTGAAGTGCTGCCCCTCACAGAGGGAAACAACAATAGGATCACTCTGGCTGGAGCTAAACAGAGAAGAGAGGAATAGAAGAGGGACAAATTTAAGACTAGAATATCAGAAATGTTCTATAAATTAGAAAATACTTTGTTCAACCCAATCCCCAATAAATAAAATGGATGACTCCAAAATGATTTGTCATCTACATTTTGGAGTTAAGGCTTACATTTTTCGGAGCCCAAACTCGTATAAATCTTCTAATGTCTTGTACAGCGAGGTCTGGCTGGTAGTAGAGCAAGAGAGGCTAATGAACAGTTTGCCCATAATGGCTTTTGTGATTTTAGGTTTATTTCAACTCCAATGACATTGAGAAGTGTGGAAAGTGCCTTTTAACTTTTAATCTATCTCGCAGCATAGTCATCGTGCGTGGCTGAACAATTGCTTCTGTTCTAGGACTGGAGGCTACACTTTGTCCATTCATCATCATTATAAGGTGCAAAGGCAGGTCGGAGCTGTGATTAAGAACTGAGTCTGCTGTTGATGATGCCTGTCATAGATTGGGCCTTATTACATTCGCCTCTGTCCCAAAAGAATTATACATCAGCCAGTGACCTCGGGGTTTAAAGTAGTTTCACCTCCTGCAAGGAGTAAATGTAGTGTACTTACAAACTACGTTATTTTTCTAAACAGTCCTTGTGGCTAGATATGGAGAAACATGTGCAAATAGTGCTTTATCATTTCTGTTTGTGTCCTCCACATATGACATCTTAATGCAACCCTGGTTAGGTTGTAAAAATGTAGTGCCATTTTTAACCTGTAGGAGCCCATGGTAGTCTGCTCATCCTCTGAGCATCCTCTCATGTCTGTCTGACTTTTTATGTTAATGGCCAAGACATTGTCAATTTTTTAACTCTTTTATCTTTTTTAATTGGTAAATTCGTCTTCTATATCGTAATGTAAGATGCAAAGAAATGTCTTATTATGATGTTTTATTGTCTGTGTTTACTGTTTAACAGTGCTATCTGCTCCCAACGATGTATTTCTATTGCAGGTTTTTAATTGTACTTTTGACTTTTGTCTTTTTCAATTTTTAGGATAATGAAGGACAGACCGCTTTACATTATGGTAAGATACTCTTTAATATGTAATTCTGACAATGTCTAACTCATGGGTTGATTTGAAAGCCACCAAAAGTATTGGAAACTTAGTTTTAACTCATTATCTACTACTTTTGCGTTACACCAGTTTGCTCCCCCTTTGTAATGTGTTACATTTGTGTGCGCCCGTCTGGTTTTGTTGGGTATGTAATAATCACAAGGCCTCCCAGAGGAAATCAGCAGTGGTCCTCAGACTCCCCTGACCCTCTCATGCCCCATCACAGGGGTCCCAGAGGGGCGTTCCTCCACCACAAGTGTGTGCATGTGTATGTGTGTGTGTGTGTGTGTGTGTGTGTGTGTGTCTGTGTCCATCTGTCCCTGAGCGTTCCTTGCTGCTGGTATGTTGCGTCACCTATTTGATATCCTTGCACAGAGCACAAGAAGTCCAGAGATGGGGCATAAAAAGATGACTAATAAACATAAGCGATGAACTCCCAGAGACAAATAGCAGAGAATGAAAATTCATTCGCACCTCTCTTTGCACAGGGCCACACTGCTGGCAAGTGATTAATTGAGGGTTTACTGCTCACCATAAATTGTGCTCCTCCTCTACGGCTCCCACGAGGGCCGGCCACTTTTTACAGCTCAAGGCCCAGGCGAGACACCCACTGCACAGGCACACGCCGCCTAAATAAAACACTGTTTGGAGCCGCAACCTGAGCTCTGCAATCCCTCTTAAAACCTGCCCGTCAATCAGATGTGGTGAATCATTGGTGGTCCATGTGGTGGTCAATATAAGTTACCCTCAAAGACACACATGCATATGATCATATCTCATGCATACACACAACCAGCAGCACGCTGCAGCCGCCCCCAGGCCGAGGTTAAGAGGCCTGACTGTCAATCATTGAGGCTGCTGACATCAGCGATCAGTGGAGGCTCGACCAGCTTTTTAAAAGGAGAGAGCGTTTGACACAGACTCAGGAGCACTCAGAGGAGCAGATAAAGGGGATGAGGTGCCGTGCCAGAGAGGAGAGAGGTGTCTCGAACAGCCTGGACCTGCTAACTGGGTTAAGAAAGTGCAAGTCACCCTTCCTGCCGGTTGTAAGAGAAGGATAAGACCCTTTTAGTGGCCCTCAAATGACCAACAGGGCACAAATAAAGTGTTTGAGAGAAGCACAGGTTCAGCCAGGTGTCAGCGCTGGATCTGAGATGTTCTTTTCATTAACTATAAACCGGACAACGGCCCACTCTTTTCTCCCTTTTCCTCAGCATCGGCCTGCGAGTTTGCTGACATTGTGGAGCTTCTCCTGAACTCTGGCGCTGACCCTTCTATCAAGGACATGGAGGGCTCTCTACCAGAAGAAGTCACTGAGTCCAGCGCCATCTCGTCCCTTCTGTGCCAGTATACGGCCCCGAAAGGCTAGATCTCCCTCCTCCCTTTTTTATACCTTAGTCATAAACTCATTCAAGTCATTCAAATCCTCCTGTTTCCCCAAGAGACTATATTATCCTGATAAAGTCATTCCAATAGATTTGCAGAAGTTTTTCTTTAATTTCATTATGTAATGTGATAAACTGTGTATCCTGTAAGGATCGAGTTACTTTGAAGGAGTTAAACTTAAAGGTAGGGTATGTAGACATTTTATTTCATAAACATACACAATAAATGTATTATAAAAACATTGTCCGTGATGGCCAAGTTGGTTTATGGTCATTTGGTGTTTTGGTTTGCAAGACGATTCGAACAATCAGAGGGCAAAATGAGCCTCACTTTTGGTTTTATAGTTCCTACGACTGAAACCAGTGAGTTTAAACCATGTGAGCCCATGTGAGCCTAGAATACTGGAGGTTCTGAGCTGAACGTGAGACATGGCTTCTTCTTATACTGAGAAGGAGAAAACTTGTATTTGTACTCTAAATGCAGGTTAAAGTAGTGGCACAGGTTCCGTTTTGATTGTAGTTTCTTTTTAAACCAGTACGAGCCCAGACTACATACCCCACCTTCATAATTAACTACTTATATGGGCAATGTCATGATTCAATAAGTATTTCCTGTTTGTCTATTCAATTCATTGACAGAAAAACAAATATTCCCATCATCACAAAATATTTATTGTATATTATATGGTGATGTAAAAACCCTCCTTACCTGACACACATCTGCAAATCCTTTAACAAATCTTTTTATTGTAGTTTACCCTTATAAACTGCCTTATAAAAAGTATTTTTCATGATTTTTGATTTACAGTGGTGAATGCTTTTAAGTCATGTTAAGTATAATTATTAAAGTCATAGATAATACATTTCTGGCCTTTTTCTTTAAAACTGTATGACACTGTTGTTGAATATGAAAACAAACATTTAGAGATGAGAATGAGGAAAAATATATGGCAAAATTAATAAATAAAATTCACAATCTGACATTTATATTAGTTAAAAAATATGATTTTTACTCCAACGTGGTCAAATTCTCAAAGTTGAGGTTTGTATTGATGACTTCATGAGCAAATGGGCACTGGTCTATTATATTCAAGGCTAACAGACAATCACTCACTCAAGTCCTATAAATATTCATTTCTACATGGATCAACCCAGCACATGACACCCCATTTCACCAATGTAAAAACACAAAACCTAAAAAAAGAAACTCCTTGCTCTGTATCCTTGAGCTCAATAAAGATACGACCAACTTTAATCTCTCTAACGCAGTGTTTGCTGTGGCCCAGCCCTCATTGTCTGTCATCGGCCTCCAAGTTTAACTCTTGGAAATCTGCCTCGACAAAAGGTGTCAGATAAGTGCCTGGAGATGTCTGCTCTCGGGCCGTCTCTCACTCACACCCGCTCCTCATCTGTAGTCATCGCCAGCACCTCACTTTGTCTTGACAACTGTTTTACAGCACCTGCAGTGAATCAAAGTGTATGCAGTGAATCCGTGCATGAGGTGAATCAAAAGCTTGACGTGATGTTCGTGTCGGCTGCCATGTTCTGTTCCTCACTAAATCATCCTAAATATAGAGCCTCATTTTCTTCAAAGGGTTTTAGAGTTCAAAAAGTTTGGCCGGACGGCAGAACATATCGCAAATTGATGTTGTTATAGTAAGACATGCAGGGCATAACCAATAAGGCAGAACTTCCTGACTAGAGACAGGCGTGAAGTCTAGAGCAGTAATTAAACATTTTCAACCTGAAAGTATATGTGTTTGACGCAGGTTGAAATGGCTATGTATACTACTTTGGTCAAAATTTTGATGGCCAATCAGCATGAGCCATGTTTAAGACACAAATGACAGAAGATGTGATAGGTAATACATGGCTAAACTAACTGATTTTCTTGAACGGTAATTTTATTTTTATGTTATAAAAATGTTTGGGTTTTGTACTGACATTCTTGTTTTGGACCACTGAGTTGAGGCTGATAAATATAACTTGACAAAACCTGTAATATGCCATTTCATTGTACTTTAGGTTTTGGATTTGAGCAGAGGTGCACTGTTTGGCCATTGAAGGAGTGCTGAGATTAGTTTGGGGTAATTACTTTGATTTATGTTTGCACTGAATTGATTTAATATTTGGTTGAGGGACAAAACAATCTGCTCTCTTGCACTATGCAACTTTTGTCTTCATGGAGGTGTTATGGCTTGCTTTGCCAAGAATGTTCTACGGCATTAAACTAACCTAACTTGCATTTTATTTTATTACATGTGTTTTTAAAGTGCACTGATAGATGGGTAAGTTTCATTTGTTTAATTGTAATTTTTTTTTTTTTCTTTTTTTTTTTTTTAAACCTTTATTTAACCAGGAAAGTCCTTTATGAATGAGCACAGCTCATTCATAAAATCAACACATATTTAAACAATCACATATAAATAATGCCATATGGTGGAACATTCCAGGCAAAGCAATAACATCTCCACAGAGACAAGCTGGTATCGATACTCTCCAACAGAAAAGTTACTTCGTGCCCCTTTAAATAGCACAGTAATTAGAGAGTACTTAAGCATATAGCATACGTATTTGTATTTGATTCATTACATGCATAACAAGATTGTATTTGACGCTTGTTATTACAAGCTTGTTATTTGTTAGGCTTTACATTGGACTTCATTATAAGGTGTAGCGCAATAAAGGGGTAACCAGTATAACTTGTATAATCTATCCAACCCCTTTTAAGAATGATTAATATTCACATTTGAAGAGATGTTTTGTAGAAATTCTGAAGTACATTGGGAGCCTGTTGTGTATTCACTGTGAGTCAAAGACATGATGTTTCACAATCCCACAAAGAGGCCTCCAGCCTATTGTTATGAATTCCATGCACATGCCGCCATTAGGCTCTTGGTGTATCTCTAAAGCCTGTTTGTAGCCCAGCGTCATCTTCCTGTTGCTCCGTAAACTCCGTTACAATGGCTAGAGGTAAGAGAGGGTGACGTCCCCCTCCAGCTCGTCTGCACCACTCTGACACTAAGCCCATTATGGTTCCATTATGGAGCTTCAATTTTCCTCTGTGCTTTTCACTTTTGACACCGCATCCACCTCCCTCTCCAAACCGCAGACTCACACACCCCCCGGGCCCTGGCATTACTCATTCAATCACAACTCACAGATGTTTGTGGGTGGACAAGTGGCAGACATCCTTCTAAATACTCTGAATAAAAGTACAGTTTGGAAGGATTGTTTTGGCGCCATTGCATTGTGTGACCTTGTAAGTGCATTTTAGGGTGCATTCACACCTGTCCTTATTGGGACTTGGTTTGGCCCTGATCTAGTCCAGGTTTAGCTTTAGGTTTAGTCTTGGTTCAGCCCCGTTTACTGCCAATTTACAAGTAAGATTTGGCAGGGTGTAGTTTTTTGTAAATTTACTCCAGCTTGTCTTCAGTTACAATCTTTTTTTTTATGTGCATCTCACTTGAAAGTGGCCTAAAATAATAATAATAATAATAATAATAATAATAATAATAATTATTATTATTATTATTATTATTATTATTATTATTATCATTATTATCATTATTATTATCATTATTATCATTATCATTATCATTATCATTATTATTATTCAGATGTCTCTTTGCAGCTACTTCACTACTATAACTAACTGGCTACTGCCCCAGCAGAGGCCCATACTTGCTGGGTTAGTCTTCAGTAGATTCACAGCCACCAACAGGGGAAAGTGTAAAAAGTCAGTCTACTCCCATTTCTCTTATTTTAGTGTTCGTTTCAAAGACACACACAGTTTTTATTCCGTCTGGTTATTTATGCAACAGCCTCGCTCTCCTCACTACAGCCTTCTCCAAGAGGTGAGAGCTGAGAACCCAACAGTAAGCACAAATCCCACCAAGCCTCATTCACTGCCTTCCAGAGTACAGTATATTTGTGAGAGTGTGTGTGTGTGTGTGAGTGTGTGTGTGTGTGCGCGTGTGTGTATGTGTGTTTAGGCGCAAGTTGAAGTCGTCTCTTAAGCTTTATGTGTAGTTTATGGTGATGAACAAGCGTTTCTGCTCCCCACTGACACTTAAAAGCTGAGCTTTCAGACTCCAGGTATATGCCAGCACACATTACACAGTCTGGTTTGCAGCCTTTAACATAATGTTGGTGGTAAACAGGAAAACAACTAAAAGCTTCCAATAGAGGGGAAAATGCAGAGCTGATTTGCAACTCCAAACACAAAAATAAAAAAATAAATAAAAGGATTGTACCAAAAATAGTGATGCAATAGTTTGCAAATCTCACTACACATTGTATTTGTCAAACAGAACATTTGCCTTTGGGATTTGCCTTTTCATATGACATGGGTTCGTATTTCTGATGTCCTTCTTCTCATTTGTCCAGGTTTAGGAATAGCACAAATGATCTTTTCTGTGTCTAGACCATTCCCCTTTTCCCTGTTCCACATTAAAGCAGCTCTGAACCCACAACCTTGAGTGTGTTATTGAGAGGCCAGTGTGTGACTCCAGCCCTTTTTAAGACTCACTCTGTCATTTCAAGCTGCATTGTTCACCGCTCTTTAGGGAGGAGAAAAATGCCCTGTCTTGGAGCTATAAGATTGACTTCAAACTCCAAACAAATAATGCCTATTTTACATGTTAATTTATTCACTTAAGCTTTGGACCCAAGAAACAGTTTCCTCCAGGAAGTTTGTAATAAAAGCCTCAACGATCGATGATAATGGCATTTGTGCTTGTGTTTGTCATCTTCGCAAAAGCAACAGTGGTGGAGTTTGTGCAGATTTATTTGTATACTAGTGCTGTAAGTGGCGTGTAAATTATCCTAACTGTCCGTGTGGCTCTTTATCTTTGTAAGCCAGTACTATTAGAGTCTATCCATTAATGCCCATATCCCAGCCAATCAATGCTTAAATAAAAATCTGCTCAATTTGTGGCATTTTATGCAAACGTGCTAACTCTGTACCAGGCATATACTCTTTCCTTTTCTTTTTAATGCAACAGGAATAGCTAAAACACAAAGGAATCGATAACACTTAAGTTTGGTTTAGGTTGGCCAGCTCTCAGACAAATGCTGTGCGCAGCTGCATACAAATGAGTCTCACACAGATGTAGAGCGTGGTGTAATTTCATTATAATTCTATACATAGTTAGCCAACACCATAGTTAAAGGGAATAAATCCAGACAAACATGAGAGGGGTTTTAATGCCCGCCTCAAGGATGACCTAACATAGAACTGCATACTGTACGCTTTGTAAAGAAAAGGATACAAATATGACCTTTGCTCACACAGTTGGGTTCACGTGACAATAGCTACAACATTCATCATTCTGAAGTTTAGCAGTGAGTGGCAAAAACGCATGACAGTCAATGGTGAGTAATGACATTTTCTCCTGTGCAAGTTCAAAACACAACTAAAATGTGCTGCTACGGCAAATACAACAAATATAAAGTCTACAACTCTGCTAACTATTTCCTTTGTATCTGACATCAAACAGAAAAAAACTAAGCAAACTGTGCTGCCCGGTGGCTGAGTGGTTAAGGTGGCAGCACTTATGCCAGGCTATGTGCAGCCGGCCGCAGCTCCCTGAGTTTGAATCCCAGCTCTGACAATTTTCTGCATGTCCAGTATAATAAAGCCTGTCCCATAAAATCCTGGTGGAAAAAAGAAAATCAAGTAAACAGTTGTGGAGAATCCGATAAACAGCAGGAACACAGCAGCTACGCTTACTTTTATCACTGCTACAGACCACTATTTTGCAAATCACTTTTCTCTCTTTAAATAAGACATTTCTGAGTCTGTGTATTGAAGAAAATAAAGTTTGAGGCAAATTGAATTGTCTTAAATCTATAACTGCTGTTAGCACCCAGGCTAGCTCAGCTCTGCTCTGTTGGAACAACAACGGAGAAACTACTTTCAGATTCTGTTTTGCCATTTTGTAAAGTTAATTTGGGTGAGAGGGGGAAAAAAGACAGAAATTAGGCCCCCAAAAAAGAGCTAAGAAACATATTTTATCAGTTGTGCTGCTCATAATTCTGCCACTAAGTCAAAATGTTGAGGATCATTATTCAAATAAAATAATGTCCCTGCATAACCTCTATTTCATGGATTTTAGCAGGTGGTGGTGAAAACAAGTTCTACAAAGGTGGTGCTGGGGTGGAGGAGGGCTGTGTAAAATGAGTTGGCCGAGCGTTGATTGGCCGAGCGTTGATTGGCCGAGCTGAACAGAGCAGTGGAGTTTGCACTGGTGAAGCAGCAGGAGGAGTCAGTTTAAACCTTCGCTATAGCTTCATCATGTCAGACATCTATGGCAGAATTTGCTGATTGACTGTCAAGTTACATATTTGTTGTCCTGACCCTTAATATCTGTAATTGCTGGACTTATCTACATGAAAAACTGGCGCAAAGTTCAATGTCTTCTCTGTCAGCATAAAGAGTCAAAAGTGAAATAATTGTTTCATAGTAGATTCACAGACACTGCTGCCATTGTTCAAACCAAATGCACGATTGTTGAATTGTGAACTTCAAAATATAAGAATAATGCAGGAAGTTTGAAGGCTTAAAAAAAGTCTACTGTAAACATCCTGAAACCAATTTTGTGATTCCAGACAACAGCTTTTATTCAGATTCCTATAAATGCAGTCTTTCTATCTGTTTGAAGCCCTGTTCGAAGTTGTCAAGATGTTTCATTCATATAATTTGCACAAACCTCCTTTTGTCACGAGAGCAATCCTGTGTGTAGTTCTGTGTTGTTACATAAATGGTGTGAAATGCCAGCATCCTCACAAAGGAGGTTCGGATCGCACTTTCTTCCAGAGTCGCTGATTTGAGTGATCAAGCACAATATTCGGTCTATTATAAAGGGGCTATTTTTCTCTCTCTCCAACTACAAAGCATATTTTTCCATATTTGACAAAGCACTGTACAATTAGTTAACAGCCTAGGGATTAGAAAAAGATTGAGGAGTGTGCTGCAGAGCAATCTGCTGCTGTGGCTTTGGCTCAGAGAGGATCAGCGCAAACGTCCTGCCGGGCAACTGTCCTGTGTTTTTATTTTTTCCTGGTTCTTCCCTTTTATCTCTTTCCCTTCTCTCTTCATGCATCTTTCTTGTCACCCGCGGACGAGTCACGCCGGAGAGGAAAGCAGCATCAATCACCGTTAACTGACTGACCACTGTCTGCTGGTGGTACTAAATGGATCTCCACAATTGAATCGAGGCCTAAGTGTGTGGTAAATGCTCTCAATGGGTAAATGAATTTGCGGGTTAACTCTCTTTAAGAGCGTTTCAATAAGGCAAAATAATAAAAACACCTTCTACAGGGGATATATTTCTCCTGATATATCGGGAAAAATGTTCATCTGAAACTCTTAAATTACCTATATAACACAGTAAGGCTGCTTTCAAAGAGGATATTAAACAAAGACAATCCAGCTTTATTTGCTCATATAGATTTGACTGTACAGTTCATACCATTACACAGAAGGCATAAATGAATAATTCAGTGCTCTCTTTTACATCTTTTTCAAAGACACATGGCAATAATCATAATAATTAATAATAATAAATAGTGTTCAATGAAACAAGACAGCAGTCACAGCTTCAAACTGTACAAAATTTACAACACTTAAAGATGTCTGAGGCAATAGACCAAACTGAAATAGTGGGTGATTTTAACATGATTTCTGTTTGTTATTGTGAGATTGGGAAAAAGGTTTCTTGATATGTTTTCCCTGTCCTCTCAAACTAAACAGTCCCTTGTATATTATTGAAAGTCTGCCCTCCTTCTCTGGGTTTAAGATTCAGCTTGTGTGGCCTGAACTAAGAATCCACTTCTGACCCGCAGTACGTGGCCCAAGTAGAAGGGAGGACAGTCCCTTAATCCCTCTGTGATGGAGGCCACGCAGGGCTGCCACATCTGGGGTTAGTAAGTAGGTTGATATGAGGCTAAAGCTAAAGCCCTGCAACACTGAGTAGATTACTACGAGAAGCCTGGATCAGACCAAAGAAAGAAAGATATCTCAACATTGTCCCAGCTAATACATATACTTGACAGCCGTTCCATTCCAATATATTAGAAAATATGTAAATGTAAGAGTAAAATAAATAATATAAAATGTATAACTTGATCAGTGTATGTTGAGATCATAAGATTGGTTATTCTCCAACTTAATGCTGTCATTTTTAGAAACAAATTGTAACATTATAGCACAATGTCAGCTCCGAGCATACAACCATTTAAGACCATTTTACAAGTCAAGCACCTCATCAGATGGTGATGAAAAAGACAACATATCATGAAATGGACAGACACACAGCGGCTACCTCCAAATAACATGTGTTCAGAAGCTTCAGAGATACAATATAAAACCTTTTCATGGATCAAAATTCACACTTGTGCCACTGTTTTTCATATTTTTTTCTCCCAATAAATCACTGTGATTCTGCCTTGTGCATACAGATCTCCTCTTCTCGTCCAGACAACGGAAAAAGACAGGGAGAGTAAAGTGCAAAAGAAAGGCTTTGATGTGGCCACAGCAGAGTCTCCAGGCTTGTAGCTGTAACACAGACATGTTGTGGTTTGTCTTTAGTACTTTCACTATTTTTCCAGAGAAAAAACAAAATGAAGTTGGTTTTTAAATAAACATGGGACATGGTACAGTGTTGAAAATTCAGCTGCACTCGCTCCAGTCTTGTACTAAGTGTTGAGACAAGTCTGGACCCCTATTCTCCTTATCAAACTCCTGTCTGGAGAACAATACAAATGTAAAAAGCCTTGAGTCTTTCCCTTGGGTCCCCATAGATTGCACTGTGCTCACAGAGGCTCAGAACTGCGAATGGTCCATCTCGTCGAGCCAGGAGGCAGGGCTGGTGGGGAAGTCGGGGTATCCCGTACTGCTGCCTGTGGACAGGTCTGAGGTGGGGCCTCCTGCCATGGCTCTGAGGGCCTGACCCACACCTCCAGTCCCACCTTGTGCCACCAGACTGTCCATGCTGAACGCCAGGTTGTTGAGCAGAGGAGTGTGTCCGGGCAGAGAGCCGATGGACGACGGGGATTGAGGCAGACCATAAGGACTTCCTGCTCTGATGTCATGGTAGGGCTGTCCCGCTGCGTCCACAGTGAAGCTCCCATTAAGAACTGCTCCACTGGTCACGTCCCCCACACTGCCGTAAAGCCCGTTAGTGTGGCCCAGGTCAGATAGCACCTGGTCGTCTGTGGAGCAGACAAGTAAAATTAGTCTCAGCACATTCAATGAAGACATTACAGTAACATTACAGTTTTGATATGACCTAGTATGAACACATAATGTGCCCTTGAACTCTTGAAAGTAAGGAAAGCCAGCTCCTTGTCAATTTTAATGAAGATGAGGAAAGGAGAGTTTTAACTTCTTCTACAGTAAATCTGCGTTTGTGCAATTACCGCAGCACAAAGTATTTGTTTCATTTCCATCACTCTGGAGTGGCTTCAGTCACAACAATAGCCCAGAGCGCTCTGGCTCTAATTGACTAAAAGCCTCACATGCTTTATGGAGTTTCTGTCGCCATCTTTTCATTTCTCATAAAAACTGCCTTCTTTTTAAAAGTGGTCCACAGACATTTATGGCTTCCCAATACGGGCAATGTGAGCATTAAATAACAAAGGCATGTCTAAACTATCATTTGCATAGCTCTAAGTATTTGCTGAGTTTTTCAATAATCTCCATCACTGCACTGTGACAGTGGCGCAGGATGGGACAGTGTTCATATCAAGAAGTGTTTGAAAACTTTTGGACACACACAGTATTTGCTCTGCCTTATGTGCATTCAGAAGTGTATATTTCCACATCTTATTTTATATATAATGTATAAGTATTCAAAGAGCATCAAAATGTTTCAGTGGCTCAATCTTGAACAATATTCTTAAATTTTACCTCTGAAGCTCAGTTCACTGTCACTGAGGCCTGCGTCGTCAGCTGAGCTTTCCTTCTCTGCTTTTGTTCCTCCTCGACTGCGTTTGACGCTCTTATAAAACTGTGTCCAGCGATGGCGCCCTGCATCCTTCTTCAGCCGCTTTTCTTTTGCTCGTCTGTTCTGAAACCACACCTAAACAAAGCAACAGAATCAACGATCCATCACTAACGCAACAAAACAATATTTCATATTTATAATGAAGGGCTACCTGCACCACTCTCATGTCCAGGCCTGTTTCTGAGGACAGCTGCTCCCGGACGTGTCGTGCCGGCTTGGGTGAGTTCTTATAGGCACTTTTGAGCGTCTCTAGCTGCTTTGCTGTGATGGTGGTCCTGGGTCTCTTGGTCCCTGCTTCAGAGTCATCTGCAACAGTAGCACATGTGTGAGTAACTTGTCACACTACACTATACTGTCCAGTAATTGTTGAATGTTTCAGATCAATTGTCCTTGTATATCTGCTGCAGTGGGACATAAAGCTAGTCAGTTACAGAGCCAAAGGATCAGAGTTATTGGTTCTATTCCATATTGGAACTTTGCTTTACATAATCAATCCCAGATGCATAAAGAAAAAGGAAGTCAACAAATACACCCACATGACAAACACCATAAGGCCATCGTCACTTCACTGCATAGAGCAGACAGAGCTTGTAATTCTTTATCAGTGCAATACATTTTAGTCAACTCTGGGTGTCTATGTGTTTTAGTTCTCTCTCTTATTTATTATAAGAGCAGACACAAAAAGCAGACCTACCATTCTGTTTGGCCGTCTCATAATCCACTTTGCACACCAGCCTCCCGTCCTCCATGAGATAGAACTCGTCCCCAGTGGCCAGCTGTCGACTGCACATGATGCAGGCAAAGCAGTGCAGGTGATACACAAAGTCCTGTGCTTTCCGCACCACCTGCGTTGGAGGGATCCCCTGTTGGCATGACGCGCACTTTGTCCCAAAACGTCTACACCAAACACATAACAGGACAACCTTTAGTATCAATATCACCAGAATGACACAGTACAAGAAAAACTGCTGGAAATCAATATATAGATCATAATTATTTCTGGAACAATACTGGAGCTAAGCACCCTTTTTAATGATGGGTCTTCTGAGTTGACTGGGGAAGATCAATGCACTGGGGCTTGACATGTTTGTATGCTCATGTTAAAGATAGAAAGAGAAGAGAAGGTTCACAAACAGCCAGTGATAGAATGATACATATATAAACCCAACACTGTTTCACTGTATCCACTAAAACATAGTCCTACCCTCTGATCCCACACAGGACCTTAGCTCTCTGCAATAAAACCTCTAAAATATGAATCAGACCGAGCTCACAACCAGCTATGATCCCGTCAAACCAGTCAAACCAACTGAACAAAACGCTTCCCAAATTCAATCACATGGCGGCAAATACTGTAAGAAATTAATTTTCTTTTAAATTAATTCATAAATTATTTGATTATAGATCATTTATTTTGACATAAACTTTTTTCTTCTGTCTGACCATTTCATGCAGTAAAATGTAATAAGAGACAAATTTAGCAGAACAGGGGTGAAACACTCACTTAAAGAAATCCTCTTTGCAGTAGACGCTCCCTGCTCTGGAGAAACACTTGTCGGCCAGCGGGGTCTGGCAGTCTGCACACTTGAGGCACTTGGAGTGCCAGTGTCTGTCCAGCACTTTGAGGATGAACTTGTCCAGGATGTGTTGACTGCATCCTGCGCACTGAGGGATCTCTGCAAGACACACAACCAACGTAACATGAGCGCTGGATTCACATGAGGTCAATGGAGTATAAGGTACCAAACATATTCTACTCAACAGCTTTTATTTATGCTTTGCGCTTGTGTGTTGAATGTAGAAATATATGTGCAAATGATAATACATAATATTATTCTTAAAAAGGGCAGAAACAGCCATATATTTTCCCATAAAGCATATTCTAAAATTGAGTTAGGAACCCCAGTTCAAAAATCCTGGTCAACGATTTGTCTAATTTGCGTTAAATGTCCCCCGTTTCTACCTTTCTTTATTTTGTGTGTGTTGTGTGATGACGAGTTTTTTTCCCAATACCTTGAACAAAACTCAGCAGCAAAATCTAATTTCCCTTTCCCTCATTAAAATAAGCAAATAATCAACCAAAGTAAAATGAGCATTTATATAAATTAAAATATTCATCCAGCGTGTTTTGACGGGAGACAGTAGAACGCATACACTCCTCCCACACAACGGTAGCTTCAGGAGACGTCACAAAAAATGTCCAAGCGCAAACATTTTGTGTCCTTATCTTATCATCGTAAGTCTGAGAAACCCACGAGGGCGAGGTTACACAACACACGCTTCTTCTGGAGCTCTATATGGTCTGGTGCATAGATATTCCAACTTTTTATTTTATCTTATTAAACCAAGTAAAACATGTCGTTATATTTTTATGTTGGGACATATATACTTTACAAACAAAAAATTACAAGGCCTGAAAAATGGCTTGATACTGTCATATTTTGAATTGTGTTCAGTTCTCCTTGTTAATAAAACAAAACAATTAAACATTGGCTGATGTTACAAGCAAAGCTAAACAAAGCAAAGGAAAAGTAGATTTTAGAACATGTCTGAATGTGTGACAGCACTTTTATAAAACGTGAGATGAATGTTAAATGCGGGAATAGATGGAGCTGCTTTTACTGAGGAGTGGTGCTGAAAGGAAAGCAGCGCGAACTTGGCACGAGCTCAGTCCTCGCGCCAAGTCCAGCTCCGTGCGTGCGCGTGCGTGAAGAGAGTAAAGCCACGAGGTCAAGCTTCCTTTCGCTATTTCGTCCCTTGCTCGTCACTTTTTTTTGCATGTGGAAATGGAGTCGTTTTTTGCCCCTCGCACTTTGGATTGTCATATAAGTTATGTTCATTTATCTCAAAACAGTCGCAGACAAATGTGCTTCAAGTTTTTGTACTAAGTCAACAATTCACTGCTGTTGATACATTTACCGAAATGTTTACCAAAAGTATAACCAATGCCAAACCCAAATCCAAGGAGAGAGGAAAAATCTTTGTTAAGTCTTTTATTTAGACGTTTCAAATGATTCCACTATATAGTTCACATCGTATATTATTCATTCATATATTTGGTTTCAATTTACCTCTAATTGTTTTCCACATGCCCACTTCTAAAATGTTAAATTAAACAATACTTATGATTATATTTTTGTAGGCGAATAATCTACATATAGTGTAAATAATGATATTAATAATATTATTATTATTATTAATAATAATAATAATAATAATAATTATTATTATTATTATTATTATTATAAAATGTGTAAATTATTGGTATTAATCCGTCTGAGTTTTATTTGCACGCATTAAAAGACGAGTGTTCATTCACTTGTTTTAGATAAGAGTTGCTTGTTTGTTTATTGTTAGAGGAAAGTCGCAATTTTTGTTTGGCTTTGGTTCGATTAATTTTTTTTTTTTGTAATATTAAAAACAATAATTTTAACGAAAATAAGAATCTAATTTTAAATGTTTAAGAGTTCAAGGATGTCATTAACGCGTTTGATTTAAGCACTGACCACAGATTAAACAGAATGAGGAGAAACAAACCAAAATCATTTAAAATAGACTACACGTATTTGCCGGATAGTGTTCTAAGCCGCTGTGAGAAAAATAGGATTAAGCTACACAAGGCCTGGAAATTTAGTGTATTTTCCCAGGCTAGTTGTGCGCATAAAACAGTCTCCATAAAAACCCTCACTGTATTTTTGATGGATTTTGATCATTTGTCTTGTGCCTCTCGTTTTCTTTGTTCAGATATTACATTAAGCATCAGTATTATACATTTTTCTACATTTCTTGGTTTTCAGTGTCAGCAAATGTCATTGCAAAGGAAACAAGGAGACTGCTTTTCCTCCCTTACAGTCCATTTTGTGTACCAGGATACTGGCCTGTTGGTCACAGACCGTCCATGCCATCACTGCTCATTCAACAGTCAGGTTCACTCTTTCTTATAAAGCTAAAGCCAGACCTGCCGCAGTGCACACATAAACTCAAATCACACAAGAGGAGAAAGGCTCTTACGTTGCAGGGGCACTCCGAGAATCTCCGGTAAACTCTTCACGGGGCTCTCTGTCGGCAGCACCGCCGCGCTTTGCATCATCGTGATCCACCACGGGAGACGCACGCCCTGCACACCCGCTGCGTCCGTCCGGTGTCGCGAACCAGGAGTCTCTGCCTCTGCGCGCAGGCCCGTATCTGTCACTTAAAAGATGGGTACGATCCCGCGTCTGTAGCTCCTGTCCCGGGACGCTGCCCAGCTCTTTTGGATGGGCTCAGACACGCTCGCGCTCCATTCAGCGCTGCAGGGGCTGCGGGCCCTGACGTCACCGCGGCAGAGACTCAGAAGCAGCCAATGGGAGTGTGGCGCGAGGAAAGCATCCCCTGAAGGTGTATAACCCCAGGCAAACAGACGTGGACATGTCTTCAGGGGCGGGGCCAGGTTTCCGTGGAGACCATAAATAGCACTGCAGTGGATCCCAAGGGAGCAGCGGGAAACAGCTCCGGGTGAGGGTGAAGAGAGAGGCTCCAGGGCCGGACGAGAAACAGCCTCTGAGTCAGAGCACAATCCTACTTCAAGATAGGCCAACTCACAATGCTCAGACATGTTTAAGGGCAGCAGGGACTAAGGTTTCATTACCAGGCTGTGTGTATTGACCCATAACCTAAACATCTATTTCAGAGCATATATAGACCAAAATAAATTACATGACAGATTTATTAAATTCAATAGTTGCTATAAATTGGTATGAACGAGAAACAAGAGACTGGACACGGCGCCTCACTTTCCCCCTGCGTGGCCCTGAGTGAGTGTCAGGTGCGCTTTTACTCCTCGTGACACTGTTGATTTGAGCTGCTTCCTCGCTGCCTCTCTCGCAGATAACATATTCCCGACGGAGGGCCGCTGGTTCAAACATATGAACTCAGTCTTCCCCTCCAATTTACTTCAAGTGCAGAAGGAACAGCAGACGTGCACGTGCAGAGCTCTAAACAGTAACAACCCGATTGCAATAGATACTGCCACTATACCACTAGCCTACAACACTACTACTACTACTACTTACTATTACTACTACTACTACTAACTACTGCTACTACTGCAATAATAATAATAATAATAATAATAATAATAATAATAATAATAATAATAATAATAATAATAATAATAATAATAATAATACCACAGCCTTGATATAAAGCTGAATATCTCAGTGGGACATATTTTTCGTAACAATAGCATCCCAATCCCATAAGCCGTGGCTGTACTTACCGTTGGTCTTTGTATTTTAACCAAATGAAAATGCATAAACTGATTAAAAAGCAGTATATGATATTGAAGGAATTTTATCCAACAGATAAACTGCTCCTCAAAGCAGAGCATCGAGCCATCCAAAGTGTCATCCATCCTCTACATTGTGTTTGCCCTGAAAATAATCTCGTCTCACTTATATAAATTATACACTTTCCCCCTCAAATTATCCATTTGTTCAACATTTCAATTAGTTTGAATGCTGCAACTGAGACCCTTTGCTACATCAGAAAAACAATGCAAATAGAAAGGCTCTTAACCTGTCAGCAAAGGCAATGCAATTAGAATAATTGACGGGCGCAAAACGCAAAAAGAAAAAAGTGAGAGAGAGAGACGCGCAGTTTGGTGAGGGTCTCCACTAATGCGAGCTAAATGATGGAGTGACGAAAGGAGCCAGTCCCATGTTAAGCATTTACATTCGGGTCAGTCAGTGTATAATTTAGTTGTGGAGATTGGACGTTTTATCAATTTGACCCGTAAAAATAAATAAATAATAGCCTAAATAAACAAATACAAATCTGACTAAATCAGGTAGAGAGCAATAAGAAGCCAGGGGTGCGCAGGAAGCGTGGGGCAATATATCAAGCAGAGGGCAACTCTGGTGCCATTGTCTCTGACCCGGCCACCTCTAATTAGATCTGCTATTTCAGTCGACCCCGCATTGACATGTGCGATTCACAGATCCATCTCATGAACGAGGACTCCACGTGAAACATCCCGTCCGTCCACACACTAGGCCTGCTACAGTATTATGCCGTATTCTACATGTGACGTGACGTGGGCCCGCTTTGCATAAACAGCACGAAAGCACGAGCGCGGGCTTGACTTTTATGCAAAGACCGTTTTAACAATCCAGTTAAATTAGCTTAAAAATTAGTAATTTAAAAGTAAGAATTTATCAACAACTGTCAGATATTTGTCCACTCACCTCGTTTGTCCTGGTTTTACCCCTCCCATCTTCATCTTTCTCTTCTTGCAGCGGAGTGATGGCAGCGGAATCCGGATAGTCCACTTTCACTGAGACTCCTGTGTCTGATGCCGACATGGCACAGGACGTCCCCGAGCTTTGGAGAGAGAGAGGAGAGAAACACAACATGGAAAACCTTAAGAGAGAGCGCCAGAAAATTAAATTGCACTTGGGCAATTCTATTAGGGAATAGTTATCCCTGACAGCTCCTGTCCATTTGGGTAATTATAGAGATTGGTTGGGGAGAAAAAAACAAATCTATTCACGTCAGAATTATATTTTCCAATTCCCTGATTGAACCTGACCCGTAAAGCTGACACTAGGCGCTAATAGGCTCGTTTGACTCAATCACTGACGCCATTGCCCTTATTAAAACACTGACCCAGATAAAACGGAATCTGCTAACACAAATATTTTGATGCCTATCTATAATTAATAACAATTATTGTCCATAGATTATTATTATTATTATATTATTATTATTAGCCTATTATTATTGCTAATGTTGCTAGCAAAATAAAGTTTTATATTATTATATATACATATATATATATACACACACACACACACATATATACACACACATTATATATATACACACACACACACACACACACTAATATATATAAAAATGTAATATATATATGTGTGTGTGTATTGTGTGTATATATATATATAATTATATATAATATATATATATATATATATATATATAATTATATACAAATAAACAAATAAATAAAAATAAAATAACCTCTGATTGACTGTAGGCCTTGAACTGTCCCTCCCTCAGGATGAGATGTTTGGAGATGCTCTGGTCACTGAGGGGAGGGGCAGCAGTATGGATGAACCTGACCTACTTGGCTTTTGCCTTTAAAAGGCTCAATGCTAAAATCCAAAAGAAGATCCGGCTTTAGTTTTGATGTGATATATACCAACACCATATATTAACCTGTTTTTCATAATTTATTCAGCCCTCCTCCTCCAGCTTTGTCCCCAGCAGAAGCTTTATAGTATTATTAAAGTCAGAAAGAGAGATGACAGAAAAATGCATCTAGCCGCTCCTGAATTTTAATACCAATGGCCCAGGGGCAATAAACATGGAGGCTGAGCGTACAGCAGAGGAGCCATCATAAACCCCACATTGTCTAATTTATGGAAGAGAACAACAGGGCAACAAGGTGAGTTTTTTACCCTTCACTGAGATCTCAGACGACAACAATGTCTAATGTTTGTGCTGTTGATGGTCCTCACACCAATGCAGCGGTTGACTTCATTGACAATTTTTGTACTTATTGCACTTTAATTAAAATTGTGTGATGTTTCTGTGTTTTTTTTTTTGCCTTAACTAGGCCTCTTCCCAACATGGACGTAGTGCTGATAGGATGCAAGATGAGGTGCAATAATACAAAGGTAACTACATCACTACATCTGAGGGGCTGAATTTCAAATAGTAATATTCTTTTTAAATTCTTTTTAAATTTTAACAAAAAATTAAAGAAAACAAGTCTTGATTTCAAACGTGAAGACTCTGTCCTCAATGTGAACTGCTGTCTTCTGGCAGAGCCGCAGACCGACATTTCTGCTGCCAAGTTCCTCATTAACCCTCATTATAGTGAACCAGCACTAAGATCATGCAGTGCTGTAAGCTCAGATGGCTGGTCAAGGGCTTGGAGTCAGAAGCTTCAGGAATCACTGAGCCCAATCCCTTTACAATTACAGGCAACATTTAAACAGATAAATAAGATTTCTGGAGAAGCAAATGCAAACGAGTTATGGGTAACTATAAGTTAATGAAAATCTTAGTCATAGTTAGAAGAAATAACAGCAGAGGGTCACAAGTCAGCACACGTGTTGTGGTCTGGTATAAAACTTTTCCTAAACCAATATTTTAATCACAGCAAATCATCAGACACAAAAGTGAAATAAATTCTATAAAACACAGGAATTATGAATGGGTTCACACTTGCACATTAAACACATCCAAACTGGGACTAAACCAGGACTAAACTCAAAACTATAGCTGGACTAGATCAGAACCAAACCAAGTCCACATCAGAACTAAAATGGGCAAAATATAGAACCATAATGGATCAGACGTTTAGTAGTTGTTCCCTCCAAAAATCTATGAACAAAAGATTCATAAATTCACCTTGATATGTCGACTACAAAGAACAAACAACGGGCAATAAAATAATATTGAGGTTTGATTTAAATGTTGTAATAACCAATTAACTCGATAGAATCCCATTTATGTAATCATGCATGTTATACATTTAATTAAATTGCACCATTTTGGTGTTGTTGGCTGTAAAGACATGTGCATTGTTAACATGGGTACTTGTTAGTCCAAAAATATGGGCTGATGTGGGCAGAACTTCTGAGATTGGGAGATTAGGGCACAGAGGTCACGAGTCAAGGGAATTTAAATGTTCCTAGAAAGACAAACCTCAAGATCAAGAAGCACTTGTCCTTCAAGTTAGCCAAATGTAATCCAAGCAACATCAAACCCAGCTCCTCCAACTACTCATCCACCTCTTTCATCCAAATCATCCATCCCTCATCAGAAACACAGTCCGGTCCCCAAGGGCTGCAGTGCCCACCTCCAAGTGTGTGAGGGAAGAAGGCCCACCAAAGCTGATTACATTTTAATAAAGTTTATTATCTGCAGAGAGCTAATCCTCAAGGGTAATCTCTCCCCCTAAAGGAAAGCTGGATTATTCACTTGCTATAATCCAAATGAAATTGTTAGGATTTAGTTTGTGCAGTACAGCAGATGGCAACAGGCTTTTTCCTCCACCCTTAGATAGTTTAACCCCCATTTTATACACGTGGCACCCTGGTTTACCCCGTTGTCTCCCAGTCATCTTTATCAAAACAAAAACACAAACTTGTTATTCCCATATTTAAATCCAATCACCAATAAACATATTTTGGACACACAAAGAATGAAAAGTGAAATGAAAATGTAAAAATAAACTGATCAAATTGCAGTCTTGTTTGGGGCTTACCTAAAGATGACAGCAGTTATAGTTATAGTCTTTATAAAAAATAATTTTATTGTTAGCTTAAAACATCAGATAGATGCAGACATTTGAATTGTGTCCAGTGTGAACGTGTGTGTGTATGATGTAATATTCAAAGTGGTGACGCTCCATCTTTTTAGTAACACCATAAATTATCTCATGGCCTGTTAGACCAGTTCAAATACAGATCCATCAACCACAAAATTAACCATCAGTAATAATAGACAAGTGGTTAAAATGTAAAGCCTGATCAATATTTGAAGCTAAAACATACGGCAACTAGCTGCTGTTGTCAAAGTCATAGTTCATAGTTATTTTATCTTTGTGCTTATTGTGTATCAATGGACAGTAATTTTCCTATAAACATACAGAATAAAACAATAACAAAAACATATTTCATAATCAAGATTTGGGGATAATTGGATAAAACATTCATCATGCCTGCCTATACAGTTTAGCCTCTTTCTATTGGCAATTTGTGAAGAAAAGTGTTAAGACCATATTCATCTAAAAAGGCTATAAAAATATAATGTTAATGTCCTGTTATAGTTTATAATTAGTCATGGTTGAGTGGTCAAACAGAATTTAAAAAAAGTCTTCTTCTGGTCAGGAGAAATTGTAAAAAATTGGCACTCATATTGATATAAAATGCCAACATTTCCCTTTTCACCTGGAAACTTGGATGGCAATGGAGACTGTGGTAGAAGGCAACGTTTAAGTGGTGAGCTTAAAAGCCACTAATCTAGAGCCAGCCCATTTAGCCTGACACTGGACTGTAGTGTGAACCAAAGGTAGACGGTCATTAGTTCAAAATAGAGACACTTTTGGTCGCCGTATCCTCAGCCGGTGTTTGAAGAACAGGTACATGGCCAGGAGACACATCGAGGACAGGAAATAGAGAATGACGCAGAGGCTTATGTCCACTTTGGAGAAACCTATACTAAACATGATCACCCATCCTTTTCTGTGGCTCTCCTCTGCTTTTGCATCATACACCTGTTGTGACAGTTCTCGCTTCTGGAGACGTTTTCTTTTACGCTTCTCAAAGTCAGGCTCAATAGGCTCCAGGCCCACCATACCCAGGCCAGAGTCAAGTCCCAGCCCGAGTCTGAACACGGGTGCTGGTTCCTGTTCCTCCTTTCTCTGCAGCGTCCGGCGTTTGACCCGACTGGAGGCAGCGAGAGCCTTGGCCCTGTAGTGCTGGTTCACAAAAGAGTCCAGATCCACAATCTCCTCTGGTTGCTGCCTCATTCTCATGCCCACAATAACAGGTCTATTTTGTGCCCGTTTTTGACCTCTCTCATCCATGTCAGGTTTGGCCCAGGGAGAAGTGTCATAGTTGTTACCACCCGCAACGTCCTCAGCAACAGCTTCATCCTGTGGGCCTTCTTCATCCTCCTCTTCCTCGTCCTCCTCTTCCTCTTCTTGGACAGTAGGAAGTAGAGACAAAGGATTCACCGTTGTGGCATCTTTGTCTTCTCTTTTGGTGCGTTTCTTAGCCTCAAAAGCCTGTTTTTCTCTCTGTTTTGCAAGAATTAGGCTTTCGTCATCGAGATAGTCTAAAGTGGAAAAATGGTTTATGGTTAGTGAAGTCTGTGACAGTTATTAAACACTGTACATTCAATTTTAGATCAAGTTTGTACCTGTGAGAATGCTGCTATTGGAAAAGTAGGTCGTGAGGAAGGAAAGAACCTGATCCAGATCCCATTTGTGTTCTCCATTGACTTTGACCGCGTGGCACAGCGGACACATTTCAGGAGCTGGCCACTGGATCTTTGGGAAGTAAGGGTCCTCACTTAATGCACCTAGAAAAGTACACGGAATAATATGTACAATGTAGTATTTTTACTGATCATGCATTTCACTATGACCACCAGCCTATTATAAGTGGTGATGCCAATTTCTAAATGCACAGAGAAAATTCTAAAAGATACTCTCCCATTATCCAACATTAAAAAAATATGCTTGTCTGTTATATAGTTATAATTTATGAACATCTATCCATTTCTGTCTGCTTTATCCGGGGCCTAGTCACGGAGGCAGCAGTCTGAGCAGGGAGGCCCAGACTTCCCTTAACCCAGACACTTCCTCCAGGCCACAGAGAGACATAGTCCCTCCAGCGTGTTCTGGGTCTTCCCCGGGGCCTCCTTCCGGTGGAACATGCTCGGAACATTTCCCCTGAGGGGCGTCCAGGAGGCATCCGGAACAGATGCCCGAGCCACCTCAGCTGGCTCCTCTTGACGTGGAGGAGCAGCGGCTCTACTCCGAACTCTTCCTGTGTGACTGAGCTCCTCACCCTATCTCTAAGGGAGCGCCCAGCCACCCTGTGAAGGGGACTCATGTTGACCGCTTGTATCAGCGATCTTGTCCTTTCGGTCATTACCCAAAGCTCATGACCATAGGTGAGGGGAGGAATCACTGCAGACACTGCACCGATCCGCCTGTCAATCTCACACTCCAGCCTTTCCTCACTCGTTAACAAGACCTCGAGATACTTGAACTCCTCCACTTGGGATAAGGAACCCCAACCCACTTGGAGAGGGCAAGATACCTTTTTCAGGTCAAGAACCATGGCCTCGGATTTGGCCGCGCCACACTCAAACCGTCCCAGTGCAAGTTACAGGTCCTGGTTTGATGGGGCCATCTAGACAACAACATCTGCAAACACCAGAGATGAGAACCTGTGGTCCCCAAACCGAACACTCTCCGACCCCTGACACCCCCGGTCAATGAGTCCAACATGCACTGGGAACAGGTTTGTCTTGCTATGGACATCCTTGAATAATTATTTTATGTTTTGAACATTTTAAATAGCTAATAATGATCTAAAACAAGACACAGGTAAGCCGACCATCAGCTGAGAACTGCGGCACATTTCCTGCCGGACCATGTTGACGGCCCAGACTATGGAGAGCTGCAGTTCATGGTAGCAAGCAGTGCTTTTTTTGTATTAATTGTGTCAAAATAACAACTGTTGAATACTACTTGTATCACAGTACAACAAAAAGTACAGAGCAGTGGGCGTATATGTGGGGAAGGGAAATAAAGGAATTTTAAGAGCAATGGCATTTTGAAAGCAGGAGAAAATTACTCAAACATGCATGAATCACACTAAATTAAACTTAGAGTGGGAACAAAAGAAAGGAAAAGAATTATAAACAATTATAAGTTAAAAGTTCTTAAAAGTCGATATTGCAAAATATGTCTCATTTATATGACTTATTTACTTGCACTTGTACATTAACATTAAGGGAATAAATCTCGCCTTGAGGCTGAATGCATCTCACTTTGTAACAGTTACAACAAAATATATAATCTTAATTTTATGCATGATTGTATGATGTATGCATAATACCGTTTACATAAAAAAAACAAAGATCAATACGCCAATATTTCTTTACTTTTTGTCACCAACAAAGTAAGATTACAACTATTGCGTTTACCTCGTAAATAGAGCCAAACAGCCGACTACTTCATTAATTTGCATGAGACCCTCGAGGTGAAGTCTACACTCAGATTCATTGCCACATCCAGTAAGGAAACGGCTCTTCCAGTCAGCAGCTTTATCTATTGTTGTACGTTCTGTGCGCCTTGTTGTAGCGTATACTCACGGAGCTAAGTGCTTTGAGGACTGGATGCAATCTGCTGTTGAACCCATTTGATCTTGTCACGAGCCTCGTAAAAACTAAGTGCCTATATGCATATGTGTACGTATGTGCCTAAGTGTGTATATGTAAATCATGCGCCACTGTGTGTGTAATCTGTGGATTGATATTTTTGTGGGTTTGAGTGTGTGTGACAGCAACTAACAATGATCAATGGGCTTGTGGGACATCCCAGTGGGAGGTCTGCTGAAATAATAGATGTGGCCAAACTGGACAGTTTAGCCACGCGCACACACACACACACACACACACACATAATCCCCATTTAGAAGGAGCAGACCACGTGCTCTGGACCACCTGTCCCTTCACAACATTTGGAGAGCAAGTCCAATCTCCAAATTGAACATGAAACTGGTGGAAAGCTCAAGGGAGGAGGAAACCTTTTTCAATCAATTAAAACTTTTTCTTTTAACATGTTTTCTTTCATGTCTTGTCACCCTCTCACAACAGATCTGCACTACGCACTGGCACAACTGTGTTACAAGGACACACACGTGGCAGCTTCTGGTAATAAATTGCCTGTTGTCACTGGCAGAGTATTGTGTGTTTGTGTGTACGTGATAAAAAAAACAGCAGAGCAGCAGCAGGTCTGTCACTTTACAACACTGTCAATTTACATCCTCCCACACCTCTCCCCTGCGCTCCGCCACTCACGATTAATCTCCGTCATATGCATGTGTGTACGCACTCTGCATACAGTACTTTACATAAAGGATACATCAATTTTACTAGCGCCTGGATAGGCCCAGCTGGTGGGAGGGGGCCCTTATACATATCAGCAGGTGAGCGTGTGGACACACATACACACATGCACACACACAACTGTTTCCTTATTCTAATCAGCTCACCAGGTTTGCAGCCAGGGTGACTTTAGCCATAGCAGCGATATTGAGATTGCCACAATGGCCTGTCACAAGGATGTCATCACTGCCGCGCATACATATTCATCAGGTATAAATATGTATTGTTCAGCATGTCCAACCAGCTTCCTCAGCACTAATTCTGAGAGTGAAGTTTGCACACTATACCCCAGACTCGGCTGTCATGATAAGAGAGTCAGGAGTTTTACAGAATAATATAAAGGTGACAATATGACAAAATCATGGCTTTACATTCAGATAAATATAAAGCCACTGTAGTAGGTTAGAAGAAGAAAGAAGGGTGTTGCAAACAACTTAAAAGAACACTGGGACTGGAATGGCATTTAAAATGCACATAAGTTCAATGACACAGCTTCAAATTCATTGAATTACGTATGAACTTAAAATGATTTATAATTATGAAAAATGAATAGTCATAATACATCATAGGTTAATGATAATCTCACACAAGCTATGTCTATGGCAGTATTAGTCCAAGTACATCAGGTGTCAGCAGATTTAAGCTTCAGCTTCCTGCAGTGGCACTCAGGTTTGTCTGTGGATATGTGAATCATTCTCCGCCTGTTGACAAGCAGCAACAGGACGGCGCTGCCACTGCTCTTAATTCTGCCCGTGCAGGACGGCTCAGGGCCCTAGGGCCTCTTTGTTGCCAGCTAAATTAATTGTTGGGTCGCTTTACAAATAGCTGCTCTTTCATGCATGGCTGCTCCTCAAAAGGAGGGGCGGGTGGCCAGCTAAAGAGCTTCTCTTTAGGACAGGGCACAGGAGGGGTAGAGCGGGCAGAGCAAGAAGCCTGCAGTCCACTGGGACATGCTGCCACTCACGGCTCCGAACGCAGCCAAACCCTCAGCTTTGCCCCTCGGCTGCACCCCTTTTATCCCTGTAGACCCCAGCCTGCTCTCCATCATGTCTACTCTACTCCCCACAACACGCCAGCACTTGACCCGTGCCGAGCGCCTGTTGGGAGGCGTATGACTGGTTAAGAGGAGGGGCTGTGGCTCGTGCGGTGGTCTCTGCCACCTGCTGTCACACAATACTCTGGGCTTTGTGTGTGTGCCGCAGGCAGCTGGGCTCCTCCGGGACCTGTTCTGTGAGGATGCTGTGCTATTACTTGTTAAGCGGAGAATATGAGTCTCAGGGGAGGGTGAGCGCAAAAAGAAATACAGCAATATGGAAAGAGGGGGAAGACGGATGGGACAAGCCTGAGCACTGCTGGAGTGTCAAGGGAGCAGACACCAAAAGAGAGGGGTGTCCTGGACCTGCTGCTCACCACACAAGCTGTCCCTGAGAGACGAGTGATGCCACAAAACAGTAATTTAACAAAGTGAGCTGTTAATGACAGTCGTGTGCCTAATACATAAGATGAGACCAGACAAAAGAACAGGCACACTCCAGAGAGTTGTTTAGCTCTTTGGAATCAGTTGAGAGGGTGATATGAACACAGTGAAAAACAGAATTCCAATGCCATTCTAAATTAATATAAAATCTGGGCATATTAAAAATGTGTGGCAGTCAAAAAGAAAATACAAAAAATATTTGGAAACAAGTTCAAACCAAGCACATACACACAATAATTTAGCAACCAAGCTAAACTGGATATTGTTAAGTGAGGTCATGGAAATGGTTGAGACTTAAACAAATGATCCTGGAAAGACTAAGACCAAGCGACAGCTGGTGTCTGATCTGAGGATCCGTCTTCCCTCGACCCCTCACCCTCTTTAGTCTTACTACTAAAAAGACATGAAGCAAAAACATGCTTTTGATGGCTATCCAAAACAACAATATTTGAAAGAAAAAAATCGTACCTGCGAGTCTGTTATTGACCCGGTTGTGTCTTGACCAGAGCCAGAGAACAGCAGAGGATGAAGTGGAGACCTCAGACATGCTTTCCTGGGCCATGCTCTCAAAGTGCTGTGCACAGGCTCTGCAGCCGAAGAACACATGCACAAACCCCCTCATGGCAGTCAGCACCTCCAAACCGTCTGAGAGGAACAGCGCCAAAACATTTAAACTCTGTCTCACACTTCTTATTAAATGTGAATGTCATCATGATAATGTACGAGTATTTATGTACTAATTAATAGAAAGGATTAAACGGTTTTGCATTATCTCTAAAGGCCAGGCATTGACGCTTTCTCATTAAATGAAAAGGCTATATTGGTTAATAACTGGTTGCAAAAACAATCTCAATAAATGAGAGATTACCTGATTTTTAAAAAAGGTGGATTTAGTTACTAGTGAGTTGTATACAAAACAGCTGCCAGCCGCTCGCCTGGTTGCTGTAGTTGGGACTATCCTTTTGAATTTGCTTCAGTGAAAAGCCTGCTAATGGCCTGGTATTCCCACGGTTATGTGGGCCAGGAGTCAGAGAGAGCTGGGTTAACCCCATATTGTGATGAATAATCTATGTGAATAGGATCACCCAATCTGGATATTAAATACAGTTAACACTCCGTGTGAAAAATGGTCCCACTGTAGTCTCAGCATTTTCAAAGTTAAATAACAATACAAATATTTGTACACATTTTGCAAAACCCTCAGATGAAAGATTTAGTGCTGCACATTCTAAGAGAGCAACGAGTCTCTTTGTAGCATTTAACAAAATATTATAATGCAACAGTAATTAGTGTTTATTTACAGTTGAATATCTTAAGTACAGTCAGCATGTCTATTATTTAATGGTGTGTTGGGCAGATGGAAACTCTTTGGACATGTCCATCTGCAAGTCATAGGACGGTCCGTAAACCTCCGGATTAAACTCTGTGTTGTGGGAGAGATTAACCACTCTGGCGGGAGCCCAGCCTTCGGTCATCTGCCTGTTTTATTAACCACTAACATCCCACTAATCTAGTATAATCCCTTCACACCATCACAATTAGGCTGTACTTTAGTTAGAACAAAAAAATAAAAACTGACTAGAACAACTGAAGGATCATTCTTTTGATGTTAAATTAGGTCAGTGAGACAGACATTCCAGGAATATTTTGTTAACAAAGAGACAGACTCATCACTTCCTCCACCAGTGAACTCCTACAGACTCAGGTGCACCTCATATTGTACAGGTAATTGTTGTATATGTAATAGTAAATAGTATTTTACATAATAATAATAATAATAACAACAAATGAATGAATGAATGAATTACAATAAAAATAAACAATAACAATAAAAATAAATAATAAAAATAATAAATAATAATAATAAAATTTTCAAACCAATTCCACCACACTGATATTATATTATTAAAGTATTTTTCAACTGTTGCAATTTGTTTTTGTCTTATATTAAACACAGTTAGACAGTTACCATTTGTGGTATAGATCCTTTCAAAGAAAGGATCTATACCACAAATGGTAACAAATGGTTTATCAGAATTCCAGAATAAAGGCAAAAGTGAAATGGACCCTAATGTGATTTTAACAGAGAAACTGGAATTAACCACAGAATATCACGACATATGAAACATCAAAGTGGTTTTGGCACTTGTGTGAGTGATATCAGAGCCTGGATCGAACACATTTACTATTGTGCTTTACAGTACTGGGTATATAATCGGAGATCGGCATTTTTAATAAAAGAAATATCTTGATTTTTAGGTTTTACTGAACGAACACCTACAGAAATGTTGACCCACAATAGTTTTTGATTTTATCTACAGCTATATTACAAACTTAACCAAAAATGATTCTTATTTTTGAAAAATCAAATATAATTTTGAGTGTTTGTCTGCTGATACCTGATGCTCCGGAGTTCATGGCTTGAACTGTGAGCACATGGAAGAGCGTCCAAACTCCACATGGGTAACCTCGGAAGTGTGGCTGAGAGCCCTGGCAGCCCACCCATTTCACCCCTTCAGGTAACGCCGTGCCTGGGGCCTGGAAGAAGAGAGTTCAAAGTGAAAACAAAAGGAAAACTGAAAGTCTAACGCAGTACATTGCTTGATCCTGCACTAACCAGTTTAACCTAGAGAGAGCGGATCCATGTACTTTCCAAATCAATGACAAGTCAATCCCAGGTTAATGGCGCAGACCTTCGCTAATGAACCAAGCCGCCCAGATCTCTAACCAAGAGCCCAACTGAATCCAACAACATATTTTCTCTGACACAAAGTCGTTTCTTTCCCTCTGCTGGCTTGCAATTGCTGGTGATTGACAGTGTTACTCAGATGTCAATAGTAAAGATTTTGTATGTGCATAGCTGGTGTGCGCAAAGTCCATTTCCTCCGAGGCAAAGTCTATTCATACCTTCCCATTGATTCATTGATTCATTGACTTGCTTGCTAAAAGCTAATGATGTAAGTAAGTGACTCTTTCAATTTGCGTGGAGCCATATAGTGAAGGCATGCAGGCTTCATTCCAAAAACAACAGCACATAGATTTCAGCTGCATGTGCTGGCACAGAAACAAGGGCAAAGTGCATATTGAGATATCATACATTTAGATTGGAGAATAAAGAATAAGCACCAATAGCGTTAAACGTATTATGCTTTTTTTTGGCATTTAGTATTAAACTATATCATACATTAGATCATCAATTTACTTTTTGTTCATTGTAAACGGCAATATTGATCTAAAATGGCTTAAATGTTTTTTTAAATTATGTCACAACATTCAAATTCAAAATTAAAATTAGATTTTGATACTAAAGAATTTGCTCGATGATAACATTCTCTTTTTCAGCACAAACTTATACTATGGCTACGCAGCATTTTTCAACCCTAATTGTCTGAGTCTGAATTTTTCATAGCAGTGGACAGGGACAGGGGGGGTTGGTGAAAACTGAAATATTCTGAGCACTCAAGTTATAAATGCAGAACAAAAAAGGATAACGCGAACATGCATGAATCACTCAAACTATAACATGGTTAAAACTGAATGTATTAATGAGAAAAAAGCCAAAAATGCATCCTTTTCTGGGTCATATGAAACTGCTTATGCCTTCTTCTTGTTAGAGCATGTCTTATTATTTCTTGTGTGAGTCTTGTTAAAGTGTCCGCACACAGACATATGATGAGGCTTCTCTTAATCCTCATATTGCTGCGTCTGGATCATTTTCCGATGACCCTGCTCTCAACTCTTTACAGCCGAGGCACAAAACGTAGCGCATATGGTGTAAATAGAATACTGTGCTGTACATGGATGTTGCTTTATGTTTAGTTCAGTTCACCTGTGCTGCGTTATCCAGGGCTGATCTGAAGGAATCAAAGGACACCTCGTTCCCAGACTGGTTTTTAAGCCAAGAGTCAACAAATCTTAATGAGTTCATCACCACAAGGCGGCCTGGGAAGTGCTGCAAAAGATGAGAAATAAATAATGACGATAAAATAACCAAATGAATAAACAAACTTAAGAACAGAAAGACAATGTGTTGAAACAGACATTAGTGTTACAATACAAACATTTACTTAACTTTGAAGCTAGAGAGGCTACTTTATTGACATTTTGAAGCCACCACAATGATAAAAAAACACTTTTTATACAAGTTTTCAGTCAAATTACCATGTAGTCCTTTACTAGTTTTGATTTTTGTCCTAAGAGTTTTTCCATGTCAATTGCTGAAGTATCTACTTTTGATCAAATCAATTAGTATCTGGGTTATGTTTTTTGACAATTTTAAAAGACACCAAGTTTAAATAAAATATTTTTGTGCAAAGATGTCCGTGGTTTTCAGTTATTTCCTCAAGATTACAAAATCGGACGCATCCAAAATGAAAGCGCTTCCTCCATAACTGTTCAAAATGCCATGGCTTTGAATGATAAAAAATGTGCAACGTGCCATGGCAAGCAACAAGACAAAATGTAACATCTTTTGAATGTCGCCAATCAAACAGCAAACTCAAACACATGATCTACACCCATGTATTACTCTATAGTTGTTTATTTAGGTCCTGGGGCTGCGTTTCCATGGCAGCAGGCCGGGCCTTGAGGAAACACGAGATCGTAACAGGCCGCCTTAAGCACATAAAGAAAAGAGGAAATCCGGCTGATGGCTTTCTGAGGCTACTGTTGACAGAGGCCAGGCAGACGCAGACAAACGCTTCTTTACATGTGCGTCTGTGACAATGGAAATAAGCGAGAGTCGCAAAAGAGAGCGAGCTGCTGTCATTTCATACGTTCTTCCTAAATGTACAGCCCATTGTTCAGAGTAAGCCTGAATTGTGGAACAGCAGCCAATAATTATGTCACTTACCAGAAAAGCACATTTAAGGAATTAAGGATTTTACTTTAACAGGCAAATATTTTTATTGTTACAATAGTTTTTCTTCTTAAAGATTTAACTTAAATACACCAGCCCCTTCAGCATCTGTCAGTTATTCCATGATGTGAAGACTTAACCAGGCCTTTAGCATTAGCCAACGTGTTCTATTCTTTTTCATTAATAATAATCACCAGAGAAGATGACAACACCAAAAATCTATGTAAATTGTTAAAGACATTAGAGATGTATGCACTGCTGATTATTTAACTCTGGGTTCCTCTCAGGCCCCTGTGTGGAGCCTGTGTGGAGATGGTTAATGGGTTTATCCATGGGTCTGAAGTCTAACCAGTCAGAAAAGCCCATCAAACATACATTTGAATTCAGGCATAGGAGAAAACGCAGGTGTCTCCTCGGTAATGGGCTTAGCTCAGCCATGACCAAACCAATGTTATTCATGGACCTTCTGTCTTCCTTTTTACCCTCAAAATTCTGGAGATTAGGCTCTTGTTGGTAACTGATACATTCAACATTTAAACATGTACGATCAAACAAGACATTGTACAGTAGTGTCTTCTTTTGTTCAATCGTTAATGTACAGGGATGATAGAGGGCGTAATATGAAAACAAAATAATTATCATTTGCATATCAATTATACATTTACCTGTGACAGTGTGTGAGGGCCTCTTTAGCACCCACACTACAAAACAATTCACAGCCCATACTGCTACAAGCAATACATCAAAACTCAAACAATCCCTAACACTCCCCAGGCATTTGTTTGGTAACGGGCTAAAAGAATATCTTTATATGAAATGTTTAAAAATGTGATAATAAAACTCATTGCGTTTAATGGAATGCATTACTTTTGGCAAACAATGCTAAACTGTATAAAGATTTTCTAAGCCTTTGTCACTGCACTCAGCACACCTCACCTCCTTTAACCCTGCAGCCTCCTGTCCCCATTCGAGCCGGACCATGACAATCCCCTTCACCCCAGCAATATGTCATCCCTGATCCGATTAGTATCACAGCACTTGAGAAACCGCATCAGGCTTCTTGTGGAGCGGGTCCAGGGAGAGAGAGGCATCTGCTGCCTGTTACATGGGTGAGCAAGGTCCGCATCAAGACCAAAACAAAAACTCTTCAGTCTTTTGTTAAATTACTTTGAATTTAAGATGTATTACAAGCCACAAATTCTTTTTTTAATATACTGCAAAATAAAAGTAAATGAACAGGTCAAATCTAGACCCACTAGTTCTTGAGCTAATAATTTTCTTCTCGCTATGGCGTGCGAAGGCAAGGACCTACGATCGCTTATGGCCAAATCTCCTCATTCTTTGTTTTATTCCCATCCTCTCTGGGCTCAAGGGCTTCTTTCAAGAAAAGCAGGATAGAGGTGTAATCCTTAAAAACCTCAATGTAATGCTCTCATGCTTTCCAAGATCCGCCTTTTTAATCTGCATCTGCATGTACAGCGTTCATAAATCCGACTTCAGCCTGACAAGACACTAAATCTAGTAATTTTATCACTGCATGCAAAACAAAAAGAGGACAAATTACACACAAACATGTTTATAAAAAACAGGCAAAGGTTATCCGCACATTGATTGTTGCTGGATTAGACCGAACATAAAGGAAAATAAATAATCGTCAGTGCCAGGATGTTGTCACCAGTTGAGTTGGTCAGCGACGATGACACTCGTATTGTGTCAGAAAAGAGTCATGGATTAAATTATACGAGTCATCTTGGAAGCTCAGGTGCCAATCACGCGCTGCATTAATGAACCAATTCTGTATTAAATTATAATATCCATTTATCTCAAGAAACGTTTTAGATCCTCACAAACTCGTGTGTAAAAATGCAATGTTACACTTACAAAATCAAGTGTCTAACAAGGCAGCCCATGAGACTTAGACCTTTTGTTGCAGTCAAAAGTCAATAGGGGCGTCGTATGCCTCCTCAGACAAAGCCCTTCAGAACGACTGGCCCATTCGTCTTAAAAATACCACTGGGACCTCCTGCTATTGACTAAACAAACTAGAGCTAATGGGAGGCCACAGCGCTCGGCCCCCCACACACGCCCCTCGTAAACACACAAGCTCATCCCCAGAGAGAGAGTGAGGCGTTCAGGGAGCACAGAGCAGAGGAGACGACCGCAGCACTGTTCTGACATGAACAAGGGATAAACACTGACAAATAATAAGAATGCCATAAGTAGGTAAACAGATTTAAATATGCGACAAATATAAAAAGAAATGTGGGTAAATGTTTTGGGTGGGAATTCAAGTTAAACCTTGTTAAAATATTGGCAAACACTGTAACATATGATGTATTTTAATTAATTTAGACGGAAGTAGGCAGATGTACGTGGAGAAGTAGAGCTGGGAAATGTATTGAAAAATCCGTAATTTTGTAATTGTTGTTTTGGAGATATACTTGATATTCTAATTTTGCATATCACCCAAAATTTGAATAAATTAAATTAAATGCATATATAATCTTACAAAAGTGCAGTAATGTCCTTGTTTGTTTAATTTGCCAGTTCATTCACTGTTTTTTGAGATACTTGAACTGAGGACATTCACATGCACATTTTCACACAATATTGATTATATTATTGATATTGACTTCAATAATATCGTCTGAAAATTTGCAGAGCCCAATTTGGAATAAGCCCAGAAAACACTGAGATCATTTTTGTTACCGTCGCTCAGATACAAGTCAAAATGACCAAACCTGTAACGCGGGTACATTGTTTTGTTTTATAATTATTTATAACGTTACTAAATATACAATGATCTACAAAACAATTGATGGAACAAATAGTAAGAATTGGGGTTAACAAATGTAAGAAACTAATAATGCTTGATATAAATAAAATAAAAAAATCATGGATAAAGTTAAGTTCAACTGTGATAGCTGTAGAAAAGTAACTTTAATTATGCCAGAATTTATGCTTCTCAAATATGTGAAATAAAGACATGTAGGCACGTCTCTTTGGTAAACCTGGAGTGTGTTTTATTATTGTGTTTTAACAGCAATACTACTAATGTGACATGATACTAAAGGCTGCGTGTGGCAAGCTTCAATTCCCCTGGGGGCACTGATCGGGTCAGCGGTGCCCAGGAGAGTGCTTGTGCTTGTGCTTTTTTCCCCTTTGCGTGAATATACAAATAATCCATTCAGCAAAATAAATGTGGCAACTTTTACAAATTGTCATACAACCAAAACGTGCAAGAGTCCCACAGAAGAACATAGTGAGTACATAATGCTGTTTTACTCTCCATCTAGTGGTAAACTAGAGCAACTGCAATTTTACCTTTGCCAGGACAGAAATGTACATCTTCAGAGACTTTAGAGCCTCTCCTTTGATGACAGGGTGAGCAGACACTTCGACCCGCAGAGAGTAGTGCAGCGTGGACTCCAGATCTGCCATGTACACCCTGGACCTGCACACAAAGCTCACATTAACTTAAAAAACAAACTCGTTTATCCATCTTCTGTCGTGTTTGTGTCAAGTCTTACGCATTGAACGGTCTCCATGGCTCATCTGTGTTGTTGGTCTTGAGGTTGTTTTTATTTGTGGTCCGCTTCCCTGAACGCTCTACTCCCGGCAGCCTCTGGAGGGCGTAGGAGTAAAAAGTACGGGCCTCAAATTTTCTGTGGAAGACATCAGCTGTTCATTGAAGGGGGAACATACATTTTAGATAAATAAACAATGCCTTGGTTGACATAAATTGAAAAAAAAAAGGCAGAAATTAATTAACCAATTTACCTCATTTCTTAAAGCTTTATCTGCATTTCAGGGCAAATATTTGATTTTATCTGATTGTTTTTGCCATAATACCTTTACGTTGTCATTCAGAAAGTTTTATTTCATTAGGCTGATTATAAACTTGAGGAAAACTAACTGTGTCGGTGATCGTGAGTAGTCGTTAAATTGTGTCGTTTTTTTCTCACTATAAATTGTAACACTAACAGTTGATTTAGTGACATCGCCCTATTCAAAATACTGATACAAATACAAAACAAGTCATTCCCATTTTACATTTAAAATACCATAACATACAAAATAGCCATTAAATAATAACTAATACTTAAGCCTCCTTCAGCATAACATTTTTCCAAAGTCTTTTAGAAGTAGTTTGTAGAAGCTCTAACCGTGACAGATCCACACACTTCTTCTGTTCTGGCATGATCTTTTGTTTCCGATTTAAGTTCGCACTGCAGTGCGGTTTTTAAGCCTTTATCAAAGCAAGAATATTATATAATAACGTATTATTAATTAAGTCTTTAAACATTTAATAAACAGATGATTGGCGAAGCAACACAATACCATAACTACCAAAAAAGTTACCACAGAGAAGACGCTGAATTGAGCCAACTTGTTATTTGGGTCAGTTCTCTTTCATTTGGTGGTTGAGTAACAAGAATAGTTACTTGCAGACTTCTCAATGCAATCATATGCTACAAACGCCACAGCTTTGTTGGGCCATCGTGCAATTTTTTCTTTCCTTATCATTCAGTGAAAATAAATGGACAAACACAAACACGTTTAAACATAAAAGCACGTTTTTAAATCTTATGCCATGTGTTTTACACATTTCATATAATAATTATATTATATATTAAATATATATATGCTTGATGAAATTCAAAGGATGTCACGATAAACGTATTACGGGTACCGTCATAGAAACAATTAACACATCACAAAGAGTGACATTTAATTTTTCTTTAATTTTCATTGTCTAACATAATACTACTCAAACCGATTTGTGACCAGCTACGAAAACAAAGAAAACGTACCTCTGAATAAAAAAGTCAATGTGAAAAAAACATAATCTTTTTTTACCTCTAGATTGCAAGTAACGAGGCTTAATTTGCTTTTAAAGGTATGTCACATAACCTGAATACACAAATCCATAATTATCAATTAACAAAACAGCACTCTGAAAGAACACTGTAATAAAATACAATATGGGAAATTGCGGTATATCGTATCTTCCTGTAAACCACGCTGCAATACAACACCATTGATAACAATTATATACCAAGAGTCTATGCTAGCCCTCAACCAGTAACTCATGAATAACCAAAATGGATCAAATCTCCCTTAAGCTACTCCTTCATTCCTTCAGCTCTCCTTCTTCTGCTTTAGCGGAGCGCTATAAAAGCTGGCGACCGGATCGGTAATCAAGGATATGTATACGACGCTTGTCCACATTCTCACACGACGCCTGGACTCAATTACAACCATGTGTCGCGCGATGAGGGAGTGACAGTCAGTAGGATGGGCACACCATTCATCCCACGCCTGGAGCTTCCCCAGGGGCCAGCCACGCCCACACGAAGGTTTCTCCGAGGGGGGCCACGTCAACTGGGACCGACGCACATTAACATGATGACGAACTGTTCGAGACCGCCGCCGCACCGGCACGCCCGCACACACACACACACACACACACACACACATCTCCCAGGATCAATCAGACATTCAGTGATGACGGGGGGCCATCTGTCGCGGCGCGCGGCTGGGGCCTTGTTTGGCAGGTGAAGCCAGAAAAGCAATGGCATTGTTTTCATGCAAGAAATTAAAAATCCTCCCCTCTGTACAGTGATGGAGATGAGAGGGGCTGGAGGAGGGGGGAGCGACGGAGGGTGAATAAATAAATCAGCAATAAATCATTTCCTTTTTGCATTTGTCAACTAAAAAGAGTCCTCTTTGCATGCCAAGTTATTGAAACCAGCACACAAAGAGGCCGAAACAGCAGATGAATTTGCAGGGCGAGGGATGATCAGCGGCGCTTTATGATGTGAATAATGGAAGCGATTTTGATGCTCTGATCCCATTAAAAAGGGCCAGATGTTTAAAAGTATTTCTATGAATACGGTTCAGATAATGAGATGAAGCCTCTCCGCACAAATTAAAGTGGCTGCATGTGGAACAATAAGAAATAAGCGAGGTGGTGTTTGTGCATTTTCAAATAAACACAAAGCAATTATTTAGACGATAAAGTGCGAACAAAATATCAAAAATGCAGTCATTGTTCATCTCTCAAAAACACCGCGTCACTTTCTAATATTACTGATAGGTTGGTGTGATATGTTGCAGCTATGAGGCAACTTTCAAATCTGACAGGACAGTTGTTGATTGCAGATTTAGACAGAACAATGCATTGTTTTATGTGTCCGACTGTTGCCCTGGACTCACAACAAACTCGAGGCACCACACTATTCACGATTCACTCACTGCTGCCAGGGACAGCAACAGATTACGTTCAAAAATCATTACAATCATCTTTCAATAGACATTTTGATATAACTTTCACTAGTTCTTTGGGCTGGGTTATATTGTCAAAAATGTATATCTCAGTATTTGTATGGAGTATCCCAATAATGAAGATTATTATAATGTCAAACCAGCAGAAATGTGATAAAATGTGTCTTTAAATGTATTAGTTGAGGTTTATCATCAGACAAATGTGAAATGTCTGTAAAATGAATCCCAAAAGTGCAGAAATATCACCTTATATCGCCTTATTTGAAACTTTAAAACATATCTTTAATCAGCTTTATCTTTAATCAGCTCTTTTTGTAGCTTTTTATTTTACTACAATAAACAAATGTTGCACATCTTCAAAACAACATTCATGATAGTACCTAAATTTAAATGTATTGCCCACCTCTAGGTCAATAGTTGTTCTTTTAGAAAATGTTACGCATGCATTAATGTTAAATGTGTCTTTTTAAGTTACAGAAAATGCTTACACGTTAAGGCGTGTGAAATTTCCCCCTGGATAGTAGAGGTAACAGGACGGGAAGTCTGTCACACCCAGTTTGGAGAGCAGAGCTTCCTCCGTGCTCAAGACTCTCCTCACTGCGATGTTCTCAAACTGCAGCAGATCCAGCGTGACCTAAATGACAAAAGAAAAAACAAAAAGGTAGATGTTATAAAATAAATACAACTAATGACGGATGAACCCCTACCTCTCGGCCAATGTAAGACTTCGAGTCCTCAAAGATCAGAGCCAGGTGTTGGACATTATTGGTCTCAAAGAAACTATCAATCTCTGCTTTGCTGGAGAGAAATACAAACAAACCACAAAGAATAAGAATAAAGAATTTACATCGTGAGACTGAAAAGTGAAACAAGATTTAAAGCTTCAGCAGAGCCATATTTTAACAGAAGCCTACAGTGTATTTTATATTTATATATTATTATTGACTCTTCATAAAGATGGTATGTAGATGTGAAAAGTATAAAAGATGACCCATATGTTCAAATCAAATATAGCTTTTACTGATATAATTGTGATGTTGGTTTATTCTTGATTACAAAAACATTGGACGCGCGCACGCGCACACACACGCGCACGCGCACACGCACACGCACACGCACACGCACACGCACACGCACACGCACACGCACACACACACACACACACCACACAACACAACAGTCTTTTTCTCACACTCACACACATTTTTTTCTTACCACACACTTCACACACACCATGCACTACACACAACACACACACACCACCACACAGTTGTTTGGTTTATGTTTCTGTTTCATAGTCACACAAGCACACATTGCACACACACACACACATTTTTATCTACACACACATCACATTCACATCACACACCACACAACCACACACACACACACTATCACACACATTCACACACACACACACTACACTCACATCACACCACACACACACACACACACCACACACACACACACACACAACACACACACACACACACACACACACACACACACATCACACACATCACACACACACACACACACACAACACACACACACACACTACTACACACATTCAGCACACACACACACACACACACACACACACACACACACACACACACACACACCACACACACACCACACAACACTAACTATTTTGGCTACGACACACAATATCCACCAATCACACACTACTACACACACTATCACACTACACACTTATTTTTTTTTTCACTAACACACACACACACACACGAAATGTTTTCTTAAAAACAAGTATAATAATAAAAACAAGGAAGAAACAAAAGAGCCATACCAAGGAGGGAACTTTTGTGTTATTCATTTGCATGTCTACTGTTGGATCAGTCTTTCCTGTGCTAAGAATGTTTCCTTTCTGAACTAAAAGGCCAAAAGGCCAGACAATGACCTGAATACAAGTTGTACAGTTTTGTCAACGTCAACTCATGACTGTGGGCTCTCTACTGTCAGTTATGGGACCGTTTGGAAACATATTCAAATCCATCCATCTTGAATGTTTTGGTATACATTTCAGATTATTTCCACAACATTGCCAAATCTGTTTATGTTGGTGACGATTTTCCAAGAATGAGCCTCATGTGAGTCTGTCATTTGGGTTTCCAGATCCTATGATTAAAACCTGTTGGTTAAAACCTAAAAGTCCTCTGAATGGTCAGACACTACCTTAAGCCCATCACCTGCACCAGGAGGAGCTGAACATGTCCATAAACTGAGAAAGAGAAAAACTTGGTATGTGTTCTCTATAAGCAGGCTAATGCTATGGCAACACAGGGTCGGTTGTGATTGTAGTTTAAAAAAACAAAAAACCCAAGAGCACAGGCTACGTACAGTTCCTTTATCGCTGCCTTGGGAGAGTTCCTTTCACAAGAACTGAATATATTTAATAATCCAAAGGCCAGAGGTATAAAGCTCGTCCCATCATAGAATTTAAACTATTTGAGATTTTTAGATGTTAAGCAACACACTTAGCCTTCATTAAATATATATAATATATATTCTTTTTATCTTTGTTTTGGCCAATTTATCTCTCTGGATGTCAGATTCTCATGGTCACAGTTGTTTTGACATTTCATCTTGCGCTCTAGCATTAGCTTTCACAATGACGAGAAATTAGGATCGTGATCGATAAACAATTTCAAATGAAATATTATTTCTTTAGAACGGGAAAAAGTCCTCAAAATGCAGAATATTGCATATTGTCAGCTTTTAAACTTCCAAGCCACAGTCAATTGATTTGGCAAATGTTATTTTTCATGTGCATCATTACCTGGTGGGCTCCAGTGGGGGACAGGCAGGGGGCCATGGCTCCTCATGCTTTTCTAGCTTCACTATTATTGCCTGGCGAAGACCTCGAACGTCACGATGAGAAGCTTTAAGAGAAATGTTATTACACTGACTTGTTACACATGCACTGGAGCAAAGATATGGTAAATATATGTCTTTTTCTGTTACCTAATGGCTGTCCTTTAGACTGCGCTTTTGAATAGGCGTTGAAAAACTGTCAAGGAGGTAAAAAGACTTTAGAGAAAGAAAAGCAGATTGGATATCACCGTTCTCACTCAACCATAAAAGACTATATTGTGTAATGTTGGCTTAAATAACATCTTCCTCTTTGCATTTCTCAGGCCCGAACTGTTTCCTGGTTGAAATGAGTCACAGATGTTAAAGGGCCATTGTATTTACACAGAAGAGACTTGTTGTTTGAGTGGCTTGTGCTTGATGACAGAGAAGGAGACAAGAGGGGAAAAGACCAGCAACACCAGCCTCTGCTGACAAAGCAAATGCACTCTATGCAAAAAGATACAAATGCAGACACAAAGTGTGTTTAAGGTGGACTTTGGCAAAACAGAGATCATAGAACAACATGCAATCCTTCAATTCAGAAAAACTCATTATTAAGGACATTTTCAATAAAAAGTTTACCAAACCTCTTTCTAATACACCTAAATATATGTTCTGTTTCCATTTAGTTTAATACAAGATCGAAATATGTAGTAATATTAGCCAAAAGAAAGATGCCTCCTATAAAAGACAAAGATACTGCGCTTATCAAAACATCTTACTGCCTACGTTATTTAATTTATCTTGAGTTACACAGGGTTTGCCTTAGACAAATAGGTCACGTCAGTTTTGTGGAGTGATACCTTTATGGTGGGATAGCCTCTGATGCTGTAGTCGGTGCAGACTTTCCTGTTGGTTTCGTCGGCACAGTCAATGGCTGCCAGATCCACAGCTGGTTTCCACTCTGGACAAACCAACACAAAGGCAAACACAGAATAAAGAATATTTAGTGTGATTTCATGGCCTCATCTATTCTGGAAAAGACCTGGAGTCCTGTACAAATGTAAACAAGTATGCACTTTAGTCTGTCAACAACACTGGTAGGCCTACTCAACAGCAATATTCATGGATTCTTTCTTTCTTTCTTTCTTTCTTTCTTTCTTTCCGGGACAGTGTATATTACTCAACATTTACATGTGGGATATTTACTACGGGTACAAATTCAAAATGTGTTCTTCAGTTCAATTTTTACTCCAAACAAGTAAAACTGCATGTAAATTACTTTTCATTAGGCTGTTTATGTGCCAATATCATTACAATTTCATGCAGACATTTTTAATTTCATAAAGCTAGTGGGGAATGGTTGTCTATTCAACTTGTGACTAAAAGTGAAGGATTTCACTGTTGTTTGGTCAAAGTGCCAACAATGGTGAATAATTGTAAAAACGTTTCTTCTCACAATATTCAGAACATTCTAATTTCATTCTGTGACACTCTTGGATTACTGGCTCCAAATCCATGTTGTCCTTGACCCATTACTAACAAATGTTTAAAATCTTAAATTGCTTGCTACAATAACCAAAGCACTGCAACTGAAAGTAACTGCTAAACTCTGAAAGTGATGTCCGTGGAGAGATATTTGACAGGAGTTTGATGTCATGAGATCAGTGACAGTTGTGTGTGAGAGTGAACCACTGAAATGCCTTATGACTGTGCCAGGGCCTCATAACAACAAACTACTGCAACCAAACTTTGCACTTGCCATGCAAACACGGGGCTGTCACAACTGTCAGTGTTTACTTTAGGGAATGTGGAAGATGTCATTTACGGACGCACAAAACAAACATGCCAATCACCATATGCCCCAATTAACACCAGACATTTAGGAGACATTTGAGCTACTTTATCAGCCCTAGATCTATGCAAAAATGACACAATACATGCGGTTAAAAGAGGAAGAAGCCACGCGTACCAACCTTTAATATCTCTGGCCAAATTTTTGTAAGTGGGCGAAAACGCGATGCAGTGTCCGCACCACGACGCGTAAAACTCCACCACAGTCGCGGCTGTGGAGTTGACCAAAACGGACTCGACTGTGGCCGGAGTTAGCAATGTGATCTGATCGGTGTCGGTGTACAGTCCCCCGGCCTCCGAACCAGCGGGAAACAACAGACAAAACACCTCAAAAACTGCAAACACTATCATTTGTGCGTGTCCTGTTTGCGTTTGCCTATTTGCCCGAGACGTGGCACGGCCGCTGCACCGCGCCATCTTCCCCGTCCGAGCAGCAGCAGCAACGCGTTTGGCCGTGGCTCTCACCTCAGGCTGAACCGGGCAACTTTCCACCAGAACTTCACTCAACTTTTTTCTCCTCCTCCTCTTCCTCCTCCTCCTCTTCCTCCGGCACGGCAGCTCCCATAGAGGGCATATTGTGGAGAGTCCTCCCCCTTCCCCCAGACCTACACTCAGGCTATAGGCTACATTTAGTTTCCCCAGGATAAAAATGACCAATACCAAGTTACAAAAGTGTCTTGACCCTGGGCCCCATCATCATTTATAGTCACGGAGTTTTGTGCAAAAAAAATCTATTTACTATTGTAATACAAAATATGAATAATGTAAATGAATAATGTTCTTGTTTTAATTATAATTTCCCTAATCCTCCAAAACATTCTTAAGGATGTAAAATGTACCACAAATTGTACTCAAATACTATTCAAATTGACCTTCTATTAAAATATGACACCATTATAAGTATGCCTGCTAAGTGGGGACCCCTGGTTGGGAAACACTGCTATGGGAGTCTTCAATTACTGGGAACCAATAACAAACGAGAAACACTTTATTTACATGTCCAAAGTTCATTTGACAAACAAATATATACTTTGTACATATTTGCAAAAGACAAATTGCTCCTTTATTTAGGTTACTACATCAATGGGCCATAATGGATCATTTTACAGTATTTACACCAATACAAGAATATTACAAGTACTCAAGTGCACTTTGCTAACAGCAAGGAGCACACCATTATAAATAATCAATTTCAAAAATGTTAAAACATTATGACCCAACAATTTATTAATCTTAGCTCTTGGAGATTTTAACTTCAAGAAATATTTACATTACAGTTGCTATTTCTTTCTTAGTTACTTGTTAAAAACAGAAAAGAGACATGAAACAGTGTAAAAGACAGAACCCCTTCACATATGATCAAATCTACAATCAAGTGTGAGTCGATTGGTCTTAAACATGTCGTAGAATGCACAAGACCAAAAAGACAACTGCATAGTTACACTGTCCTTCGTATTACAATAATCTTCATACAACTGACAAGCCCAACAACCTAGAATTCTTGGTTGAGGGTTTTTTGGTATTTCAGAGGATACAATTTTAAATTACATGTAATCATTTTAATAATTTACCCTTTCAGACTCAACCCACTTAAGGAGCACATTTTAAGGTCACTTTGAGGCGCTCTTAAACTACTGGGTTATTTAGGAATAACAACTATCCCCTGGGTCAGAGAAATGCTGAAGAGAAGAAAAAGCATAGCCCTGGAGAGGCCCCATCACCTGTTCCTCAGTGTCAACATAGTTCCTGATAAAGGTTATCACTGTGTTCAATATTTAAAGAGACAGAGGTCTGGTATAGAAATGAGAGTAATGAAAATGTTAAGGCAATGGGCAAAAAAGGAGGCATGAAGACCGTTCAGGGGTAGAAATGTGCGGTGGAAACTCTACTAGGCTTTTGAGAGACAATACTAACATTCACTCAATTTGTTTATACAGGCCTATTATGCAACATTGTCCAGTCATAAGAAAATATATTGTGCTCCTGTTATGATTGGACATTTTAGGTCCAGGTAAGATAAATACCAATACCAACATTTTCAGATAAAGCTGTAATTTTAGCAAAACTGTCAAAAACAACTACCGTAGCCAAACCGGATTACCGTATATAGTGATTGGCCAAGCCTAGAATAAATATTATACCGTATTTGCTCTATTTCTCAAAAACCGTCTTCTTTAGAACTGTGGGCTACATCATATTATTGCCACATTCACATTTATCTTTGTGCTTTGTTACACAGTATAACGCCAAATATTAAAATCTATACATCAGGAAAATAAATATTCTAGAGGCGTTTACTTTTACCATATAACACAAATAGAGCAGCACAGTAAAAAGTGGATAAAACAGTCATACAAAAAGATTAGGACAGCCTTCTGGATTTCTTACATTTTTGCACATTTGATAAAATACAATCGTTACAATCACCTTTTTTAGAGATTGACAAAGACAACCAGTGTAAAAACAAAATCTATTTTCTTTCTTATAAGTGCTTCAAGCTCTGGTGCAGGAAATAGTCCAGCTCCAGCGCAACAAACCCCAGGTTTGTCTTTTGATGTGGTGTTAGTTTATGAAATGTGGGATGTGCTTTAGGCCTGGCGTAATGCCACAAACACTTTCTCAAAAGTAAAACATTTTTCGCTCCAGTCAACAATGCTCATTGTAGTTTTCTGGAGATTCAAAGGTTTAAGACTATTTCACCCTTTTCACTTAACTATGCCTCCCAGTACCTATTATATTTAATTCTGACAAACTGTTATTATGTAAAATAACTATAAATACAAAACACTAAACATTTTACATTTACACTGGTTGTTTTTGTGGAAAAGTAGGTTATTACAATATCCAAAATCCAGAAAGGCATACTTTCATACATGTGTACAAATGTTCAAGTTTAGATGTAAATTATTGCAAAAAGTTTGAAAATGTGGGACAGCAGCAACTTGATGAAAATAAAGGTATATAATAAAAGGCTGGGTGGTTCGAGGTGTTTGTGTTTAAGAATGCTCACATACTACAAGGGTTATCCAGCAAAGAGATCATAGAAACTACATTGAGAGGTAACGCTGAGTCTAAAGGCATCCGAGGGTTGACGTTGGCACAAAACAGGTGGAGAACTGAGCACTTTACTTTTCTACAGGATTTAGGAAAGTATAAAGTTTGTTAGACCTTGTATCTCTGCAGTGAAAGTGATCAGGAAACGCTGTCTCTTCTGGACCTTTTGTCATATATCTGAGTGAGCACATTTGCTGTGTCCTTGAGCAAAGCGTCGAAGATGCTGTCGGCGAGCTGCATTTTGACAAACAGCTCATCTTCATCATAATTGACCCACTGGGACTCTTCCTCGTGGAGCTCTTGCACCTGTTGGGCAAACCATATCTGTAAACAACTGTCCACATTGACGCAATAAGAGAATTGATTGATCGTTAGCAGAACTTACCAGAATGTGATCTACTCTGTCCCTCTTCTTTCTGCCAAACTTGAGCATTTTTGGCCAGTCGGTTTGTTGGCATTGATCCTTTGCGAGACCATACAACTTCAGTACTTCAGTTGTAACAAATTTCTGTAATAAACACAAAAATTAAAACAATAAAATAAGACATTAAAAATAAAAGACGATCTGGTTTTATTATTTATGAAAATAATCATTATTTAAATTATTGAAAACATAAATAATAATGTATTCATTATTTATTATATAATACATTTTCTATTTTATTGCAGTAAGCTACACAGAAGGAGTTGTACAATATTTAACAATTTCATTACTGGGCTCTCTCTAAAGCTAAGGGTAAAAAAAGTCCATATGACAATTTTCCTTCTGTTAATTTAGTTTAAAGACAGAACAAAATAATAAAAGTATTATTGTGCTTTAAATGTTGAACGTTTACCTGGATTCTGCCGATGTCTCCCGCTGTTCTTACTTTGTGAAAAGATGAGGATCGGACTCTTTGCGGCTTAACCCACTGAGGCTGATCAGCGTTGGGATCTTCAGCAAAGACGTCCTGAAGGATCTCCCAAGTCAGATCAAACACAGCCTAGGGAACAGAGAGGACTTCTGTTAGCAAAGGTTCAAAGTAACATTGAGTATGAAGTAATCACCTTTTTATAGCTATGCAGACAGACCGCCTCCTGCTCCTCAATGCAGGGCTCTTCACCAAAATATTCCTGGGAGGGGTTGGGTTTTTGCTGCTGTGTGAGGGCCTTTGCCTCATCCCTGTTCAGGCCACAGGTTTTCCAGATCTCTAAAGCTGCAGCGTGGGCCATCTTTTCTATCTCTGCAGCCGAGTGGGGCACCACCATGGCAGGCTCCTCGGGCAGTTTGGGAGGCAATGGGTGAGGAAGCTCAGGTCGAGGAGGAGTCTTCACCTGCTGCTCTCCTGGTGATGGGACGAGTCCTCCCATCCCAGCTCCTGAGACAGTCTTTCCAAAATTACCTTCAAGCTTTTCCTGTTCCTCTTCCTCCAGCTGTTTCTGTTTAAGCCTTTGTTGTTCTCGACGAGAGCTGAGGCCGTAGTCCTCATCAAACCAGTCCTGATCATCACCGAACTCGTCCAGCTCTCGACTCAATTCCAGTTCTGCCAAACGCTTGGCGAGTTCCTCTTGACCACTAATCCCTAGCATAGGACTTTCCTGGAGAACAGAATATCACACAAAAGCTGATTAATACATTTGACATTACTACAATTTCTAGATTTGTTCAAATCCTCACATGTGCGTATTTTTAAACAATAACAATTTTATAAAATATTATTAAGAATTATACAGTAAAATCAATATAGGAAATAAAACTTACTGGACGATTGCAAAGTTCAGGAGAAGACATTTCCTCCTTTTCTTGAGTGAGAAAAAAGGGCAAGCCATCTTTCTGATCCACTGAAGAAGCCAAAGCATCTTCAACTCCTTCAAAAACATTTCTATTTTTTTGGATGGCATTATGTATCTTTTTGGCCTTTGACTTTTTTAGTTCTGCAAATTGTTGCACTGTGTCTGTTACAAAGTTACTTAGCATTTTATCTGCCAATGAGCCCAGTTTGTCCTTCAGCCCCTCATCACTCTTCAGGTCAGAAGAAATCACGAGCTGATGGTTGAGCTCTACGTCTGATCTCTCAACAAGGTTAATAAGCTCCATCTGAGCTTGTTTGTCCTCTATGAGGGGAGTGGGGGACACGTCTCCAAAAGCCCAAATGCTCTTTCCATTACGCAGAAGATGTTCCTGATACTGAGCGTCATAGAGAGCTTTATCCAACTGCTTCAACGCATCAGTGCCCTTTGTGTCTCCCGATTCCCTCAATAATGTTTCACCATTTTTAAAACGTTGTTCTGTTTGAGATCTGGTTTCTTTTGTTTGATGTTTTTGGTTTTCCTTCTTTAACATGTCATCGTGAAATGAGTCGTCATCTTCAGTGGTGTCCGTGTACATTTCAAACTTATCTGTGAGGGGAGTGATTTTGTCAGGAGGAGCAAAAATGCCATGTCTCTCAGCACACTCAAAGTATAACACTCCATCATAAGTGCCGTTGTTGCTTCCTTCAGACTTGTCCAACTCCACACCAGCCCAAAAGCCATTTGCAAAGCTTGTCGAGCCTTTAAATCTCAAAGTGCCGGGCTGTACTCCACTGACGACAACACGGTCCCCGACGCAAAAACCTGGCATTTCATCTGTGACTAGAGGAGTTACAGCCGAAGAGTGGTTAGAGCTCACTGTGTTTCTGCCATCAGTCTTTAATTCTTCAACATGGGCATCCAGCGCGCCTATAAACTGGAGACTACGATTACTATCTACAGAAAGCCCACTGAGCTCCTCGGCTATTTCCTCCTCGATCTCTTTATCAAGACTGTCATTACGTGAGGTCCTGGCAAGCACATCCTTCTTTAAAGAGGTTTGATCCCAACAGTTAAATGACTTTTCAGTGGGTTGTTGTGAAGTTGAATTATTTTCCCTGAGCGATGCATCAACTGATGACTCAAAGGTGTTATAACAGTCGGCTAAAGGAGGTGAAGCCTTACGTTGGCAAGTTTCCTCATTAGAGTGTGCACTAGATGAGGCGTGTGTTGGAAAATCTGCTGCAGTAAACTTATCTGTAGGTGTACTTGAAGACTCAGCCGCCGTCTCTGCTTCAGGCCTGGAGTCGACACATCTATCGAGTTCTTGGCTGAATGACGGAGAATGATGACTTACGGATTCAGATGCTGTGTCTACTTCGTTTTCCATGTCTAGCTTGAGCAGACACTTGGAATCTTGATCTTCAGACAATTTGCCAAGTTCTAACTTTATTTCCTCTTGTATTTCAGATTCATGTTCAGAAGTGACATTGTAATTTTGAGATTCTTGAGACTGTGCTTGAAGGTCCTTTGAGGTAAGACTGAGGTCTGGGCTGTCGGGTCTTGGAGTTGGCGTGACTGTTGTTGGCTCCTCCTCAGAAATTGAATTCACAGAGGTAGATCTACTCCGATCTGATAGAGCTGCAATATTTGGCAGAAAGGTTACTATAAAAACTTAAATAAAGATTAACCTTAAAGTTTTACACACCTTTGTCCACCAAGGTAGGAATCCTTTCTGATTCAGAGGCGTTTCTAAAGTCAGAGTTGTAAGAAAAACAGTATGAACATGATGACTTCTAAAATGTATATTAATTCAGTTATAAACACAAATGTGAAATGTGCCAGGAACGACAAATTGAGTTACACTCAGCTGCCACTGTTACCTGTGAAGTGTCGTCTTATCTCTAGGATGCTCTGTGTTATGGAAGATAGCTTCTGTCATTTGGGATGTGGTATCTGGTGTCGAGTCTGGCTGTTTGTTTAGCTCTGCTTGGGTCTTCTCAATAAAGTGATTGTAAGTCTAAAAAGCAAGGAGACGCAAAGTGGGAATGCAGTCACTTGGCTTTGCAGGATTGGAGGCGTGTTATACAAAAAAGTAGCGTCTTATTTACCTCAAGTTGCTTCAGTAGATTGGCCTCTTTAGCTTTAAGCCGCTCTTTGGTCCTCTTCTTTTGTTCTTTTTTCAGCTGATAGGCAGTGAACTTTCGTTTTCTTAGTTCTTCCTTTAGGGCCCTTATGCGACTCTCTATGTCACTCTGGTCTGAAATGTGTTCTGAAAACCAATTTATATATATAAAAAAAAAAAATAATTACAATGTGAAACTTGTGCAAAGGCTCTGATTAGCAAAGTATAATCCAACTCAATCCCTCCCAGGTGGTTACATAAGTATGTTCCTGAGCCCATATACACATTCTTATTCTTATTATCATTATTATCATCATCATCATTATCATCATTATCATCATCATCATGAAGTTACCAGTTTGTTTAGCGACAGGGCTGCCAGTTGTATCCGTCTGGTTAGACATTTGGTCAGCATGTTCTGAAGGAGTGGCTTCAACATTATATTTGATTGTTGACTTCTGGGCAGAATGGAGAGAAACAGAAAGAGAAGTAACACCATAAATATGAGCAGAGAGAAGTAACACCATAAATATGAGCAGAGAGAAGTAACACCATAAATATGAGCACAGCATCTGTAGACCTAGAACGTATGAAGATCACCACGATACATTTAAAGAAAGTATCGTGAAATCTTACTTGTCTGTCTGGTGAAGGGGACACAGAGGTAAAGTCGTCAGTGTAGTTTGCTGGACTGCTTTGGATGGAGGCTATTTCTGAGGCAGAGGTGTTTTTAGCCCATACGGGGGTTTCCTGTTGTACCTCCACATCAGTATGTATACTGGACTCTGGTGTGGCTGAGAGCTCCACATCCCCAGTGAAATCTGTTAAAAAAAAAACCTCTTGTAGTCACAACTGTATTTTTGTGAATAAAATGTTTGACACAATGCTGTAGTTTCACCTTTTTGCCTTTGACTCGTGTTAAAGTCCTTTTCACTCTCTGACAGATTATGTCCTTTATTTTGAGATGTTTTCTCATCCCAAACAGCCAAGGCCTTCTTCTCCATTTTACGGACCTCTGCTTCCTCCTGGTCGAGTCGCTGTTTCCACTGCAGGAGTTCTTCAGCATGGCGACGCCTTTGCATCAGCTGCTGCTCGCGCTTGGTAAGGAACCTACAAAAAGAAAAGGCACAAAGTAAAGTATAGATTTAGCATAACAGACTCGAGTTTAACACAGCACTGCAAACTCTGTCCGTAACACACACACACACACACACACACACACAGACACAGGCAAATACATATTTGCTTTGATTCCGTTTATATCAAGGCACAATTCAGGCACCCAAAGAAAAAGAGTAATGAAACATCATTCAGAGAAAAAGGGAAAATTGCAGGTAACCGTGAAAATGTCACACATGCATCAGGAAGGCTCAGTCAAGTGAATGCATGTAACAAAGGTTTAACACAAGATTTTATATGGAGCAATAAATGAATGTAAAAGTGTTTGTGCCAATACCTGAGAGATGGATGCATGCAGGACACTCGCGTCCCTCAGGTATCACTGTTACAGTCATTACACTACAGCGTTATTCAGCCTTAATTCAACAGAGGCATATTGTTTGACCTAATGTTTACTGTTGAGGTCAGGTACTGGAGCTTTTGTTCATTTATCAAATGCCATTAAGGCCAATTGTCATCTGTACTTATTCTGCAATTCTATGGAACAGTTACCCAACAAAAAAGAAACACTCATGGAGCATGGACCGATTAGGAGGTTGTTTTTAATATTAGAATTGTTATGTGTGCATTATTTAAATACCAACTAGAGAGTTTAGGTAGAATTGTTATGTGTGCATTATTTAAATACCAACTAGAGAGTTTAGGTTTGATATCAAGAGGGCTTCTTCTGAAATATGTGGGTTTTTTTTCAAAAATGGTAAGCGTTAACGTTATGATTGGATTATTTCAGGAAGTAACCTTTGCTTGAATTTTCATTGAAATCCAAAGCTTAAAACCACACACCCAGAAATAAAACCATCTAATCCTCATCATACACATTCCAGCCCTGACTATGCCCGTTGCAGGCGGATGAACACAAGCATGTTCCATGGGAGAGGCGCGGAGGGCTAAGGGGTGAAGAGCATTACATATCAACTGTTGTACAGTACCTGACCAACTGGTTGTAGATAAAAAGCTGGAATTTAGGGTGGAGGTTGGGTAGACAAACACTTAGCGACGCCCAGTGTTGGGCAGTGAACATAGAGAAGAAGTAATGAACAGGAGAGCAGTGTCTAAAATACAGACACGCAACAGTCACACAGAATGTGAGACAAAGACAAAAGCAGAGGGAAACACATGTACACAGGGAGAAGAGGAAAGAGAAGACTGGTATGAGCGATGCATTCTGTGGGTCGTAAACAACATGACTTGACAAATATACAAGCATGAATTTAGTAGTGAGAAATGTGAATACAATTAAATTTGACGAGTTTTGTACTGACACAAGTACAACAGGAGGTAGGTGAATACTGTGTAAACACAGACTAGAACACAACACTTCTAATAAAGGCATCTCGTCTGCAGCTAGGGCCAATATACAGCAGCTAGTAAAGTGCTTAGCAGTTTCTAAGAAATACATGGAGCATGCTCATCAATTCATCCTCTCAAATATCTGCAGAATGAATATGGCATTGTTATGGCTCAATTCATTAGCTAACTTCTTAGTAAACAAGCTAGTGGAAATGCACAATACAATAAGTTACTATTGGTTGTGAAAATGGTACAGAAGCAAAATAATCACACTATGAACAGGCCGCTAAGAAAATATATAAAGTAATTTACTTTTCATCCATTTGAGAGCGCATCTTCTTGAGTTTCTGCATGATGCTGCTCGTCTCACTTCCAGATATAGAAAGAGAGGGGGAAGGACTGCGGATATTCGGATCTACATTTTCCAAGTTGGGTGAGGCCAATTCGGACAAAGATGTCTCCTTAAAGACAGTGAGGAAAATCAGCAGTCACTTCTGTAATCTGATACACAATTATGTTTAACGTTCAGGAGTTTAAACTCACAGATGGCGCTTCAGTGGCAGCACACCGAAGACGTTCTTTGAGTTTGAGAGTGGAGGACCTCATTCTCTCGATTTCTTCTTGTTGTTTCAGAAGCAGCTGCCTCTCTTTCCTTGCAGCTTTGTTGGCCTCCTGCAGCCGCTTAATCTCAGCCTAAAGCAACAAATGCAAAAGGTCTTACATCTTTATCCAGTTTATATAAAGCCATGTTAGGGCATTTGGTTTTGACATTTTTTGGCTAGACTTATGTTTAGAGCAGACACAAGGCTAACCTGCTCTTGTTGGAGTTTGAGCAGAAGGCCTCTCTGTTTCTTCTTTATAGGAGGCATTTTGTCATCCTCCCCTTTGTCTCTCAACTTTTTCTTCTGGTGTTCCAGCCAGGCCAGTTCGGTGCGTGTTTTTTCTTTGAGGGCTTTTTGACGGAGACGCAGCAATGCGCTTTGATGCTGCAGTCTGACCTCTTCATCCTTCATGTACTGACGGACCATTTCCATAGTGAAATGAGAGAAACTGTCCTGTCCCCCGGAGAAGGCTGAGGACACCTCTTGGTGCTGTATAAAAAAAAAAAAGTATTTTTAGGCAACAAGTTGTAATCAAACCTTGCTCTATATAGGCGCAAATGTTTTTTAGTCATCTCCTTTTGTAGCATTGTTTCCTATAAACAATAGTCAATATTCAAATTTAGCATATCTTCAAAACGATCTGTACAATATAAGATAAGCATTCAATATATTGTGCACCCCTACATATGTCCAGCCAAAACATTTACCTTTAGTATATTGTGAGCCACCAGATCTGGTGTACCGTTGTGGCACGCACCATCTTCCTCTGATTCATCGTGATGCTGCAATTTCTTGTCCAAACTCTCTCTGCGATGGGCCTCCGATGGCAATAAGGTGCGGAAGGAGCGTTCTTCCATCTCGTCTTCAGTTATTGACTCATCAAACTTGTGAGAATACTCTGTTGCAACTGATGTAGTGTCTCCTGGTGACGCACAACACAGACACTAAATATTGTCTATTAACTGTCATAAATAGTACCTTTTTTGTCAATAGTACCTTTTTCTTCCACAGCAGATGGAATACTGTTACTGCAGAGAGATTCGTTTGCAGCTGTAGGAACTTCCTCCTCAATGGAAATGCTTCCCTCTGCTCTATCAGTCTTCTCTTTAGGTGTCTCATGCCTCCTTTTGTTATGCTCAGAAGATAAACTGTGGCGGTAGTTTGAGTCAGGTTCACTGATACAATTTAGCAAGTGTTAGTGTCTGCGCTAGCTCATAAGTGAAATGATGAAACATAATCAATCATACCTGAGTCCAGGACTTCTGAAGGATTCAGGGTCAGAACGATCAGAGGGGTGCTCATCTGTTATGGTTCTACTCGACTCATAACTGTGCATGGGCAAAAAGTAAAGTATGAATAGGAAGTATTTTTCAATCATTATTTAAAAAGTAGACACTGAAGAGGTTGTTATTTACCTCAGAATGGCTTTGTCTCTCGTCCTTGCATGAGAGTTTTCCCTCAATAGTTCAGAAGTATGGACAGAAGCAGGGTTATAAGTCATCAAATGAGCATGTGCCATTTCTGTCATCTGAAAAACAAAAACACAATTTACAAACATGATGGGTTGATATAGCCATTTTACAATACTTTCCATCCGCCACATTTACAGTTAGCTTGTTTCCGTAAACCAGCAATCAATCAACTTTACTAAAAATGGGACCATGGGCTGTTTTCCAGACAGAGAAAAGGCAGTGATTGCTTACTTCTTTGATGTGCCGGGCAGTGTCAGCTGTGTACCGTGCTGCCTCAGCCTGTTGACTCATCATCTTTGTTGTTGCTTCCTGGAGGCCTTCCAGAGTCTCCTTGTGAGTCGCAGCCAAACCTTCCTGCAGTTCTGTATGGGCCTGAAGAAACAAATATTTACCGTACTCGAACAAAACTTAAAAAAGCAAATATTCAAAATAACAGGATTCATGGAATTTTATTTTAACATACCCGGGCGACTCTTTGCCGGTTTTCCTCCATTTGCAGCTTTGTCTCAAGCGCCTCTCTCTCCGTCTTGATCTTCAGTTCATACAATTCCTGCTCATGTTGTTGTTGCTTGGCCTAGAAGATTAAAGTTCAGGTAAATTGTTATAATTAATAAAAACTAAATTAAACTTTTGGAACCCCAAAAAATATTCACCTTAAGTATTTGGGATATGGATGCACTTTCATGTTGAGCCACAGAGACACCCATCAGTCGCTCTATGTCGCTCAGCTGCCGCACAGACTCTTCAATGGTATCTAGGTAATGGAGTTCTGCGGCCATTCGCTGCTGTAGAACTGCAGGAGAATACTGCAATTCACCTGGAAAACCAACAGAAACCATGAATACATTGGACATTGAGGAGGACAAGATGTGCCAATACTAGTTCAGTTGGTGCTGGTTTAAATTACCTGACGCCTTGACATCTGCCAGGCCAGAGTACCCTGCTGTGTTTGTGTTAGCGGACTTTTCTGGAAAGCTTCTCCTTAAAGGCTCACTAAAGGAGTTTGACTCCAAAGAACTTTGATCCAAGGATCCAGGTGGAGATTGCCTAAGATTGGTGGATGGTGGAGACATCTTCTTTACCACATTTGAACTAGCAAAATAGTTGGAAATTACAACATTAATAATTTACTCTTGCAATACTAAAAAAATTAGTAAAAGCATGGCAGTCTTGCAGTCGAGTGGTCTAGGCTGCAGCACAAAAGCTGGATTCTGAGTTGGCCTTACATTGTGAGAGTGGTTCAGAGCACTGTTACTGAATGTCTCATCCCCAGTTTTCATCGTCATTTCTTGCTTAAATCTGTCCTATCCAATATAGCCTACAAAAGGCCCCCCCAAAAAAGCATTGTATTATATAAATTATTCATCTAGAATTTTTCATTTACATAACACGCATTATTACTAGACAAGTGGCTAAAGTGGCCTAATAGTGTCCAGCTAAAAGGAATCTTAATAAAATAATCTTATGTGTGCAACAGAATAATTCAGAAGGGTTTGTACAAAATAAATTCTATGTTGTGAAGGTGAGGTCAAAACATAAAAGCATTGATTGTTGCGCTCAATGGCGAAGATCACTTTAACTGAAGTTTTAGGAAAACATTTGACTGAACTTTTAGGAAAACATTTGCACATTTATCATAGCATAGTAATGCATAACGTTGTTGTATAAACTTAGGTTGGTGAGGCGCAGGAATGTGCTATAATCATGAAAATACTATTATATAGATTAAATATCACTAGAGAGCAAAGGAATTTCAGAGGAAAAAAATCTTCATTTGGCAGCAAGCCCAGGCTGTGGTAACACTGACTGACCCCAACAGACCCTAAAACAAAATACCCAGTGTCTCTGGTCTGAACCAAAGCCTCCTCATGTTTCTAGAAACTACAAACCCTTGAAAGCCTCAACTGTCAAACTCAGAGTGTCTTTAGTAATGATGGCCAGACATTTTAATAAGGCCAGAACACACATACACACACACATACACACATACACACATACACACATACACACATACACACACACATATACACATATACACACACACACACACACACACACACACACACACTTTGATTTTTAAACAATTTATTTGTGAAAATGGGTGGCCAATAAGTATTGGGCAGCTAGAAAACAAACAACTCTTCTGTCCCTCACAGACCAGTCACTTGCTCTTTAAGAAGTTATTCCGCTCCACTCGTTAACAGTATGAATGGCACCTGTTTGAAGGTGTGTGCAGGAGTGTCTCATGCATCGAATCAGTTCAAACTGTCAGACTCCAGTCTTCACCATGACCAAGACCAGAGAGCTTCCCAAAGTCACCAGAGATAAAATTGTACAACTGCACAAAGCTGGGATGAGTCAACAACTTTGTAAGAAAAGATCAAGAGTTGGAAACATTATTAGAAAATGGAAGAAGTATGACATCACTGACAATCTCCCTGCGAGTGGGGCTCCATGCAAGATCTCACCTCGTGGGGTTCAAATGATCCTGAGAACAGTGAGGAATCAGCCCAGAACGACACGGCGGGAACTGGTCAATGATTTGAAGACAGCTGGGACCACCGTCAAAAAGATGACAATAATTAACACACTACGTCGTCATGAGGTGAAATCCTGCATTGCCCGAAAGGTTCCCTATACACAAAAATCATGGCCCGTCTGAAATTTGCTAAAGCCCATTTGGACGATCCAGAGGAGGATTGGGAGAATGTGATGTGGTCAGATGAGACCAAAATGGAACCGTTTGGTTTAAACGCCACTCGTCGTGTTTGGAGGAAGAAGAATGCTGAGTTGCATCCCAAGAACACCATACCTACTGTGAAGCATGGGGGTGGAACATCATGCTTTGGGGATGCTTTTCTGCAAAAGGACAGGAAGGCTGGTCCTTATCAATGACGAGATGAATGGGGCCATGTATTGTGACATTTTGGGAATAAACCTCCTTCCTCGGTCAGAGAATTGAAGATGAAACGTGGCTGGGTCTTCTGGCATGATAACGATCCAAAGCACACGGCCAGGAAAACCTAGGAGTGGCTCCGTAAAAAGCATATCAAGGTTCTGGAGTGGCCTAGCCAGTCTCCAGACCTCAATCCAATCGAAAACCTGTGAAGGGAGTTGAACCTCCGTGTTGCCAAGCGACAGCCTCAAACATCACAGCTCTAGAGAAGATCTCTGAGGGGTGGGCCAAAATACCAACTAAAGAGTGTGTAGACCTGGTCCAGAACTACAGGAACCGTTTGACCGCTATCATTGCCAACCAAGGCTACATTACAAAGTATTAAAAGTAACTTTTGCTGGCAGCCCAATACTTATTGGCCACCGATTTTCACAAATAAATTGTTTAAAAATCCTACAATGTGATTTCCTGAATTTTTTTTTTAACATTCTGTCTCTCACGTTTGATGTGTACCTATGATGAAAATTACAAACCTCTCTTAAATGGGTGAACTTGCACATTTTTAAGTTGCCCAATACTTATTGGCACCACTATATCTATGCATGCGTGTATATATATATACACACATATGTATACGTGTGTGTGTATATATTTATATATACACATACATGTGTGTAGGTGTGTGTGTGTGTGTACACAAACACACGTGTGTATATATATGCACACGTGTACATATATACACATACACACATTTATAAACACGTATATACATATGTATGTGTATATACATATGTATGTGTAAATACATACATACATATACGTATATATGCACGAATGAATATATATATATATATATATATACACACACACACACATACACACACACATACCTATGAACTTACAAGTATGAATATATATACACATACACACAATATATATTATAGTTATTATGATTATAAACTCAATCAAAATAAATATATAAATATTTAAATAAAAACTATAGACGGCATAAGTTAAAGATCTTTAGTGACAAAAAATGTGATATAGCTCGAACATAGATGTCAATTAAAATAAACAAAAAAGACTAATAATTTACATTACACAGACGAAATAAATGTTATATGTCTAAAAAAAGACAAATAAGATTGTACCTTTGATGAGAGAGTCCAGAGATGTCCTCTGATGTCACCTGGCTCTGTTCAGAGCTTCTTTTTAAGTCCCTTTTCCTGCATTCAGATGATTCGGAGGCAGGGGAACTTCTGTGCTCCTCCACCAAAGTGGCGTCACACTGATCTGAAATCTTGTCTGAAGAGGAAAAATAAATTATTAAAAAATGATAAATTTTATGTCTTGGATAAATATGAAATTTGAATGCAAATTTCAAAAGAAAAAAACATAGACACCTCTTATTTTGGTAGAATTCTTTGAATGAGGTGAAGAACCAGGTGTGGAGTAAGAGGAACGCTGCGGCGACTGCACAGATGAATGTCCCGTAGATCGCCTCAATAACTCTTCATAATGGTTACTCGAACTGTGAATAAAATATTTAGGAAACTAAATATAAACATTTCTTAGAAGTCTGGAGATTGAATATCATATGTTATACAGAGCCATCCATTGATATGGGTACACGTAATAACCTGAGTAGTAATAATGCTAATATTGTAACTTTGTTACAGGTTGAAATATTGAGCCTTTTTGATTACAATCATAGAAATACAAGTGAACAGGGTGTTTAAGTAAATTACCACAACGCATTGTTGTCCTTTTGGCCACTGGCTCCACTGCTCTGAGTTGACACAAAGTCATTCTCATATTGAAAATCATGACTACTTGAGGGCAGCAGATGCGCAGGAGAGTTCCTCTCTGAATACATGTCACCAACTGTAAAACAAACATAAGTACAGAAAATGAATTTATTATCAATATCACTTTGAACGTAATGATTTCAGTGATCAGAGAAGCTCCTCTGTAGTTCTAGGCAAGCGCTTAGTGAACTAACCTTTAACATTCCCTTGAAGGCTCTTTGTGAAAATATTAATGACACTTAAAGGGCTTCCTTTGTTAAACTCTTCCCAAGCAGGTTTTGAGTTTTCCTGATGAGCAAGTAATGAGTTGAGCGTGGCACACTTTTCAGCATCCTTTTGGAACTCGGACATACGTTGATGACTTTTTCTTAGAGAGTCCAGCACTGCCCCCTGGTGGCCAATTGGTCTAAATGGATTAGCAGACTGAGGAGGACTGTGGTCGCCATCAGTGAAACTTCCTTCACTTAAAGGACCCTCACTGATGGACTCTGAACTATCGTGGCCATCTGGGCAGTTATTCTCCATACCCGGCATTTCATACAGTTGTCTGTTTGTCTTAGGATCTTCTTCCATGGCATTGGCCAACCATTTTCTATCTTGTAAAGAACTGCTATGTGGAACTGTGCTTGATTGTGGGCGAGTCCAACTGTTGACCCTTCTATTCTTTTCAAATGGAGTCTTAAATACAGCAAAATCTTGTTCGGGAAAACCAGTCCTATTGTACATAGTTCTGGCTCCTGACGTTCTTTCAGTATTGAAAGCCATGTCCTCACTTTCAACTTCAGTCCAGCTGCGGTCATCACCACGGGTGTGCGAGGACCTGGGAGCCAGAATCTTGTCCACATCCCCAGCAGTTATTAATCCATAACTGAAGTTCTCCCCAGCAAGCTGACATGCTTCACTCGCTATACGGTTGGATAGGGACTTGGCCGTGGCCTTCAGGGCTTCAATGCGAGACTTCTTGTCCGGTGAATGACTAAGTGCAGTGATAGGTCTTTTAGTTTGCTTTTCACTTGCAGCTATTGCACTCTCTAGTCTGAGAAGCTGAGAAAGAAGATGCTCATTACTGCATGCAGGACCAGTCACAGGTGGTGGTGTAGGTATTACATGTTCAAAGTGCGCTGATGAAGATAATCCAAAATCGAAGTCATTTCTAAAGGGAAAGTAAACAACATTTTAGTTTTTCTTCCTTTCTTAGTTTTTTCCCCACACATTAAATCCCCCCAAAACATTTCAAGTAGTAAAGCAAAACAAATGTGATCATGGCCCTCCAGGGAATCACAACTGACTTGTGACCATGAAGAGAGAAAAAAAAATAACCTATGAACCATTATAAAACAACTCTGTTTTGAGATGGCAGAAGCACATTCAAAAGAGCCATGTAAGTGTGTGTTACCTGGAAATTGGGTGATGATTTAAAGATCGGTCACTGCTTGATGGGCTTTGAGCTTGCTCCAGTCTTATATTTTCTTTATCCGACTCTCCGGATGGTTGGTACAATGGCCTCTGTAAAAGCAAATATTGAGAAAAAAACATAACAATTCTGACATGGCAGCTTACTTGCCCCTAATACATACTTCCAATTCCAACAGAAACAACAGTTACCATTTGTGTTGCCTCCTCCAGTTGTGCCTCTTCCAACAGCAGTTTGTTGAAGGGCTCATGTAGTCGCACTTGCGCTGGAGCTGCAGTGGTAGAGGCCACTGTTTTGGCAGCTTCTCTCTGCTTTCTATATAGCTCCTGCAGTCTCTGTTGTCTCTTCTTTGCCTCCTCCTTCTGCGTGTTCTTTTCTTCTACCTGTTGCCTTTTTCTTTTTTCTTGTTGTTGGACTATGTATTGCCGAACTGTATCTGCATCATAGTGGCGCTTTTTCTGCACTGCCTCATCTCTGTAGACAGTTTGTGATCGATTGATTGGACTGGCACTACGACATCCTCGTGCTGATGTGGTTCCCCATGTAGAGACAGGAGCCCTTGTTCTTGAGCCTGAACTCCCTCGGACTTGTCTGCGACTAGTCCCCCGCCGGGATGTGGCCCGGGCTCGCTCTCCCCTCTCTGTAGTTTTGAACTGAAGCTGGAGGTCATCCAGTATCCCCTTAATGTTTGCTGACAATGTGTCTGACCCCGCCGGCACAGGTTCTTGAACCGTCAAGGAAGAGGTTTTTACTGTGTTTTGAGGACAATTTGGACGATTTAGTCCTGCACATGGTTCTGAACTGGATCTACAGTGGGAGCCTGGACAAAATTAGCAGAAAAAACAAAAAACCAAAACATGAATATTTTTATGTACTCAATTTATAATAATATACTAAGTCCATGTATAAGTATAGTGTTAATTTACCTTTTTGATTATTTCTCCTCGTTTTCTGAGACTCTTCAAAGGTCAACGTGGGCTCTTTGCCTAGTACCATCTTCACAAGCTTTTGGCCTTCCCGCCATGATGCAGGACTTATCACTGTATAAAAACAGAGAATATGGTCTGGATACAGGGATATGCAAAAATGCATAACAGAGGAAATCAGACAACCCAAAAATAAACAAGCCCACAGTGACAATGAGTAATATATATATAAATATACATATTTATTTACACTTGCCTAGTGGAAGAAATTATAGTGCTGCACAATCAATCAAATCTAATCAAAATTGCTATTTGAAATCTTACAATTATCAAATCAGAGGATAGTCGTTTAAGAAAAACACTGCAGCAGTTTAGACCTCTACAAACAGAAATACATGGGATTCTTGTATTAGTTCAGACAATCTTCTTTCAAATGTTAATGCCCATGGATGTTGCATAGCGAACTGAATCCTGATTGGAAATCCCAATTCTTGTCAGAAGAAAATGGAATTAGATATTTATTTTTTTCTAAATTGTGCAGACCGAAAAGGGAATACTGTGCAAACAATTGTGGACAGCCAACTAGTCATAGAGGCAGCCTTCTCTCTTGAAAGTGAAAGTCAGCCGTTTACTGGATGAACAAGTCAGCTGTACTCAGCTAAACATCAAGGAGACTATTTATAGAACGCCACATGACAGCTCACAACACACAAGAACTAATAACACAAAGCTTTACAAACATCTAGTTCATTAAAGAATCATAATTTAATATGCAACTTCATTTTCTGACAACTCATGATTATAAAAGTTATTGTCAGACAAATTCTTTTAGTAAATAACCTCTGGATCTGTAAGCCGAGACACTACTTGGTAGTTACAGAGCAAATGTCAGACATACTGGACATTTCAAAGAAGCTTTAAGAATAACACCTACCCTGAGCAGTGCATAGTTAGTCAATACCTCAAGTCAAGTCAAAGGCAAGTTGCAGGCTAATGCTAGTTTGCAGCTCACAATTACCAAGCACAAATAAGGAAGTTTAAAAAAAAAAAACGTAAATTTTTTCAAGACTTCTACTATTGAAGTGAACCACAAGCCTAAATTAGCCAAATTAATATGTGTTCACGTTGCAGTAATTGATATGCGTAAATACGGATCATTAATGCCTCTTTTCACAGCTAAATTACACAGCCAGTTACTTTACAGTAGCCAATGAGAGAACAGACAGGCAATGTTTACAGTGTTGTAGTAGCATTTCATAATAGATCGTGAAAACAGATACATTTCTGACATTTACCTACATCTCTCGGATCACAACTCTTCACAAATAACATTTATTTAAATCCAGACTCCAAATGATTGTCCGTAGTGAATATAATTGAGCATGTTGTACAGTAGTTGACAGTGCTCTTGCCTGTCTGGCGAGAATCTTCTCTCCTGGCACTTTGATGAAAAAAAAAAAAAAAGTCCTATGTTTTTACTGGTGTGAGCTGCACTGAAGTTAACTTTTATCCTCGAGTTAGTAGCGGAGTTGAAAGCATTTTAATTCAGCGCTGCCTCAGTCAGAGCGCACTAACAGCAGCATCACTCGAGTTGCATTCAGCTGGACTATGGTGTAACAGACATTCACTCGATGAATATTGCCGTTGTGCTAAATATTAAAGGCATTGAGGTGTTACATGCGCACAACCTGAATTTGCCAGATATGCCTGATGTCTCCATGTGCTCATATCGGTCAGGCCATAATGGACACTAACATGTTAGAGAGCATTAAACAAACAAACATTAACCGATCTCATGTGCATTTTAAGGTCTGGTTGTAGAGGCATAATGTTGAATTACCTACAAACAAACCAATGAAACATAAAAAACTACCTGGTTTTGCGACGTCAGAAGCCGGGACAACTTTTTGAACTTTCCTCACAGGTTTATGATGCTTTCTCTCTTTGGAGATGTCTCCCTGCCCTCTCTGGAGCTGTGATTTTGTACTTTCTGTAAAAACAAAAAAATAACACATCAGACTGATATGACTAAGGGAGAGTGTCTTTAGTGCTTGAGAACAACCACTTTGACTGTTGTATCATAGAAATCCTTTCACCTGTAAACTGTCGAGACAGGTCTTTATACATTTCTCTACTGAGGTTGTGGAAGTCCTCTTCATGCCAGATTTTTCCATCAGGGGTCTGTATTTTTGTTTCAGTACCATTAAATCCTAAAAAAACAAAACAAAAAACATAAATTGTGTACATATAAATAGTTTTACAGTTGCACATATTGCCTTTACTTCAAAATGTAAAGCAACGTACCTTTATAAATAGGTGCAGATGGTGCAGGTGCAACTTTCCGCACTTTCACTGTCGGAACGGTGAAAGTGCCACAGTTGCCAGTTCCAATAAATGGCTGTTCTAAATAACTACCCGTCTTTTCTTTTTCAGCAGTCTCCTCCAGATGTTGTCGCTGCTTTCGGATTCGCTCTTTTAGTTTTTCCAGTTTGTCATCTGGTTGGTGACGTCTAAGGTTTTCCAAGCGTTGTGAAGCTGAACCAGGACTCGTGGATGGAGTACTTCCACTTTCTTTGCTGTCAGTGCTCTGTAGATGTTGTGCTTTGAGAGAGCTGTTTGACAATATGGTCTCTTTAGTTAGGGCCCGAGGGTGAGACAGATTAGTCCTTATTGTGTCCAAGGCTGGTAGGTCATTGAGGTAGCGGAACTCCATATGTTCCATGGTGGAGGAGTCTCTGTCTGTCTGCTTGTCCCTGGTGTCTCTCTGGTACACAAGATGACTAAGAACAGGATTTGAATTAGACGGCTGGGATGAGAACGAAGATCCTGGCACAGACTGCAGACTGGAGTGGTCAAGAGGAGAGGGATGTGGCGGAGGGGTTGCCTCTCTGTATACAAACCAGATTACACAGGATTAGGAAGAAGCTCTGGATTTATTCTTAATTTACCACTTGCTGTGCAGACTGTATAATACATTTATATTAAAGCAACAGCACGTAACTTTCTGGAGGTGCAAAATCACCAGCACAATTGCAGTTGAAACCATGCCTTTACATGCCACAATACATTTTGTGCCATACAGTGAAATAATATAGCTAAAGAAACAACTTTTCCATGAAAAAAACAAACAAACATACTTTTTATCAGTCTATTTTGGGTTAAAAAAATTATCTCCAGGGGCTTTAACAATAAGTGTTTCAGACTTTGGAACAACATCTTTTATAATACCTTTATTATTTTAAACAATTCAAAAAATGTTATGTACACGTACAATTAGCAACAACGGATATGCTGATAAGCATCCTGCAAAATATTAAAACGATAAATTACCTGTAGGAGGCTAAAGGCTCCCTGAATTCCACACAGGTGCGAGCAGTGTTGTCCTGGGTGGAGTTCTGAAGTGGGCCGCGAGAGTTACTCTTTTCTGGACTTTGTGAATTGCGGCTTATTTTTGTGGCCTTTTCTTTTTGATCACCTTGTTGTCCATCTGAAGCAAACAAAACATTAACACAAAGAATACCGTAACTTTCTGACATGTCTTTAATAGATGGATACCTTTGCCCTCATCTTTTCTCAAGGTTTTTTTCTTGGAAGGTGCTTTAATAGACTCCAGTAAAACTCCTGTTCCCGGACCTGCCTCTAGTTTGTTTTCTATCTGCCGCAACTAAAGAGCACAAACAAATGAATCACATACTGCAGAGATAGTGAACAGTGTTATCAGCTTGTGATTTTGGTCACTTCATGTACTTACAGCAGCTTTGGACTGTGCCAAGCCTTTCCATGCAGATGTTAGCTCTATATATAAAAATAATTATCATAAGAATTACAAAACTCATTAAATTATTATTATTATTATTATGTTTAAATCGCCCAGATTCTGTTTGAATTATAAATTGAAAATGTGCACATACCATCATTGACATCGTGAGCTTTGAGATTTGGGCTTGACGACTGTATGACTTCTTCTGCCCTCCTGCTTCTCCTCATTGTCTCCTGCAAACAGATCTGCCATTAAACACAACCAATCCACCGGCTTTATTTCTGATTACTGCATTCCATTTACAATACAATCAATTGTTCACATAGTTTAAATGGAAAAACAAAGTACAAAAATTTTACAAATAATTTTGTACTTTTAAATGAAATTACAGTAATAATATCCATTGGACTTCAGTTGAATCAATACAATCGTTCCATTTAAAACAGGTTGTACCAGCAGCACATTCCTCAAAAGCTTTCCATGCTGGGGTGGTTTGTACACAAGTGTCACATGTCACAATACTTCCCTAAACACCTGACCTACTTAACAGTGTATAAGGTCACGGACATGTGTACATTTTCTTTGATAAGCTGAATGGATATCGTTTATACTATTTGAACCACTCCCCTCAGGCAGGAGGCTATAGTCCATCTGGACAAGAACCTCCCGCCACAAGAATAGTTTCTTCCTTTCTGCCGTTGGACTCATGAACACTTCTAAACACTTGTAACTTTAACTACAATTTAATCAATCACTCAGTCACTTTCTGCACTCACAACTGTAAATTTAACCGTAAATTCTTGTGTATATAGTAAGCCTATTTTTATTTTATACTATAGTGATTTTAAATTGTTTCTTAATGCATGCCCTTTTGATTTTATATAAGTCGTTTTTATTATTGATCAGTGTTTTATGTTGCACCGTAATGCCAAAAGAAGTTCCTATGACTGTGAATTCTGTTCATTGACAATGGCAAAAAACTGTCGCAATAAATCTGATTCTGATTTATATGACTTTGTTGCTTGTGCCATCGCAGTTCTGCCAGCAAAGCATCAAACCTCCAGTTCTTTACATAAAAAACATTATGTGTTTTGTATTTGATGTACTATTTTACAAATGTACAACTGACGGACATTTGATCAACAGATTGATCAACATCTGAAATTGTCAATTATTTGGGAGGAGTTTTTGAATTGAGAGGTCCACAGAAAATCCTTTGTAAATTAAAATCAGGTAAAAACATGTGGTTTGGAGGAAGAAATTTGATGATTTGTGTTAAACGGCACAGATTAAAAGTCTGTATAGTTTATGTTTATGAAGTCATTATTTATTTTTTTATTTTTTTTTACTTTGTTTTTGGAGAGACCAAATAAAATCGAATGGAAAACGAGATCGATCAATATGAGATTTATTATTTTCATATTGCCTAGCACTACTTCAGCACCAGTCTCTCTCTCTGATAGTGGCTTCAAGGTGCAGACTGTGACCAAGTGACTAAGTACAAAATCCCGGGAGTGGCTTGTGTTATGAAAATACTTGATGAAAAATAATATTATTCATGTGTTTACAGGAGGAATTGATAGAAGGAATTGCTGTGGATGACACGCTCATTGGAAATATTCACCAGTGATAGGATTTAAATATTTTGCTATTGACGGCTCAGAATAACCTTACCTATTTTATTGTTGATAGTTAACATATATATTAGTTTACAACTATGCATGACATGTTAATTGGAGTAACATTTTCCACTTTCCCCTATATGCTTTGTTTATGGTGACGAAAAATACAAAAGGGAAACAATCTTCGCGTAAACTCAAGTGTGCCATTAGAGACTTAACGTTAACGCCGACAATTATTGCCCCAGGCAGATATTTGACGGGAGCAGCAAACTCGAGATCAGTTTAAGGTTAGCTTCTTAGTTCTCAAAAAGCTAGCCCACTTTTAAAGGTGACCGTGTTTACCTTTTAGTAGACAATACGAAGAAGGAAGCCGCCCATGTCCATTATAATCCCGTCATTTTGGTGAATCCAAACTTCTTCCGACTTGCTCAGCTGACTGTTCGCTAATGCTAGCAGCTAAGTTAGCCAAACGATGCTAGCTAGTATGCCAACTAGGCTAAGAACTTTTTCTAGTGACATGCGCTCAGTGTGAATTTAAATTTGGTACAAGGCCATTCAAAGTAATAGATGAAAAGAATTTCAAAACACAAACGGAAATAATCCCCTAATAAAACCTTTCCCGGGTAACTGTGTTGATGTTTCGGGTGAAACTAGTATCCAAGCAGCTCGGGACGAGATCACCGAGCTGAATATCGCGAGAATTCCACACAGGCCCCGCCCGGCACACGTACAAAAAAAACCTCACGTCTATCCAAAATAACAAATGAGTATGACCGGGGGTGTTAGAATTGTGTTCTCATACACATTATTATTTCTTAATTGTCGGTGTTATAGAAATGTATTTTGCGTTTATATTATTTAGATGTTTTTATTTGTAAGGTTGTGACCACTTCCTGTTGTGTGATCACTTCCTTCTGCCTGATGCCGAGGCGCGTGTTTCTGTGCTGTGTTGTTGCTCCATGATGGCTTAACACATGTTCAAGTAAAGTGTTCTAAAGAACAAACAAGTCTCATTTCTTCTGAAGCATGTCCGAACAACAGGAAAATGCACCGAACGCAACAGGTTTATGGGCCCAGGCGCGACACAGGCGGAAGATGGCAAAGGTTGGTGTTCAGTGGCGATGAAAATGACTACGAACTTTGGGAAAGTAAATTCCTCGGCCACTTACGTATAATAGGGCTGAAAGCATTATACTGTCGACCACTGAACCTGATGCCGACAGAATGCCGAGTGTTACGCGGACTCATCCAATTTCTCGACGACAAAAGTTATCCCTTGTCATGCGGGACGCAGCTGATGACGGCAAAAAGGCGCTTAAAATATTACAGGAGCACTACGCCGTAAGGGAAAGCCAAGAATCATCGCTCTGTATCAGAGCTCACATCCCTTCAAAAGAGACCAGATGAACCTGTGACGGACTACATAATACGAACTGAAAAAGCAGTAACAGCACTCAGAAATGCAAATGAAGTATAAGTGATGGCCTCATTATCGCCATGATTCTAAGGGACTTCCAGAAGGGTACAAACCTTTTGCCATTCACACAGCAAAGCAAAGAGGACATAACATTCACGCAGTTTAAGAGGCAACCTGCGTAGTTTTGAAGAGATGGAGAGGTTTGAAAATAAACAAAAGCAGACCATGTGATGAAAATAACACTAACTTCAATCACATGTTATGGATGGGGAACCGTGGGCACGTCGCCAAAGACTGTCCTCATAAAACTGCACCAAGTGGTGTAATTATCACAGAAGTTCTACAACACAGTGATGAAACATGCAGAAGAAAAAAATAAAAACAAAGATGACGCTAAACAGACAGCAGAAACAAGAAGACAAAAAGAAGAACAACCTTTGTGTTTAAAGTCAGCAACAGACTTACACCCACTGACATAATGAATGAAAGATTAATGGTGGACTGTGGAGCCACCTCACACACATATTACAGAGATGAACAAATTCAGGCAGTTTGACGAGACTTCGACCTGGGAAGCACTACATGGAATCGCCGATGTCCAGGACCAACAACGTTGCACTGAAGAGGGGGGTGCAAGCGTCGATCTACAAGATGTACAAGGCAACTTGGAAACGTCACGCTGAAGGATGCCCTCTTCATCCCTTCTTATCCGCAGAGCATATCTCTGTGAAAGCAGCAAGCTACGGAGCACAGGTGGTCTTCAAGAAAGGCAGAACCAGCTCATCAACAAAGACGGGACAGCCTTCACCATCGAAGATACAATAGGCTTACTACTTGAAAACGGTAAACAATGACTCTTCATTTCATGACATAGGATCTTGTGACAATGTAAATCTGAATGTGATGTGAAAACATGCACGAGATTTTAGGCCACTGCAATGTGAATGATGGTGTAATAAATTACCGGATGTAGTAGAGGGAATGAAAATCATTGGTAATGCGAAACTAGAATGTAATGTGTGCACAGAAGGAAAATTCACAAATAACAGAAACCGAAAATGTGACCAAAGCAAGTGAGCCCTTAGAATTGGTGCATACTGATTTAGCTGGACCGATTGAGCCAATAGCCATAGTGGTCATAAATATGCTATTCTATTTACAGACGATTTTTCAGGGGCAGTGTCAGTCTATTTCCTCAAAATAAAAAAAAAAAAAGACAAGGAACCACTAGTGGCAACAGAATATGTTCTAGCAGACTGTGCACCTGTACGGCCGTGTCAAGTGTTATAAGATCAGACAATGGTACAGATTCACCAGCAGCTCCTTTCAAACCCTATTAAGAGAAAGGGTATAAAACATGAGACATCTGCACCATATTCCCTCATCAGAATGGCACAGCTGAGAGACAATGGAGAACTTTATGTGAGATGGGAAGGTGCTACTTTTGGAAAAGGGGTTACCTAAAGCACTGTGGCCTATGCATTCAAAATGCTGCTCATATTCGCAACAGGTGTTTTTACAATAATAGAACTAAAAGTACACCATATTCAGACCGCTCACAGCAAAAGACCAGATCTCTCAAAAACTCTGGATATTGGATCCGAGTGTTATGCGACATTCATGACCATAAGAAGCTTTGATCCCCAGATGTGAAAAAGGATATTTCGTGGGCTAAGCAAAAATAGCCTGCATACCTAGTTTAAACCCACACACAAGAAAGTGTCAAAGATAGACTGGTCAAGTTTATGAAAATTACACAGCCGAACAAGTTGAACAACAAACACAGACTGAAGAAAGTGAGTCAGAAATACAACATGGACAACTACAAAGCAGTAAATGCTCATGTAGGAGAACCAATACATGAAAGTGTGGAAAACACAGATCGGACTGTGACACAAAGACACAGAAGACAGAGGAGGATGCCAACAAGGACGCTATCCAAAGAGGGAGACAAAAGCTCAAAAATACTTGGAGGATTACACATCAAACTTTATATGATGAGCCTGTAACCTCTGTGAGTGTTGATTATTTGTTACAGAGCAGCATGTGGATCCCCCAAACCTTTACAAGAGGCCCTGATGTCACCAGAGGCTTCAAAGTGGAACACGCAATGGCAGAAGAGATGAACTCTCTCAAAGAAAACAAGGCATTTGAACTGACAACATTACCTGAAGAGTAGAACCACTGTAGGTGGAAAATGGGTATACGCACTTAAGAAAATGAGCAGGGAAAATCTTTAAAGTAGATTTGTGGCAAAAGGATATGCCAAACAGAAGGAATAGATTATCACGAAACATTGTGCACGACAGCTAATTTACTTCAGTGCGTGCTTTAATGCAGATAGCAACCCAAAATGATCTTATTTGTTCACCAAATGGATGTCAAGACGGCATATTTACATGCCCTATTGAAAGAGGAATATTCTGGATCAGCCGCAGGTTTTGCACAAACGGGGTCAGAAAAGAACATGTGTACAGGTTAAGAAAATCTCTTTACGGCCTAAAACATGCGGGTGGCCGAAACTGGGTACAAACTTTTACATGATATCGGAGACAATAATGGTTTTGAGAGAGAACCCCTCTGATACACTGTGTATACAGAAAAAATGTTAGAAAATGAAACTGTACTTGTTCATCATTTGGGTAGATGACTTAATAATTGGCTGCTAGCAACCTAGATTTGCTTGTAGCATTTAAAGAAACAATGAAGTCAAATTCAATATGAAACTCTGGGTAAAATATCCTATTTTCTTGGATACAGTTGAACAAGTGGGAAGAATCAAAATAGAATCAGAAATATATTTGAGAAGATGCTTCAACGTTTTGGCATGTCTGAGGTGCAAACCCAGGTCTACACTGTGAATTAAAAACAGACATTACCCCAAATGAAGACAATGGAAAATGTGGGACTGTTAACCCAGAGAATACATGGTGAAATTGTGGGCAGTCTTATTTATGCATGACTGCACCATAGACCAGATATCAGCTGGGTTGTTAGTAAAACTGTCACAAAGCCTAGCACAGCCAAAGAGAGGATTTAGTGATGGAAAGCATTGTCCTAAGGTACCTCAAAGGCAAAATAACTTTGAGCTGGTCTTTAAAGAAAAATAACGAAGAACTAAATCTATTATAGCGTTTAGTGACTCTGACTGGGGCATCCTCAGTAACAGACAGACGCAGTACGACAGGGTACTGTTTTGCGCTTTCAAAAGATGGTCCAGCATATCTTGGAAATCAAAGAAACAGCCAACAGTGGCATTATCAACCTGTGAAGCCGAGTACATCGGGCTCACCGCCACTACACAGAAAGCATTACTTAATCCAACTATTAAATGGTAATGGACAATAAGATCTACTCTTTACCACATAGTGTTTGGAGACAATCAGGGAGCGATTGCTCTGACAAAAACCCAGTAAACAGACAGCGTGTCAAAGCACATTGATGTAAAGCATCACTTTATTCGAGAAGCTTTAAATGAGGGAAAGATTAATATTGTCTACTGCCCATCAGAGATATGGCAGCAGACATTTGACAAAACTGTGAGTAGAGCAAGAATACTCAAATTTCAAAAATGTTTTTGGCAATCCAAGTTTTGGGTAAACAAGCATGAGAACAGGGAGGTGTTAGAATGTGTTCTCATACACATTATTATTTCTTTATTGTCGGTGTTTATAGAAATGTATTTTGCGTTTATATTATTTAGATGTTTTATTTGTAAGTTGTGACCACTTCCTGTTGTGTGATCACTTCCCTTGCATGATGCCGAGGCGCGTGTTCTGTGCTGTGTTTGTTGCTCCATGATGGCTTAACACATGTTCAAGTAAAGTGTTCTAAAGAAACAAACAAGTCCTCATTCTTCTGAAGCATGTCCGAACAACAGGAAAAATGCACCGAACGCGAAACAACCGGTTATCAGCAAAAATACTGGCGAAAATGAATGACTAATAATTAACGATATTGAAGACATCGAGACACTGAGATAGTGACACGTCTGAACCAAGAAAACAGGCGATTTGTCACTGCCATCTAGTGGCTGATTACTTGATCACTAAAGTAAACCCACTATCACTATACCAAGTAAATAATTATATTTTTTTCTGTATTTGTACTCAGAGATAAGACATCATTTCCAATGTGATTCCATAAATACCACTGGGCACTGACTTTGGTGCAGCTATTATTATTATTTCTTTTTTATTCTCTGGCGTAATCGCTCCTCAGGTTGCCGTTCGATCGACAAAACGAGCACAAGAATATCGCGTGTTAAAAAAAAGCAAAAAACGATGCACGCTAATAATCTGCATCCCTTACCTACTTACACTTCCTCCCCTCTCTCTCTTTCTGCGCCCCAGTCTGTCTCTCTGCACAGTGTCGACTGTGGCGGACCTAAGCAGCAACATCTGGGAAAGCTACGCGCCATGGGAAAGAGTTCTTCTTTTTTAGGTAAGGCATTTAACGCATGGTTTTAGCAGTCAAACGTGTTGATGATTTCAGTCACATATTTATGCTTTTCATAAAATAAAAACTGTGTCGACTAAATTGCGTTGCCGTTAAACTTACGTAGACTACTTGCAGATTTCAGCATCTGAGATTTGCGTTCCGATGTTTTATTTTAATCTTTGTCTGCTTTTACGATTCTTAAAAATATAATATACAAGTTTGGAATTTCTCTGCCGAGCAAAAGACTGAGAAACGTGTGATTGCTATGCATACAAATAAAATATTTAATTAGTGCTGCTCAAGCAGATGTCTGTGAGGGGCATCTCCTGGAAGTACACATACATTACCTTTTACTAATTACCAATTGGACACAAACCAGATAATGATCCAATTTCCTCTTGACGATACAAAGAGATATTCCCACCTCAATCTCAGAATGTTTAGGACTCCAATCGTTAATATGCCCAAAGGGATATAATCCAAAAGTGATGGTCACTTATATGTATAAAATGAAGGCTTTTATCTTTAAGTCATTGGATTTTATCTCCCCTTTATTCAACTGCATTTCTTTCTATGGGATAGCAATGATCTTACTGTCAACCAGAGAACTAAGAAGGAAGCCTGCAGTGATGTATTTGTGGGAATTTGATAAAAAAAGAAGAGGCAGCTTGAATAATGATTATCTGTTTAAAGATATGCCTGCTATGGGCAAACAATATATAATTGAACAAACTGGTACAGTCTGGCATGCTCTCTGCAAATTGTAATCCTCATTATTTTGATTAGATTACAAAAAAACAACAACTTTTTTTCCCCAGTTCTGTGGTTCAGTGTATTCTAAATATGGACGTTACTTATTCCTCAACTGCAGTTCTGATTATCGAATTGTACAACTAAGTGTCTTTGCGTGTATCACCTTCATTTTCAATAGTGTGTCTACCAACCTTGCATTGTTCAACAAATTATAATATATTTGAAGACATTTTTAAATTTACCAAGACATTAATTAACAACCATTAAAAAATGTCATTGATCACTGTTAGTTTTTTCCTTGAGGTGCTTCAGGACCAAGAGGTCACAGGTTCAAGAAAGGCTTGCACATTGATTGTTAGTATGTTTGCGACTGATTTTAGAACACACATAGGTCATTTAACCCCCAAACGGCCAAGCTTGTCACAGCAGGTTGTATTAGCAGCATTCATCATTAACGATCTGACGTGTATCTGCTGTTATGTAACTTTTCTCAGAAGGTCAACCCAGCAGTGAGACCTCTTTGTGAAACATCCTTTCATTAAAACATGAATATGAATTCAGTTGCTGATTAACAGAATTAAAATAATTTTCAAAAGTTAAATCTGCATGTGAAACATGTTGCTTTCAGTCACTTATATTATCTGTCTAAGGACATGGGGTGCTGGGACATTACCTAGTCCCTATGAACATAGTTTATTCTGTTTATTCCACTGTCGCCCCTCAAGGCTACTGCTGTTGTGATTTTGGATGTTACAAAAATAAATTAAATTGAATTGAATTGAACTTATTATTTTTCTCAATAAAGATGAACTCATATGGTATTGTCCAGATTTAGAGGACAGTCTATTTTAATGGTGATAATTAAGTTCCCCAGTAACCTACTCTATTGAAATCATGTTAAGGACTCACTCTCTTCAATTAAAAATGCTTATATAATAAGCATTTTTGTAATATTTTGTATGACATGTTGCATTACACATATGTTGATTTTTAATTAAAGATGTACCTTATGGAAGTATAAGGTGTTAGGTCTTGAATAATTTTCATGTGAGTTTAATCAGTATTCAAAAATGTACATCTTAAACGTATTTTTACGTAATCCAGTATTGTCCTCATTTGAGACGTCAGCGCTTAGAAAATGTGTGTATTCACCTATCCCCCATCTCCATCTTTGAAACAAATGTGTCTCCGTGTTATACACAAATGTAAAAAAATTGGTTGAAGGTACACATATCTGAAACTCCGCAGCTTGTTACTGTGAAATCCCACATTTTGAGTAGAACCTTTTATGACCTATATTATGTTGTTAAGTTGTTTTTGATCAATATTGCGGTTTACAATAGAAAAAAATTATAAGAACAATTTAATGGCAAGAGGCCATTGCGAGTGACTGCGTAATGCATGGCCATATCCTGTACAGTTGTCATTGAATGATGAAAACACGTATGATGCATGCATTCATTTCCTTTCCGCTTTGATCCCATGAGTTTTGAAGAAACTGAAATAAATGCAGTGGTACAAGTCAGCACCGCACAAAGCTCGCTTTCTCTCTCTCACCTTCTTTCTCTCTTTCTCTCTCTTTCTCTTACTCGCTCTCTTTCTCTCTCCTTTTATTTATTTTTTATTTTACAGTATAGCGTAAAACACATACTTTACAACTACAGTAGGTGGCGGTAAATGCACCTTTTCAGTTGGATGCCAACCGCCCTTAACAACGTAACAACAACAAGCACCGCGCAAAAAGTAGTCTGTGTGTGACGGTGCGGTGGTGCACCCACAATGGTAAAAGTGGTCACTCTCACTCCCTCATACTGTTTTGCCATGGAGATCTCTGAAGTCAAACTGACAAACTCTGCAATGTAAACTAATAGGGAAACTTTTAACTTGTCATTCTGAAAAAACTACAAAACCAAACACCAAAATTAATACTACCATGATCAGTACATGACAAAAACACTAGTAAAAAAAGTAAGGTACTAGAAAAAATATCTACAGAAAGAACATTGAATGACGAAACTCGGACCTCTGAAATAGTCAGGAAAAACGTGTTTCTATATTAATAATAATAATAATAATAATAATTTAAAAAAAAGATCTTCAAGAACCTAATACTCAATAAAGCATAATTTGACTTGACATTCTTATTTCGTTCATTTGACTCAATTACATTCCCAGCTTTTCTGTTGCTCTCAGCAAATGCAACAGTGTAGTTGAGAGCTGTAAATATGCAGGTGTTGGCACTGCCTCATGCACTCAGTGTATTAAGTCATAGCAGTTTAAATTTGCTACTTTTTCCTGATTAGAGAAATAGTGATTTTTCTTCCCTATTTGGCCTTTAGTATAGTGTAAGGCGGCAGAAGATCTCCTTATATTTGTGCTCTGACCAGTTGGATGTGGAGAAAACTGCAGGACTGGGTGAAATACGAGGCGTGATGAGACAGCTGAGTGGTTCCCGAGGCAGCAGGTGTTACAAGGTTGCCCGGCTGTCCGGATCTTTTCTTCATTTCTCATTATTAACATCAAAGACACCTGGCTGTCTTACGTGGATGTCACAACACGTTAGATGTGATACTACTTGGGTCTAGGGCAAATTGAGAGATTTCCCTTGTATTTGAACTCATTCTTATCTTATCAGTCAATTAACTACATTTAAATTTAAGATTTAGGACCTATTTTTGGGGCAACCGCTGCACAATATGCAGGCTTTATCTCTTTCAGTGAGGGTATTTTAAACCTCCATGTGTAACCTCTATAACTCTATATACTCTATGTGTATAAACTTTCAAACTTGGGTAAAGTAAGAGTCTTGTATAGGAATGGCATCTGCCTCAAAACTGTTATTACTAAATCACTCTTACACTTGTTGCTGGTGATTTTCTGAGGAGACCATGACTGACAAATACAAAAGAAGGTGCATAAAATTTGAGATGTCGATAGTTGGATGACTTGGTACCAGAATGATGTTTTTCACTTTTGGGGATTTTGGCCCCTTACCAATTCAATTATAACAGTTTAATATATTTTGCGAGGAAATGCTTACTTTTATGGGTAATGCTTTTCTATGGTTGCGTTGATATAAAAAATGTTTTGGCTAAAATGGTCAGATGAAATTAGGACATCATTCACTATTTCAATAGGAATCAAGATGCTGTAATTACACCCCACTACAATCCTCACTGCACGGATAATGGAGTGCACATATTGCATGATTTGTACCAGTTGCGGCACCTTAAACCGCAAAAAATAATCAAGAGTGATTGACACCTGAAGAACACCGTTGTAATTTCTAACCCTTTCAACTTGTTACCATCTGTACATTTGCTTCTTTATCTTTTCCACTGATATATATCCTGACTTCATCGTTCTGATTTTTGTTGGTGTGGCTCAATACAATAGTATACACTACTGTTTGCTTTAGGTAAATCATTGTGAATCTGTGCCCTTTCAGCCTTAACAACTGTAACACTGCTGCGGCCACCAAAGGCCTCACTCACTTGATTAGCTTTAATGAAGTCATTCATTTGAGCTGCTGGAAAGACTGGTGCTGCATTAGTCATATGGACTGTTAGGCATTTTCTTCATTACTATTATCCAACATTTACTCTTACACAGGGGTGTAGGTTGCCTATAATTTGGCGATACGATAAGTTTTACAATTCACATGTCATGATGCGTTTTATCACAATGTATCCCGAGACTGATGACAGATTTATTGTGATTTTTCTTTGACTTTGGAATTTCACAAAATTAAAACAATTACTTTGTCCATTTTGTTGAGTCATAAAATAAGACACATAATCTGCTATGGACACTTTCTGGTATTGATACTGAAATGCTCACAGTGAAAGTATTGATGCGGAATGATTCTCTGTGAAAGTATTGATACTTAATGGCTCAGAGTGAAAGCTTGGGCCACTTTTGACTATGAAATCAACTGAAATCTAGGCAACAATGCAGGCTCATTGATACGCATGACATCATCAAAACATCACAGTACTGTGATGTATTACTCGTAGTAGCGCCATATTTAGGGGAATCCATTCTTTGTAGCACCCCTGCTCTTACGTAATTCTGCTCAAGCTCCTAAGACTATAGTTATCAACGGATAAAATTTGTTGCACTGAACAATATGTATTTTTACTCAAAATCTTCCTCTAAAGATGTTGGTCCCTGGTCATTAAATCCATTGCTTAGGAACGGCCTAATTTTTATGCTGTCACGTAGATTTGAATGCTCAGGATTGGAACGCTTGAGAGATGTTATTGCTTTCAGCTCCTCCTGTAATGCACTTCACTTTGTACTTCATCAATCCCAATGAACCATGGTGCACAGGGAGAAGTAAGAAAACCTGCAGCTAACTAAAATCTGAGAGCTCTAGAAAACCAAAACAGTGGCGACAACCAAAGTTAGATAAGAGGGTTACTTAAGAATCTAAGTGTCTTTTTAACAAAATAGTCTTCCATATTGCAATGTTTCTGATTTATATTTTCCTTATTTCTTTCCTACTGATGCAGCATATCTGTATTTATTTTTGTTTTGTGAATTGGTTGTGATGGTAAACAGACTGTTGATACATTTATATGACGGAACTATAATACAAAAATGGTTGCTGTCTCTTGCTCTTGATGAGGTAAAGATATATATTTTTGAAAATATGCTACAAATAAAAATGCTAGAAATATGATTCCCTTTTATGACCTCTGAAGACACATATCAAGTTAACCATTTCTCCTGTCTTTTTAGCACTATGCTGACATCCTCTGCGACCTTGAGACCATGCTGGAATTGGGCTCCTGTTCGGTCAGCTCTCAGTCTGTGACCGGGGACCACAATGCACTGGGGCTGCCTGGAGCACCCGTTGGGGCAGAATGTTGGGCAATGCGTGGCGGCAGCACCCCCAGATACCACCTCCTGCCCCCGCCTGCCTTGGACTGTGAGAACTGGCAGAAGCACCGCGCAGGGCTGCCCTGTGGCTCCAGTCCGCGCTCCCACGCCAACCCCCTGGATCCCCACAGCCTCTCCAACAGCTACGACACCATCTACCTCCCGCAAATGCCCCCAAGCAGGCTGGGGCTGTCCCTGGACGTGACCCCCACTTTTGATGTTGGAGGGGGGATGTTGGCGGGAGATGGAAATCTGGCGGTCAGCCCAAATGTGATGAAGAGACGAAGAGGCGGCCTCATTGAGCAGCGGGACATTGTCAAAGCCCACCAGGCCCACAAGATTCACAGCACACCACAGGCCCGGCGCAAGGAGTGGGAGTGAGTATATTGTACAGATGTTTTATTCATTTACAAATGTCCACACCAACATCACTTCACCATCTATTTCAGTTGTGCTTGAATATATATAATCAATTACTATGTGCACTGGCAGTCAGGCTTTTTATTTCGTTTTTTTTTTTTTTTTAAGAAAAAAAAAAACAGTCCTCAGGGTACAACAAGAACAGAGTTTAATGATATTACTTTGCACACGGACTCCTTTCCAGCTCATTCTGTTCTACACCTTTATAGAGAAAGTAAAATACAAAAATAAATATGTGTAAATGCCAGTGCAGTTGATTTTTCAATTATACAATATTTTTCAAGGCAAGGCAAACTTTTGGCTGTAGACCCCAATCAAATTAATTTGTTGAAAGCGGAAAATCTCCTGTTCTAATACCTACTATTCCACTAACATCAGATTCACTTTATTTATCCCTCTAGGGCCATTTTCATTTGAGCAGCATAAGACAATAAAGAAATAGTTTAACAAAGAAATGGACAACAACTTCATAATAGCGCACAATACAGTACAGATTAAGAGTTGCTGTATTTATCTCTTATCTTTAGAACTATTTCCATTGATCCAAAAACGTAATACATTATCAAGGTTAACTTCATATATTTATCTTTAAATTACATAATCACATAAAGAAGTTTAAAGACTCAAATCATTATAAATTCTGCTGTAAATAGGTGAATGATCAGGCTTTTTTGTTGTAGGTAGACTGGGAAGAAATAATAGTAGGAAGTATTGTAGTGCAAGTTTATTGCTGGCTCCATTCCCTGCGGCGCTGGAATTTCTAACAGTTACCTCCCTCTGTTTCACTGCTCCGGCTGCGGCTTCACCTCTAGTGTCATGACCCCCCTTCGTGCCCCCTCTGTGCCCCCTTACCCCTCCTTTCCATAACCCCAGGTCAGGATGCCACATTGAATAGCCTGGTCAATGAGAAGTAAAAAGAAAAAGAAAAAAAAAGATAGCATGGAGGCGTAAACATATTCTGAATGATTGCTTGAGACATAGTACGTTACAAAAATGGGAGCATTGCTGACCATATGAATTAGGGCAGACTTGTTTGCCTCAAGCCATTAAGCCACAAGTCCACACAGGCCAGGAGGCTGGGAATCAGGTGCTGCACCCGGGCCAACGTTTGCACCTGCTTTGTTTTTCAAAGGAAATGAGCCCAGTTTTAGCATAAGCAGTGCTCCAGGTTGTGTGTGTGTGATTGTGCGTTCGTGTGGTGTGTGTGTGTTGTGTGTGTGGCGTGTGATCGTGTGTATGTGTGTGATTGTGCGTGCGTGCTTGTGTGCATATGTGTGTGTGTGGTGATTGTGCGCGGTGTGGTGTGATGTGCGTTTGTGTGTGTATTGTGCGTTAGTGTGTGTGGTGTGCACGTGTGTTGATGTGCGTGCTTGTGTGCATTGGTGGTGGTGTGATTGTCGCGCGGTGTGTGTGATGGTGCGTTTGTGTGTGTGTGATTGTGCGTGTGTGTGTGTGCGTGGTGTGTGTGATGGTGTGTTGTGTATGTGATTGTGGCGTTTGTGTGTGTGTGCATACGTGTGCTTCTGTGCCCGTGTGTGATTGTGTACGTGTGTGTGTTATTGTGTGTTGTGATGGTGCGTTTGTGTGATGTGCGTGGTTCGTGTGTTGTGTGTGCTGTGTGTGGTGCGTGTGTGTGTGTGTGTGTGATTGTGCGTTTGGTGTATGCGGGTGCTTGTGTGCGTGTGTGGTGATTGTGTGCGTGTGATAGTGTGTGTGTGGGCGCGTGTGCAGTGTGATTGTGTGGGTGTGTGGGGTGTGATTGTGCGCACGTGTGTGTGTGTGTGTGATGGTGCGTTTGTGTGATTGTGCGTTTGTGTATGTGGGTGCTTGTGTGTGTGATTGTTGGTGTGTGATAGTGTATTAGTGTGTGTGTGGGTGCGTGTGTGTGCATGTGTGTGTGATGTTGTCGTGTGTGATTGTGCGCACGTGTGTGTGTGTGTGTGATGGTGCGTTGTGTGTGTGTTGTGTGATTGTGGTGTGTGATTGTGCGTTAGTGTGTGTGTGTGTGTGTGTGCATGTGCATGTGCTTGTGAGTGTTGAGTGATTGTGCGCACGTGTGTGCATGTGTGGTGTGATGGTGCGTTTGTTGTGTGTGCTTGTGTGGTGTGTGTGTGGATTGTGTGTGCATGTGTGGATGGTCGTTGTGTGATGTGCGTTGTGTGATTGTGTGTGCATGTGTGTGAGTGTTGTTGATGGTGCGTTTGTGTGATTGTGCGTGGATGTTTGTGTGTTTGTGCGTGTGTGTGATTGTGTGTGTATGCGTGCGGTGTGTGGTTGTGTGTGTGTGGTCAGTGTGCGGCTTTGCCAGACAGAATTACAAAGTTGTTGTATTAGTAGATTTTTATGTGTGAACAAACTGGTTTGCAAGTGACCATGTTCAACAACAGCAGCAGCCCATAATATCACTTTAATCTACACACCATCCATTCCACAATAGTTAGAACATCTAGCCATGTGTTGCAGCAATGTATTGGTTGATTTTATTGAATGTTTTATTTGTGTTTTAGTATCCTGTGTTTGTTTGTTGTTTATTTTGTGTTGTGTTTTAACAGGGTACCCATGAAAAAGAGAACTTTTCTCATTGGGTTTTCTCTGTATAAATAAATAAAATGAATAAATGAATGAACAAAAGCACAAACCACTTTGTTTTCAGTTTTCTGAGCTTTAACCATACATCTAATGTGTATTTATTTTGCTGTTTTACTGTTGCATGAACCAGATCACAAGCATGATTGTGTTAATTTGAACCATTGATAAGACTAGCACACAATACTGTTCCTGCTGTTTCTAGCACAACCAATCAGTCTTCCTTCTGAACTAGCCGCTAAGAAGACACAGTTTTATTAATTTATTATAAAGAAGGTCCTTTGCACATTGTTTTCTACAGCAATTTTTATGTATTTATTTATTTATTTTGCCTGATAAAGACCAAGTTGCTAAAATGTTGCCTCACCTTTTGCAAGTAAGACGAGTGAGGAATTTTTCTCTTCTTCAGCTTCAGCTTGTCCAACATACATTTCTCTAGTCAGGTTTTCTCGAAAAAGAACCTTGCCTAAGATCAGGAGAAGGGTAAATCACTCCTCATCCACTGCTCCTGAATGACTTTTCCATTTCTCAACAAAATAAAACAAAACTCATTTGTGTGTTTTCTTCCCTCTTATGTCTTTTAAATGTGGTATTAACTCCGAATCTGATTACTCTGCACTGACACTGCGAGTGTTTCCCTGAGCCAACAGGCGATACTCTGTCACATTGCTGACAGGCTGGAAACATGCACATACAAACATGTGAGGGGAGATTGTCAGATCTGTATTAGCTGTAATCTGTCAGCGTTGACACAGGCTCTGGAAACCATGACTCAAACACAGATCGCTGGTCTGTGTAACTACATGGTGTTAGAGTTGTCAGTGCATGCCTTTGACCACTATTCGCAGAATGTCTGTGTAGGACTGAATGTGTTTTATTCTTTCTGATCACAACGTAACACTGGCTGTGCCTCTGGCCAGCCATAAAACATCCACATGTGTCTTTACTTGCAGCAGCAGTTTCCAAATTGCCTGTTTTCTGTTTGGTCTGTTTTGATTCTGACATAGCCAGTGCAACTCTGGTATTCAATGTCATTATGAACCTAATGGTGCTTCAGTGCAAACTTTAAGCTCGTGCTCATCACTCTGCGTTGGTGTGCAAAGCCATTATCAGTGACAGTTAAAGCCAGCATTATATTTGCTGTAAAAAGATATAGCATATATATAAGGCATTGGAGACATACACTCCTAAAGTACACTACATACACTCCGAAATTAAATATATTATTAGATTGGTAGATAGAAAGATCACTGCACCAGTCCTGTTTTTTTCTGGCAGATGAATTTTCAAATCAACCAGGCAACCAGAAAAATAAGTCCAGGGTTTAAGTGTGATTCATTCTAATTAAACACTGAATATTCCCAATTACGATAAATAATAAGATCTATTTATGGCTGTTTTCCATAACATTGTGTATCATCCTGATTGCAACAGGCTTATTTTCCATATATTTGTATTTTAAAAAAAGGCTGGTCCCACGTGTACCAGTGATTTAGTAAATATTCAAATTAAATGCAAAAAAATGTAAAAATGTATTTCCATTTTATGATTGTCCATTAATTGCTATTTGATCCTAGTCTTTGAAAGTTGGTTAATTCTGTGTCTTTCTTTGTGATAGCATTTTTCCTGCTGCCAAAAGTATATTCCAAAGGTGTCCACCTATTGTTTTTGTTTTATGTCCCAGGTTCTTAGTTTTAAAGTCAAGTGGGATGTTAGTGTTGAGCGGTCAGATCCATTGCCCCACAGGTTGGTGGTGCGATCGCAAGGTGAATACTGCCTTTGTGTCCTTGGGCAAGACCCTTAACCCGCTTCGCCCCCAGTGTCTGTGTACACTGGTGTGGTGCCTTAACGGCAGAAAAGTGCTCTAAAATGTGACCGTTTATTAATCTCAGTCCAATATTTATGAACAGTCTGACAATCCCAAACATGAGAAATGATGGGCCACCTGGCAGCCACAGTTTATCAACTCATTTGACTTTCAATTTAGCGACATGTGAAACACTGTAGGTCATTCTTTGCATATTCACAGGACGTATCAATATTTTCCTCCGGTAAAGTGCCTCCACATGAGGCTTGAGCCCTATCTAATTGCACCAGCGCACAGCTGAGAGGCTTTCCCCCAATCTTATAGTTTCTTCTTCATTATTGTCTCACTGTCAGAGTCAGACAGACACCCAGCGCTGCATAAATGTCAGGGCTGTTTGTCATAAGTAAATTATTAATGATAACATGCTGAAAAGCCATTTTCTTCCTCACCGCAAACCCATGTGTCTGTCAAACAATATGTAGAATGGAGAAGATGCAAACCGGTGTGAATGAGATAAAATAGTTTGATGACACTGTGTTACAGTTTAAATTATCTGATGCTGTTATGATTTTAACACACCCCGCATTATTTAAAATGTAATGACTGCTGTGTTCATTCACCCAGTTCATCTCTTTCTATCCTTGTTTGTATTTTTAATAGCTCACTGCTTCAACTTGACACTAATGATGACCGTCATGGTAGATAGAGTGAGATCATGGATTACCAGGATGGGAGCTGTCAGGTGTGTCCGAGCTTGACTAAGAGATGGCGTTTAACTCAGAGTGATCAAGTGTCTTGTGTGTAAATAAGAATCCTATCAGGTGTATAGTTCTTATTAGAAGTGGGAGATATATTGTGGAATGAATAATATTGCAATTGTTCTTTTGTAGATATGCAAATTTAGAATATCGAGTGAATTGAATAATCAAAACTTGTAAAAACGACCTCGCCAAGGGACCAAAAACTAACAAACGACTGTAATGTCCAAAACAAGGTTGTAAAGTGATATTTCTACCCTTTTGTGGTTAATTTAATGGTTTGATCCTCTACCAAGACATTTACAGGCTATTTGATTTAGAGCCCAGCCATAGTTCTTAAATATTATAGTTTGTATTAATTGTTTTGCCTCTTTATCATTATACTAGGTCTATATAGCTTCCCTTTCTGTGTATCAATGTAACATTTCATTCACAAACAACTTAATATAAGATTTTAGAATACATTGTTGAATAGAATAAAATAAAATCACTAAAATGAGGCAAATCACCAAAATGAGGCAAATGCTCTTTATGGAACAGGTTCAAGTGTATGAGGACAATATTTCAAATGAAGCAGATTGTTGCGTTTGAGTTTCTAAAAGCCATATTTGCACTGCGCTGTGTTTTACCACGAGTATTGCTGCTAAAAGACCATATTATTTTTGTTACTTTGAGATATTACTACAAGCATGATAGTGTGAATCAATAATGGAAAAAAAGAGTGTATTTTAGTGTTTCTGTTTTTTGCTTACTTTGCACAAACACATGAGCTGGCCCAGTTTCCCTACACAGATTATCTAGATGCCCTCGTTCTGTTTGAGCATTAGTGTTGGCACCATTCATCTCTGGTTTGTGGCCTGCTTTACTCTGTCACCACCACCAGCCTAGGCTCTCCTGGGGCGTCTGGATGAAATATGTTCTCTGCATCTCTTAGTCCGCCCCACGTGATGGCAGCAGGCTCTATGCCACATTAAAAATTTACCTAAAGTCCACAGTGTGATGCAGTCATAGGTTTTTAGGGACCAAAGCGTATCATCATTTCATGCCTGATTAATAATTCTAGTATGATACGTCTAGTTGTGAAGATAACTTATTTAAAACTAGTGTTCATTTGGAACTGAATCTCCTTTAGTGACTTTTATGTCTGCTTCCTTCCTGCTTGAAGATGTAATGCTTCCAGAATAACATCATGTTAATGTGTTTCAACAGTGTTTAAAAATATAAATCAGATTCAGTAATTGATCTCGACGAGACACTATGTTACAGCAAATTATTTTGGTTAGATTTGGGTTAGATTTGATCTTTTTAGGTTATTTTCTGCTGCATCTTAAGCAAATTAGTCTTTGAACATAAGTACTAAAAATAAATGTGCTGACGTTGATGGTTGCGCTCTGATATGAAAACACAGGAAGTATTATGGGACCTGACAACCAGTCCATCCAACCTGTGTAAACAGTTGGATCTAATGATGTTTACATTGTTGGTGCACTTAACACCAGTTGATAGTAGAAATGGAAATGTCATAGAAAGATTGCAGTCCTGAGGTGGGCAATTGATCAGTCAAACCCATCAATAATATTGTAAAGGTTGTTGTTGTTAAGATTCGCACATTTTGAATATCTATCATTTATAATAATAAAAAAAAACATCTTTAAAAAATTTAACGTACTTATGCTGTAATCTTCAAATTACGGTATGAAGTAAAAAGAAAAGAGAGAGATTAGTTTTTGTCAATATCACCCACCCATATACCCTGGATGTTATCAGGAAAAATATTTCTAAAAACAGACCCTGCCTATAAATGTGTGTTTTTGATCGTGTAGGCTGTGCAAAGGGTGTTGTTAGCAGTAATATGTGTAATGTTCAGGTCCAAAGAGTACTATGCAAGTTGTCATTTTTCTGTGAGTACATTTTGTGAGTACATTTTGTTTTCCTTCAAAGAGTTTATTGTAAAAGCAGGACTTTGTGATAAAATGTGACAGCTGTGTGCTATATGCACCTAAAAAGAAAGCATTTTATGTGTCACCAAACCTAAACTAAAAGGTAAAAGCAGCGCTCTGATTGGCTATAACATCTTGGCTATAACAGAAATTCATATCTCCATGGAGTCAAGTAGATGATGACCCTTCACCAGAAAAGTTAACTAGTACACCTTTAACTCATACCTTAAGAAAATTAGGGTGTGATTTTTCCATACATAATCCTATGTAATTAAAACAGAATGTATTACGGTACATAACATTACATCCTAAAAGAGCATAGAGAGCACTATTCTATCATGTGCTTGTAAATTGAAGTCCAATAACACCAAACGCTTAAATCAGGCACAGACCTTAAATACACTGCCAGATATTTATTCAAACTGTAGATTTAAATATCAAAGGTAATTGTGAGTTCAATGCTGTTCAAATCATATATCTGTTGTGGAACAGGATTTCTTTCAGAATGGAAGGCTTTCATGCCAAGCTGGTCTTAGCGGGGAGCCCATAGCTACAAAAATTGTCATCTTTTTCTAATATTACATTTTATACTTCTTAAACAATACAAAACCATGCATGCTGACTATACGTATGAGAATAATTCCTGTCTGGCTTCTAAAGCCGAAGGAGAGAGGTGGAATGTTGCAGCTTTGTGACTGATGTGAATGGGGAATAGGGTCCTTGATAAATAGCCTGAAGGTGCTGGGTAAGCCAGCAGAGTCATCATCAGCACTCTATAAACTGTACAATGTATAGCAGAGTGAGTGAGTGAGATCATTTATTTAGTTTATAATTTCAAAATCTAGCCTAATCTTGATCCTGGCCTGTTGGTAAACTATAGACCTAGTTCAAATCTTCCTTTTGTCTCCAAAATACTTGAAAGAGTTGTTGTGAAACAGCTTTATCGCCACCTACAGGACAGTCATTTATTTGAGGTTTTGAGCTCACCACAGCACCGAAATTGCACTAGTTAAAGTCACAAATTATTTGTTATTAGCTGCTGACGGTGGACTGATCCCAATCCTGGTTCTGTTGGACCTCAGCGCAGCGTTTGACACCATTGACCACAACAATTCTTTCCCCATATAATATATATATATGATGATATGATGCAGGATGTATATTTGTAAATAAATAATGTTGACCCGTAGCTTGTGCGAGCTATGCAAACAAAAACGAATTCATCATTCTTGTTTATTTATTTTCAACCAGCATTGTAATTATATCCAGTCTCAACTTTGGAACCGCAGCATGTTTATATACCATAGTCGCATCTGTTTAAATGGGACAAAATGGAAAAGCCTCAAACCAACTGCCCAAAAATTGGCTTGGTGCCAAAACTGGGCATGCAGAGGAGGACTAGCTGTAACAAGGAGAGAACGCAGGAACAGATTGATGTCAAAAAGCCTTTATTTGGCAATTGCAGGCACATACAAAAACACAATAAATCAGTGAAACGCTAGAGAGCTCTGGAAACGCAGGGTATCAAAGAAAATCTGGCAGACAACAAAGGGAAAGGAGGGGTTTAACTACCATGGGAGAGGACTGAATGGGACACAGGTGTGAAGATACATTAGATTGGGGCAAAAAGGCGAGAAATTTAGGAGGGCAGAAATTAAATATAAAACAACAACCACAACAACAACAACCACCACAACAACAACAACAACAACATCAACATCAACAACAACAACTCAATCGAGAATGACTCTTGGATGAGAGTCGAAACATTTTGTCTTTCTAAAACAGAGTCCAGATGATACAACTGAATCTTTCTCTACAACCTGGTAAGATGCTGCAGGAGAACAATGCTGGTCAGCTGCCTTCATGTAACAGACAGAAGCTCGAAGAACAGATAAAAACTTCACCCTCAAGGTCTGAAAACATAAGAGGGTGAGGGAAGCTTGGACAGAGGAATCAAATGTGCCATCTTAGATAAGCGATCGATGATGGTAAGTATAGTGGTGTTAGCTTCAGATGGGAGTAACCCAGTGACAAGATCCAAAGAGGGACCATGGACGCTTCAGGACCGACAGGGATAGGAGTAGTCCTGCAAACTCCGTAATATCCTGCAACAGAGAGTATAGACGGATAAAAAATTCTCATGATTGTTATTCTTATTACCGGTATTTTGTTTACGATTGTATTGTGAGCTGAATAATCACAATTAACTGAAAGGTCTAATTTGGATATAGAACCAAATTTAGAGCAAAGCCAACATTTACAAAATTCTTTCCATATAATAATGACCATAGAACATGCTGCACTGTCTTTTTTTTAAGATTTTATCCCCGTAGGCTTTATCAGACAGGAAAATAGCGTGAAATGGGGGATGAGAGAGAAGGGAGTAAATTGTCAGAGTTGGGATATAAACTCACAATACTGCGACCGGCTGCACTAGAAGCCTGGCATATGTGTGCTGTGCCTTAACCACTCGACCACCAGGCAGCATAGAACATGCTGCAACAGCAGAAACTATTTTTCCACAAAGAAGCAATGAAATAAAAGTGTTGCATTTTTCCACACTGTTTTTGAGAATGATTTTTCAGTTTTATTTTTTCAGCATATTACAAGCGAGGTCTGGGTCCAGGGGCCCTTACAGCATCCAGCGCCCACCATCTGCCTCTAACCCTCACGCTCTCTGAATTATGATCATAATGTTGACAATATTGATCCGTGGCACTGCCAGGTTGACAGCCGACGCTCTTTCATTTACTCTCATTTCGATCTATATACTGTATTTACAAGCTGATGGATGGTTTAATTTAGAGGGTAAGCGGCAGAGCTGTTGAGTTGGGGTTTCTTTATTCATAGTTTTGTGTACACTTTGATGGATAGTCTCATGTAGGATTTAGTGCTTTATTATTTTGAATTTGTTCTGGTTAAGATGGTGCACTTCATCAAATGGCACTGTTCTAACATGATCTCAACCATGATAGTGTAAATGTATGTTTTGCTTTTGCTGATCATACAGCTCGTGCAAGTTTATGTGAAGCCATTGAAAAATTATAGAACATGGTTGTTGTTGTTGCTTCCTTTTGAACTTTTATTAACAATAAATGAAAGGGTTAATGTCTTAGTCTTAATGATACATGATCAAATACGAATGCTTTTCAGCGTGTTTTTTATTAACGACATTTTGATCACGTTTCACCATTCTAAAGATATAAGATTTTGTGTTGAATAGTTCATTGCGTTGGCAATTGTGCAGATTTTTCATCACTTTGAACACATGTTGCTATGCATATAAGGATGATGCAGTTCCTTTATCGGCCACTAGATGGAAGTACTTACATGACTATTACGCTCAAAAGCACCAGTTGCTTTTCGCTCATTTTTCCTATAGCATTGGTAGTGTCTTGTTGCTACCATTAAAAATTGTTGCTGCATTTATTATCATATTAATATTGTTATTTTTATTGGTTTTGTTATTGTTATTATTAATAATAATAGTAATAATAATAATAATAATAATAATAATAATAATAATAATAATAATAATAATACAATGATTTAATCAGCACTTTAATATTTAGTAAGTTTGTGAAACATATTCTGTAAGTGAGTTTGTGAATCTCAAATGTGCATTCTACATTTAATAAATCTGTTAATCAGATTAATGTTTATCCAAATGTGTAAATGCAAAAACTAGTGTGCATTTGTGACATTATGGCATGAACGATTGTCTTTCATTTGGGCATTCATGCACTTTGTCGGCACAGATGTTTTATTCAACAGGACAAAAATCAAGAGAGAGTGTAGAGACATTTTGCAAATGTTTAAGGTCGGGAATCAAACCCACAACACCACGGTAGAAGCAACCACACAAAACCTTAAACCACTGCATTACCGACAAGCACTGTGCATTCATTTAAAGCTGTCCTACAAAAGCGCTACAGCTTACGTATTGTAGCGCTCGTAATTTTGCATTTGGATAACTCAACAAGAAATCTTTTCTTTATTTTCATCACTCAAGGCTGCCTAACTGTTTTCCTCCAGAACCATCAATGTTAATCTCTACACTAGTTAAAAAGAGGTTTATTGATTGTATATGTGTAAACTAGCAGATGACTGCAATCATGACTCTTCAAAATCCAGAGTTTTAAACACATTATTCCATAAAAGCCCGGCAGCAGATTCATGGGGGTGAGAATAAGGGGGCATATCGGTTCAGTTGCTAAGAAACAAGTGTGAGATAGACAACAGTGCAAGGCTGGGCTGGGCTGGAGAGAGAGGCAGGGAAATCGTGCCTGAAGCGCAACATGTTTCATCATTTTCCTCAAGGCCAACGAATCAACAGTTCTGATATTTTCACAGTTTGTTAGGGTCCAGAGATGACTATTGATTCAACTCACACCTAATTCTGTCTGTTTTGGTCCTTGAGCACAGACGATGTAAAGGCCACACATTGATATTGCAGGATTTGTCTGGCACTGTCATTAATAAACAGACATGCACGCAGTGCTCCTCTCATGTCTGAAACATTACCATCTCAATAACGCTAAATATAGGCCCCTTCATCTCGCCACATCAATTGGTCTGGCTCCAGCGACTGTCTGTCCACTTGTGTTTCTGTGTCACGCTGAAATCTGGACTCTGGCCCATGCACTGACCCAGCGCTGCATGCATTTTAGGATAATTTAAAATGTCTTCTACATTATTTAGCATTACATTACCTTTAGGTGTGGAAAGTAGAGGTAGTAGTGTATTCTTTAGTTATCAATTTATAAACAGTTATAAACTCTGTGTGCTGTTTCCAAACCCAAATAACTTTATAATACACAATTTTAGATGTATATTTGACAGATGATTTGATATATGGAAATCCCATATTAGCCATTCTGACAATGACATTTGTAAAAGACAATGTGTAGTAACAATAACTGTGACTTATACTGAATAAAAATACTGACGACAAAAGTAAGATTATACAGCGTAGCCTTGTGACATTTTGAGTCAAGGCGTAACGCAAACCTCAAACTATCACACATTTTGTTTTGGCCTCAATTATCTGATGTTTCACCGTTAAAAAAGTAAGTGCTGTATGTATGAAGGCAATACAATTAAAATGTATAAAATACTAAATCATGATGCTGTCACAGATGTCCTGTTGCTATGGATACAAACTTAGTGGTAACAGGAGACAGACATTTGTTGAAGAATCAGCTCTGTGAAGTTATCGCTTCAATTGATTAGATTGAATTAATGTGGGAAAGTTGGTTTCCTTTCACTTTCAAAATGTGTCTGTTATGTGATCCCTAAATGAAATTAGCACAGGCTCGTAAATTATTTAAAATATGAATTGGATAAATTTGGAGTCTGCATGTCCTCTTCTTGTCATTGTGGGTTCTCTCAGTTTTTCCACCATCCAAACATTAGTATCAAAGTAAGAGTGTCTGGCATGCATTCTCCTTTCTGTGGTTCTTCCTTTATAATACCACTGATCTAATTAGTGGACTAATAAAAATTCTTGTTGATTAAAACATCGACTTGTTAATATTCAAAATAGATGCATAAAAAGCCTTGTTTGATCCCACGTACGGTTTTGAAGCCCCTCCCACAGCTGTCAACATGCCTCACCTGCAATGATGAAAATGTGTTGACATGCTTTACTCACAAACACAAATTCTACTACTTCAGCTTGTTGCACTTTGTAAATAATTGCCTTCAACATTATTGTGCTTGTTTCCATCAGTGTCACCCTAAAGGTTATCCATTATTCAATTCGAGTCAAACATGTTTTCAATTGATATCATCCAAAAGCGTGCCATCCATTTGTGTAAAACTATGAAACATTGCATGGCAACAATATGACATTTACAGTATATTGGATTGTAACGTTGTAAAAAAAATAAAAAAAAGAATCTTTTAAATTGGAAATTTAAAAAATAGAATTGTGCAAACTTTGGCATATTTATGTGGATACTGTTGCTGAAATAATGATTAAAGTGCATTGCACGAATACAAATAAATACCAAGCCCTCCACTGCTGTAAATATGGGCAGGTGGTAGAAGAGAAACATGGTTAGCTCTTGAAGCACAAACGTAGCTGTTATTAAATATTACTAATTAAAAATGTCTTACAGCGCAAGAACAGTTCCTACCAAGACTTAACTAAAGGACTGCAAAATAAACATATGAAACTAGATATATTTGAAATAAGCCAGGAAAAAGACAATAAGTCTCAATGTGGGAGAACTGCGCTAATTGGGTCTTGATATCAGTTCGACTTCCGTGCAAAGATACATCATCACAGCTTATCGGGTTCAAATATTATTATTAATAAAAATCTGTTTAGTTTTGTTATGCATTAGGAACCATAGATAGCTTGCCTACCACCCAAACTGTAGCTGATCTCGCTGAAATTAGAAACAAAGTACTGAACCAACTTTTTTTAGCAACGTTTTAATACAAGGCCATATGAACAGAGATTTCTGCTACTTTCTTTGTTTTTCTCCCAGTGATCTTCTTCCGTGGTCATTCCTCCACAGTCATTGCTGTCGCTAACCCTTAATTACCACAGATCATCCGTCGCCTCGCCAACCCACTGCACCATCCTCCCATCACAAAACAGACCCAGCAAGAGGCATGCACAAACATTTCCCGCATGAATAAAGAGAAAATATCAACCAATTTGATTTTCATTCCAACACAAAACTCCCTCGAGATAATCAGACGATGTTATTCTGTCTCTTGTGAGTCTATTTTAAAACATTTGCTGCGCAGGAGTGTTAATGAGGGAGATGCACTTGGATGATCACAGCCTTTGTCACAGCTCCTTTTGTTGTCCTGGTTTGGTTCTAGTTTGAGACCAGTTTAGTCCTGCTGTATAGAGGTGGTTTGTTCCTGTTCTAGTCCTGGTCTTGTACTACTGGTTTTCGATAGGTTCACACTTTCACATTCACCACCACATCAGAATTGAGACTAAACTCGGAGAACTAAACCCAAAACTAAACCTGGACTATATCAGGACATAACAGAGACTAGAACGGCACAAAACCAAGTCCACATCGGGATGAAAATGGGCTCAATGAAGGACCAAATAATGTCGAGTGTGAAAGCACCTTTAGTCAGAGTTTCAGTCCCAGTTTAGTTCCAATTTTGATGGGAGTTGTGTGCAAAAGAGAACCACATCGTCTCATTTACAAAAGGGACCTAGTAAGAGTTCAAAGACAGGTTTTCATGTTTTTCTAATTATTGTTTTGTTTGGTGGGATAGAACCTGTGATAAATATTTATCATTGTTTCACACCAGTCAAGTCTCATTTTGTGAAATAAATTATAAAATGTAATTCAGAATTACAGGAAGTAGTGCTGAGCGACATTCTATCAAAACACTTTTTACACATTTGAACAAATAATTTAACAAAAAGGTTTTGTCAGGTATTATTATTTGTCAAATCATAACTATTGTGTAATTTTTATGGATTTTTTTGACGTTCTCCTTATCCAGATGAGCTGCTTCCTCTGCCTCTATTGTTGAGTGTCTTATCCATGTGGGAATATGTGCTCATTTCCAGGCAGCCACAGCATCAGGACGCCCCCTCACTATCATGCCTTTGCCTTACAATGACAGGCTCTGAACTGTGTAATTAAGCCCGGGCGCTCATCACTGTCCTCCCCAATGTCTCCTGATAGAGGAACTTCCACAGGTGTTCACAGGTGATATCAGGATCAAATAAAGACATACAAATTGAAAAGTCAGTAAGGGTGCTTAAACAATAAACAATTAGGTGCTTTTCAGCGACGTTGACATTTCTTAGCTAAAAAAATCACTCAAGTAGACAAGTGTTGTCTAAATATGTCGCAATCTGTGAGCGGGGTTGTAGCATCGTCTTGTGGTTGCAGCTGATCGGGGGGGATCCAGTGGGGGATTGGCTAAATGTTAGAGGAGGTGTGTTGATGCAGTCTCATCTGCGCTCCCGCTGAACACACTGTACTTCTCAATCAGCTGCAGACGCGTTAATATTTTCCATTTCATTTACGGCGGCTCTTCCGGGAACATATATCTTATTAGGCCTAGATCAGCAAAGTTTGTTTTCCTCGTGTTGGCTGTAGGTAGAGTGGAGCGAGAAGGAGACTACGGGGATGTGCTCTGAATATGACAGCGGACTTTAGTTTCCTTTAGATGCGATGGACGAGGCTCTGTTCGCTCCAGGGACTGAGGATGGATAAAAACGCGACCTGTTGCTGCTTCACGCCACTGTAGTTGCTTTGGAGCGGCACAAAGTTGCATTATTTTCTTTCTTTTGTATTTCAATTCATTTCAGAGGAGATGTTGTTAAACGCTGTTTAGGTAAACAACTTTTTGGATGGAATTTTACGCAAGGCGCGCTAGAATGTTGACTGCATAGTTTGATAGCTCCATAAAATATTTGGCAAAGACCATATTGAACACGCTTTAAGACGCCAAATTCGGGAAATCACCATTAATTACTGGCCCAAGGAACAAGATGGACTAAAAGTGGCGTGGCTGTCCTGCGCCTGTCATTTCGAGCTCAGCACCGCGCCCTGCTTTTGGAGCTACTGTCTCCTTGGACTCCTCTTACACAGTGTGTTGTTTTTCCGTGTGTTTTGTGTCGCAGAATGGCTCGTTTTGGAGACGATATTCCGGGCTTGTTGAGCTCAGGAGATGGAGGATCTGAGCGCAACCGGAACCGCGATGGAGCGGCTGTGTCCACTGGTGGCATCTCCCCAGCCTTCAAACAGACCAAAGCGCAGCGAGCTCGCACCATGGCCCTTTACAACCCTATTCCGGTCCGGGAAAACTGTTTCACCGTCAACCGGTCTCTCTTCATCTTTGGCGAGGACAACATGGTCAGGAAGTACGCTAAGAAAATCATTGAGTGGCCATATCCTTTGGTGTAAAGAAGTCAGGTGTGTACACAATCACGTAGCACAAAAAGATCTGGCCCAGGGTCATGTTACAGAGACGGTGCATAAGTTAAATGTGTTGACCTAATGGCGGTTTTTATAATTCAGCACCATGGACAGTGTCTGCCGTGCAGCGCAACAAGTGCTACAACAGGGCTGTCAAGGCTGAACAAAGCTAAAACAAAGAAATCTATAAACACGAATTAGTAAAGAAACATTGTATTTGAGTAATTTCTATTACTGGTTCTGATTCAATCTTGAAATATAGTTATAACAAATGTTAGACAGTTAAAACGTGCTTTTGCTACACATACACGCTGATTTTAATACCTTAATTACAGTGTAGAGTTTCTGATCAAATAGATTTTTTAATCAACCTGCCAATTGTTCCTGCCTGCTATGTGTGTTAATGTGTGTGTCAATGGCTTTGCACCTCAGGAGGTGTAGAGGGGGCCAGGTGGGGCCCCTTTACTGGTACTATTGTTCTGTTTGATTACTTCCTGTCAGTGCTGCAGCTGCCACAAAGAGCCCTTGCTGTTGGCATTGTTAAACTTGCCTATTGTTGCTGTCTCTGGCTTTGTAACTTTTAAATCAGCAGTTGATGAGTCAATTTATCACAAAACAACACTAATACCGCATATATAAAGTATACTTTCCCAAGTGGGACATTTCCATTTGATTAATTTTTAATGCTGGTGGCTAAAGTCTTGAAATTGAATGACCTGCAGGTTAATGTTGCCCTGTGCAGACAGCCTCTCATTACATCTAATGAGCTCAATGCAGGTGATTAACAGACATTTACAGAGGTTGTATTTGATGATGTCTGACTGCCATGTCGCATGTTATTGCTACTGGTCAGTATTCTTCAGGTCATCCTAGTCTCTACTCATATAGTATTGAAGAGGAAAGAGATGGGTGAGCAATTACTAATAATAAATACTACGGAAATTTGTAGTGGGCCAATTCATTTATGCATTGATGACACACAGTTATTCTAAATGCACAATGCCTCATCTGTTTGTGCTCTGTGTCGCTCAAATTACTACTTACTATCACACTCTTGCCCAAATCACATCCAATCTCCTAAAGGCACTATTTTCTGTTGTCACCCCACTGTAACAGACTCTTTTGTCGAAGTGCTAAAGTGACAGATAAATTTACTGGAAAATAGGCTACTCAATAGGCTGTTTGAACTCATTAGAAGTAACTTGTGCAGTGTTGTTATAGTGCATTGTGGTGATGAAAGTAAAACAAATTTAAAATACTGTTTACATTCAGATACTGATAATTGATTTAGCTCTTGCTGCAGTGGCTTTTCCGGCGGTGGTCAGAGCAGGTTGAAAGCGTCCTGGCAGGGAGGAAATTGCTTAATGAACTCAGGTCAAACTGAAGTGTGCCTGGTGAGGACTGGCAGCTGCTCCTCCTCTCTGATCCCTACTGGGAACTCCCACAGCGGGAAGTTTCCTATTGAGATAGTACGCCGCTAAATAATTGATAGTTGGATTTAATCCTTTTTTTCATCATAGCTCAGAGGAAATATATATAGCTATTTTTAGAGGTGTTTAGCAAGCGGGGGTAAGCTGTTAATAAATGTGAATAGAATGTTAAAAAGTTTTTATCAGGACAACAATTAAAACGCATACATTCCAATGATTTGCCTTACAGTCTAATGGTCTTACAATGTGAAGATCTACAGATTGAACAATAGCCTTGATTTAATTAGAAATGTCTAGTCTATAAAGCAAAATATTAGGGCTGTTGTAATCAGTCGATGTTTTAATCAACAAGAATTTGTATTAGTTGACTAAGTAAATTAGTGGTATTTTTAAGGAAGAAAAGAAGAAAGGAGAATACACAGAGAGAGTTAGATGGAGATAAGAGAGGGAATCGTGAATTTGTTTTGTTTCAGGGCGACTGGCACTCTGGAATCTGGTTTAAATGACAACCTTACACTCTTGTAACACATAATAAAAAATAAATAAATAAAGTGATCTACTGGACACTATGTCCTCTGTTGTCCAAAAGATAATTTGACAGAAAAAAGAAAGTTAAAAATAGTTGTGTGAAGAATATTCTACATGAGACAATATAGACAAAAGTGTCACTGTTATTTTATATAACACTTGATTTCTAGCGAAGCAGGTTGACATAACATGGTTTATTTTCATCCCCAAATTCTCCAGTCTCAGTCTGGGTTGAGCATAATCACAGATTCACAGGGCTTGACACTGTCTATTTTTACGCTTTTGTTTGAGGCACAGAGGGAGAATGCCAGCATTAGTGTGACTCACACGACTGCTCACGAGACGGTCCTTTTTCAAAACGGATCCACACACGTCATGTGCCAGCTGACTGTTATACACATGCTGACAAATATGTTAGACAATCACTTGTTGATTCAAATTACTTTTTGTTGTTGTGCCTTTGTCTATTGTCTGTGTCACAAAGATTAGAATCTTGCAGATGAGAGACGTTATAGTTGACTGTGGGACTTGCCCTTTCCCCTTTTGGGTCCAGCTTAAAACTCTTGCAAAGTTTAAGCAGAGATATATTTGCCGGTCTCAGAGCAGGATGTCCATGAAGTTGTCAGCCTGTCTGTGCCTGGAGGCTTTCACAACACCACCTCTGCAGAGCTGCCACATTACTAATCTCTGGTTAAAATTAGCTTCGTATACCTCACCGACATAGACCCTATGTATGTCACTGCGGAGGTACTCGAGCCGCTGGAACCCATCTCCAAGAACCAACTTTCGGAGAGAAACCCGTTGCCGTGGATACTTCTCTTTTTGTCTCCCTCTCCATCTTCATTTTAGCCTCTGTTTTCAAACTGCTCTGTCTTCATCTTGTCTCGTTATTTGCTGTGTGCCTAAGGGTAATAGAGAATGTGGGGATTGGCTAAGGCAGCGGGATTAAATATCATTCTCTTAAACTCTTGGGTCATAAAAGTAGTTAAAATTCATTAGAGAAATAAAGTTATATTACTGCATCAACTAATAAAAAATAAAAAAAAAGAACTGACGTCCGTGTTTTTCATTTTTTTCATTAATTTTATTTTGTGTTAGTCCAAAGCCAGAAGAAATTGCTAGATCTTTTGACAAATCAATTAAAAACACCAATGAATACTTAAATGCATTTTATTCATGTTTATTTAATGACTGAAATATTGACAATATTTTGTAGCTCTGTATGTCTTGAAAGACCATTTTGTTAGCCACTGTTGTCAGTACGTCTCACATTTAAGTTGAAGCTTCCTGTGAGAGTTATATTTGTTCCTCTTTTTTTTAATCATTTGTGTCCTGGAGTAACACTGTTTTTTGCACCCGCTCCAAATCTGTCCACTGAAGTATTTTACCCATTTGCCCCAAATTCACTTTCACTGTTTCAAAACCTCTATCTCATTCCCCCAGTTTACTGTCTTCATCACTCTTCCTCTTCAAATTCAGATGTTTCTGCTTCTGCTTTCAAGCACACAAAAGGGGAACCGTGAAAAAGGGATACAATCTTTGTATAACTCACTTTCAAAAAACAAATAATACAGCTCTGTGCAGCTTGTATTTGGTGTGACCATGTTTACGGAATTTAGTTTCATCCACTCTCCATCCTTTTGTGTTGTGTCCCTGCATAAATTTAGCTTTGTACGAGTCTGCTGCGGCTGAGCGGAAATCAAGTACAACCCTAAAAAACCTGGGTGTTGGTTCTCATTCAGTATATTTTCATAGTGTCTGCTATTCTCAAAATTATATTAGTTGTGTTGATAGGCACCGCTGTACATTTTCGAAACTGTTGTCTTTAGTCCGGCCTTGTTGTCGTCTAAGTAGTTGCCAATAAATAATGTGACAACCTCCTTTTGACATAAAATATCTTACCTTCCTTAACGTAAGATCCCACTCCGTTTGAGTATATGATCCTTGCCACCATCATTGCAAACTGCATTGTCTTGGCTTTGGAGCAGCACTTGCCTGGAGAAGACAAAACACCCATGTCCAAAAGACTGGTGAGACATGCTTTATTACAAACTGGCATACAGTGTCTTGATAACAATATTTCTCTAACTTTTTTTTTTTTACTTAACAGGAGAAGACAGAGCCATACTTCATTGGGATGTTTTGCTTCGAGGCTGGAATAAAGATAATTGCTTTGGGTTTTGTTTTCCATAAAGGATCTTACCTCAGGAACGGCTGGAACGTCATGGACTTCATCGTGGTCTTCAGTGGGTGAGTCGGACGCTTGGTTGCAGATTTGTTTGGCAAAAGTGGATGAAGCTGTCTATAGAAATACATAATAAGAGAGTGTTGGTTGAAAAGTTGGGTTTTAGTAAAGCAAATAACTACAGCTTCTGCCACTCGACCGGCCAGTATTCTATGGTGTCAGATTGCAGAATTGTTGTCCTTGTTTATTGTTCAATCTCTATAATTACTGGACTTATCCTCATGAAACAAAACCGGGCACAAAGGTCAATGCCTCCTCTGTGATCATAGATAAACAAAAGTGAAACCATGTATTTCCACAATAGCCTGAGAAAGTGGAGCCATTTTACATCCCCAAAGACGGGATTGTTCTCAGTTGCAATGACTTCAAGCCAAAAGATTAATATGGAAAGTTTGTGGACCCATGATAAGGTTCATTCGATGAGAATTGTCTTTTAAAACCAGTAAATCTCCTGTAGAGTTATAAATGCCCCATCTGAAGTTATGACATCATCAAATCCTCGAACGTGAACGCAGATATTGGTTATTGGTTAAATCATGAAGTAATTGCACGCCACTGTTGTCCATATGTTAGTGGAGTGAGGACATGACGTAAAAGTGTATGTTTCAGCGGTTGGAGATTAAAGCGCTGAGCAAGAGGAGAATTATTTACCGTATCAAAGGGCTGTCTTCATGAAACACAACATTTTTACACTTCCCTTCGTTTCGCACACATTCACACAGCTGAAATATTAATCAATTCACAACATAGTGGTATAAGGGTGGCGGGAATGAGTTCTTAGAGAATTCGACATGATCCTAGCTCGTCTATTATTGATGAGCAAGCTCCTTGACCCAGCAGGAGAGTAGAGAGCGCGGGGAAGAGGAGCAATGGGAAAAGGACGATGTATTGACAATGATTGAGACCAGAACAACCAAACACAGACAGCAGTGATGAAAGAAAGGATCCGGTTAAATGTCTATAATGAAGTCAATGCAGTTAGTGAGACAGGCTGTTGATCATTCTGCCTGAAGGGTAAGCCTTGTGTGGGGCTGAACTATTTATGAAAAAAAAATCCTATTTGTAATTAGATTTATGATTTATGTTTTAAGAAAAGAGTTCACAAACAAATAAACACATTTACAAGAAGATTAGAATATGAACTTGTAAACAAATACAATAATCCCATGTGTTTGTTAAGGCCTGAACTACAGATACAGGACTTTTTGTAGCCCGCAGAGGAAATGTTACTTAAATATCTGAGATTTGCTTTGAGATTTGCTATTGTAATTGTGACTATTCATATTGTGATGCAGCACTAGGTTTCCTGTAATGTTCAAGTCTTTTGCACTTGATTTAGATGTTCAATTTATTGCCATGTTTACTCTAGTCCTGCTCAAGTTTGCTTCATGTAGGTACAAATTAGACAATGTTTAGTTCTGGTTTTGGCTTGGATTAGAACTAGTTAAAATCTAATGAATCTTGTTTAGAGTCAGTAATTATCATAATTCTAGTTCGACTTTTTTGTGTCAAGTGAAAGTTGGGTTAGTTTCAAAGGTTTCAAAGATAGTCACGTCATGTTTTTAAGATCAAGATGTTTAGACTCCCACCTGAACGACACTGTCATTTCTATTATATGCATCTGACATTTTAAACTTGCTTTGACAGCAGGGGAAAATCTTCACTTAACAGGGTTGATGAATTAACCTGCAGCTACCCTGATTTTAAAATGATCATATAGTTTACATGAAATAGTTGGCCCATTGTCGTTGTCTGGTTCAGTTTCTCTCTCGGCTCACCTAAAGGACGTGATGTGACGACTGTAACCCTATTATCGTCTGAGTGAGGATGATGAGATGGCCTGATCAAATTAGATGAGTAACCAGCTCTGTCTTTCACTTAGTAATTAAGAGACCACTGGGGTCACAGAGAGTGTTAGCAGCAACAAGCACAAATCCGTTATTACCATATCAAAAAAGAAAGTTAATTTCTTTTTGTGTACTTTTGCCCATATAAATGATATAATATTTTGATTTGAAATAGTTTATTGCTATGGCAACAGTCCTCACTTGAAACCCATGGGTAGGGGATTAAAAAGTTTTCCAGTTGTAAGCGGTGTTGTACGGAAATGTGGGGCAGACAACTTCCATCCCTATCTTTAGTGTCACTTTGGGGACTGTCAGTGAAAAGTAGACCAGCGTTTCTCGAGTCCGGCCAAGAAATAAAGCTGGTAGCAAGAAATGCTTGTAAATACATTTCACATTGATTTTATTTACAAAATGAAAGGTGCACTATGTAAGACAGTCCGTCACCTACTTCTCATTAATTTTGTTCAATTGACACGTTCAGTGTTTGTAAACAGAACACTTGCATTCTAAAGGCTCGTACGTGTCAATATTTGACTCGCATGCATTTTGAGAGTCAGCATAAGCCACCAAACTATGCAAAGTATGAGGGTTTTCCTAAATCTCAGTTTCTTGTTTTGGTGTTCAAAGGGATCTGGTAGTTATGATGGCTTTCGAATGTTGTGTTTGTTTTTGAGCTCTCTTGCACATGAGAGCAACAGGCACCAGACTGTTTTTCCTCATCCTTGTTCACACATTGGCAAAAAATATTGTGAGTGAAACAGGGGAAGTGTGTCTTCGCCTCTTCGTCTGATACACAACAATCTGCTAGAGTCAACATGATATAATAGCTTGCCTTGGAGACAGGGTGATAGCCAGAATAAAGAGGAAATGAGGAAGATGCCTTGAAGCGTATTCGTACACACTAATTGGCACCATTTTACTGGCAAGCCCTTCATTAGACTAGCAACAGTTGGCAGCAGGCGACTCCCACCAGCCGTTTGTTTCACCATTATGTGTCCGACACTCAGAAGGGCAATGCATCCGAAAAGGGCAGGGAGAAAAAGAAGTCCTCAAACCTTTCATTCTCAGCGTGATTACTTGAGGGAAATTTGTGCTAATGCGTTATCGGGATGCCAAGCAGCTCCAGCAGCAGGTGGTATGAGTGGAATTGATCTTGAAAAAGTGTAGAGTGGCTATTGATTTAGAGGGAGCGAAAAACATAATGAGAAGTGCGGCCCACAAACGAAAGCTTAGACAGAGCACAAGCAATAAGAAGGTGCCTTTTTTGACAGGTTCAACTGAGATAACAGACTCACAGTAACACATCAGCTCAAGTGTCCTGTTTGTGGCTTTATAATAATGCTGTATTTACAGTCAATAATGAACTATGAGTTATCACACTGTCGACTTATCGTTCAATAAGAACGATAAGTCGACGATAAGATTTGAGCTGTTGTATGACTCATTACAGGTACAAACTCAGTACTAAAGTATTTCATTCTGCTATTTATTTATTTATTGCTGTTCACGTTTTGAACAATGTTGTGCATGTTGAATATTTTTTGTGGTTCAGTCTGCTTTTTGTCAGTGGCAAAAATGTGTCGTGTCGTGACAGGCCTATTACACAGTTTAGATGTTTTGCAGTATATCTCTACTGTCTGTTTGCTATTACAATATACAATAGTATTATTTGAACAACATACACATTTAATTTTGACAGCTTTTGTGTAAATATTATTTGATTTTCCTTTTCAATACAGGTTTGTCTTAAAAACACTCAAGCAAAAGCTGCATTCTATGCCCTAATAGTTATTGACCAACTTCCAAAGTCTTTGTGAGACCAATTTCCTTTGTGTTAGTTACATCTACCCAGAGGCAGTTTATTCTTTGCATGTTGCTGCTGTCTTTTTTTCTTTTTCTTGTTTCTTTAAAAATGACCAGACAAATTACAAATCTACAGTTAAACACAAATTCAATAAGGATGAAACGAAGAAATAGATTTGAGTGATGCCTTTTATTTAATATTGAACTAATGCTGCTCTTGTAATACAGACTAAACTGTCTTGTCCACTTATAGTTTCCATCTGTCTTCAGATCGATTGATGAGTTCAGACATGACAGGAGGGCACTGTCCCTCCGAGCTGTTGCCGTGACAACAGATAACCCCGCCCCAGACCAGGCGTCTGCGCTCTGGTCCTGCAGACCTTCGGGTTAAGCCTCACTGTCAAGTTCAGCAGTGGATTAGACCACTATTAGATCAGGCCTATATCATATGTATTTATACTTATGCAGTGTGTGATTTCAGGCCAGTGCTCTGTTTTGAGGATGTGGCGTTCAGTCGCCTCAGACAGTTGCATGTATGGCTTGAATCATACTGTGATACCAATATGATAATTTAATATGTGGACAATTTGGCTGTTTTTTTTTTCAAAAGACCTGGGGTTTTATTTATAAAGTGTCAAAAAAACTTCAGATTTGTACTTTGAGGTTTTCAGCAATGAGGCAGCAGATTGTGTTTTGTCCATACATACATTGTTAGTAATAATTCCACGTAAGGTTTTATAAATGAGACCCCTGAACTGTTAAGACGGAATTGCCTCCATCAAAATATGTATGGCTCACTTAAATGCTCATGGCCCTTTGAAAATAGCAGTCAGGAAAAGAATGGTATCAGGAAATCAACCCGCCCAAAGTGCTATTGCCCCGTAACGGGAAAGGAATGACAAGCCTCACAATTGTGTAATGAATAATTGGCATAGAGTCAAAGCAGACCGCCATAACAACAAACCATACGTAATCAACATTAAACCTACTAAAATCCTGCTCGTGGCAAATACTCTTTTTTACCTTCCTTTCCACTTTTGATAATTCAGAATGACTTGTTTTAGGTGACATGAATATTATTGCTTCCACCCGACCTGAAACTAAAGACACCCTTAGAGCAACATTATTGGACAATATCTTAAGCAACAAACCTCAGAACTACCAATGTAGTGGTGTCTTTCCTCTTGATTTCAGTGACCACTGTCCTATTGGGTGTGTGCGGAAGACAAAAATAATTAAACCCAAATCAAGTGTACAGTAACTGTTTAAAGGTCCTATAAGCGTTTTAATGAACTAGCGTTTCTGTCTGATCTGTACTTTAGAGTCTCGCTCTAAAACCTACAAATCAAGTTAGAAATCTGGGGGTTGATAATGGACTCAGACTTGAATTTTAACAGCCACGTCAAATCAATTACATCAGCAGCTTTTTACTATCTAAAAAACTTGTGCTTCACACAACAACTGTTGTGTGAAGCACTTTGAATTGCCTTGTGTACAAATTGTGCTCTACAAATAATCTTGCCTTGCCTTCTATAGTGACATTGATTTTACAACATGTATTCTAGAACCCAACACAGCGTTGGCCTTTTCCATCAAAACATTTATTGATATTACTGATAAACATGCCCCTCTTAAAAGAGTCAGGGTCAAAAATAAGAATTATCCCTGGTTTTGTCCAGACATTGCAGCATTATCTTGAGCGTGTGACAAAGTCTGGACAGAAGCCAAGGCAACCAAATCAGCAGCAGATTGGCAGAAGCATAAGCATAATAAATATGTTTCTACCAATAGTATTTTCCTTTAAGCCCTTTACACAATATGAAATATTAAATATGTTGCTCTCTATAGATCTAAAACCATCCACTGGAGCTGACACCCTCGCACCTAGGTTGTTATTGTTTTCAGCTCCACTAATAGTAAATTGTTTAACTTTTGTTTTCTCTCAATTCAAACAGTTCAAGTATCCCATGACTATGCAAAACTGCTTTTGTTCTGGCCAGAAAAAGCGTTTGAATAATTCTGTCTGATCTCAAAGCTATGCCGTCTAGCAAAACTCTTGGGGAAGCTAATAAGTAACCAGGTGTGTTCTTTCTTAACCAAATATTCAATTTGAAATAGCTTCCAGTCCGGTTTTAGACCAGGGCATAGAAGTATCACAGCTGCTGCCAAAGTTATAAGTGATATTGCTATTGCGTCGGACAATCATGAAGAAAGTGCTGCTTTTTTTGTTGATTTGTCAAAGGCCTTTGATTCTGTAGATCACTGTATTCTTTAGGGCCAGGCAATTAATCAAGATCAACAGATTGAGATCGAATCATGTGAAATCGTCAACTATTTGGGAGGGGCTTTTGAATCGAGAGGTCCACAGTCTAACCTCTGTCAGTAAAAACATGTGGTTTTGAGCAGAGGTCAGATTTTGAAGGAACACATTTTTATAATATTTGTGTTAAATGGCACAGATTAAATGCCTGTATAGTTTGAAATGAAATCTTTACTAAAAGCTCCTCTTACTTCGACAAAATAAAATCAAAATTGATCAATATTTTTTTTTCCAAATCGCCCAGCCCTAGTATTCTTTTGGATGCTATTGGGTTTGATTCAAATGCAACAAAAGTGGTGTGTACAAACAGAGCTCAAGCTGTTTCTGCTGATGGCGTTCAATCTGAATTTTCTTCACAATTCATTGGTCATAATCTAAAACATAGTAGAATCCACTTGTACGCAGATTATGATGATGATGAACAAAATGTATGCTGTTCTTACGCCCGTTGGTAATGTGACTGAACAAGGGCACTACTACAAATATTTGGGCATCTGGATCGATGATGAACTCTCCTTCAACAAACACATAGAAGAGCTGACAAATAATCTTAAAGCCAGATTGTCATTCTTTAGAAAGTAAACATGTTTTCCTCTTAATTGTAGAGAACAGTTCATCCAGGCTACATCTCTCTCAGTCCTGGATTATGGTGATATTGTATACTGTATATGCATACCCCATATGCATACAGTTTGTTTATTTGTATTTGTACTGACAGGGTATGCATGAAAAATAGAGTTTCTCTCATTGGGTTGCCTGAGTATAAATAAATGATGAATTAATTAGAAAAATTGTGACATTCTGCAGTAATGCCTGGATGTAGAATGATTTAAATGAAAATAGGTTAGCTTTTGAAAATTACATCAAATTTGCGCAGTTTGTACACCTGCACAAATGCTTACCTCAGCAGGCTCCACAGGTTCTTGGTGACTTGATAGTTCTTCTCAGAGCAGAGGGGTCAGTCACCGGAGGAGCTCAGAGTGGAAACTGTAGAGTCCCAAGTCATAAAACAACTTTTGCTTTCACTGGAAAGCCAATGGAGCTCTTTACCTGTAGAACTGAAGTGAGAAACAAAATGGGTCCTTGTCAAACAAGAACTCAAAGATTTTATATTCCGAGGTCAGATGTGTAACCGCCTTTTACCTGTTTTTTGAATTTATGATTTGCCTTTTGTATTATATTGTTTCTTTGTTTATGACTGTCTTTTTATGGACTGACATTGAGAATTAGCTCCAGTAGTGCTGCCCGGTGGTCGAGTGGTTAAGGCCTCCTGGTACAGCCGGCTGCAGTGTTGTGAGTTCAAATCCTGACTTTGATATCCTGACTTTGGTCATCCCTTCTCTCATCCCCCATTTTACACTTTCCTCTCCTGTCTAATAAAGCCTACGGGGAAAAAAAATCTCGAGAATTAGCCCTGGCTAAAATGTTGTAGTGTGTGACATGAGCTCATGAAACATACTTGTCCCTATCAAATAAACCTAAATACATAAATTAAATAATTTTTTCTCAAATAAAATTAATAGATGAATAGAATAATGAAAATATTGACAGTTTTGAACCTTTGACCAGCTCATTTATGAGAACTGTTGTAAAGTTTCCCCTTATTTCTCAAAAGTTGAATTAGTCTTTTAAATCTAACCCTAGCTCTCACAAATCCTTTAGTTAGTACATGACTAGTTCGTACACGACTAGTTAGTACACGACTAGTTAGTATACGACGTTAAAACATTTATTTAATCCAGACAGCAAAGTGAGTCCAGCATATATTAAAGCACATATAAAACATTTTTAAAAACAAAAATAAAATTATCCTAAAATACGAAAACAAATTTAAAAGCTCTTTTATATAGATGCCGCCTGCTGACTTTTTTAAACTTTGTTACAAGTCCCTAAATTAGAATACAAAACTACAGCCTCATGCTGCCCTGTGGTCGAGTGGTTAAGGCGGCAGCACACATGCCAGGCTCCACGTGCATCTGGTGACTGCATGTCCTCCCTTTTCTATCATCTCCATTTCACATTCTAAGTTGTCCTGTCTAATAAACCCTGTGGGCCAAAAAATCCTAAAAATAAAAGGAACTACAGAGGCCACAAAGAGTCCAGTCGTTTGTGCTCCACAGGGTTCAGAAACCACTTCAGTTTGAACTAGGGCTAATTTTAGTCAGGTGGAAAAACAGGTATTTGAATATTTCACTGAAGTGAAAATTGTTGTGTGGCTCTTTTAAAGCTAAGCTTAACTCAAAAATCAATATTCAGTTATCTCCAGAACTAAGTGTGTTTGAGTTTTTAAAAATGTCTTCTTTTCAGATGTCGGTGTAATCCCTCATTCGTCCAGGAGTGTTCCATAGTAGAAAAAGATTCAGTTGTATAGTCATCTGGACTCTGTTTTAGAAAAACATCTTTTCAGATGATGCAATCTACTGAAAGTTGTGCTGCAAAGTCACTAAAAACTATTAAGACTTTATGAAGGTCATTTCTGGAAGAAGAAAAAAAACGATTGTGGCATTATTTACCGGTACTAACACAAAAGTACTTAACCTGTGCGTTTTAATTGTAGAGGAATTTGAATTTTGATCATTATAAGTTATCTTCTTGGTATTGTCCTAGTGGCCTCAGATCTAAACTGAGCTCTTTGGCTCAGTGGTCACTACAGTGGCCAGGTGCGTGCGTTCGTTTCATATTATCACATATGTGACAGAGGCACGCAGAATATGTCACAACACAAGCGTATGGTTCTGTAACGATTGTCATCACACATTTGTCACACTGAACCTGTCACTGCTGTGTGGGCCCTGTCAATGTCTCACAGTTATAGAGGCTGACAGATGTGACCAAGGGCTTGGACTCACTCGACTGTGGTGACGCTGGTCAGGAGCTCACATATTTAAGTGGTCCATTACAATTGTTCGGTTGTGAAATCCAGTTCAACGGGAGGATCTGAATAAAGCAAGCATGAATAATCCCTGTAATAATGGTGTCTTTATACACAATGAGCCTGCCAAATTGGCCATGTGTTTAGCTTCCCTTGCTTTGAATAGCATCTGCCACATAATCTTGCCAGGCTCTTCCACGTCAAAGCCAATATCCAGGCGGCGATAGTGGATATAGACAAAGAAAGGAAGAAAAACGGCTTTTGTTTTTGTTTGCTGAGATTTCACAGCAGAAGAAGGCCTTGGGTCACAATAGCAGAGCCTCAGGACATTTATTTAAGTCAAGTCGGGAAGGGCATTTGGTCACCAGACCTGTATGGTCAGATCTGTGAAGAGGCGATTGTATGTTTTTAAGGTATTTTCAAGCAATAAAAACACCTCTAATGGTATGCATGCATGATAGATAACTGTAATGCCATACTGTGGAACATTCCAGGCAAAGCAATCTCATCTCCATGAAGACAAGTAGATTGCGAACCAGAAGATGTACTTTAGGATGTCATCTTTTAGGATGTGTTCAAGCATGTGCAGTGAATATTGAGAACAGATCATTTAAAGCCATTTGATAGCTTTACAATCACGGAAACCTCAGAAGCCTCAGAAACTCAGTATAAATTGCACTGATCAGAATATCCTCCACTACAATTTGAATCTATGATACTTGAAAAGCAAACTCCTGACACCCAATGGTCACGCATCCAGCATAGACACCATTTTCTAGTCGCCATAACAACTGAGGAGCAGCCGGATAAACTAATGGTCTGAGGAGAGATGGAGGGATGAAGAAAGCAGAGGGTGACTTAGTGCAGGAGGCAGAGACAGGATTCAGGGACAAAAAGGACTCAACAATGATAAGAATCCTTTGGAGCGGTGAAAGTGGGGAAATGGAAAAATACAAGAGACTTGACAGAATAGTTACAGGTGTAAAGTAAATCTGTGACGGAAAAAACAGCTATTTCTGTCTTTTTCTGCCACATTCTCTGTTAATTAAATATAATAAGCGTGTCTCGTGCAGCATTATATATTTATATACATGCTCTATGACAGGAACCATTTCACTCATTCTCCATAAGAGGGTGATTTTGCTTGAGCATTTATTACATATTAGGCTTTTTTCATATATGAAGTATTCTGCTGTAAGATACTACATAATACTTTTACGTTTTGTTCATTATAAACCACAACACTGATCTAAAACCTCATAGCACGCAGTTGATTTTCATTTACGTATTTTTATTTTTGAAAAATTGCTATGGTACATTTACAAACGCCACGTGTATGACTTGGGGTCTTAAATTGTAAAATAATTACTGAAAGTACAGGAATGTGGATTTTCTGAGCACTCAAGCCTCAAATTCAGCACAATAGAAGATTATGCACAAACATGTTTCAACGTATGAAATATACAACTCTGAGTAAACTAACGATGAAGGAACACTGTTACGAAATGGTTAAAAGCGCATTAAAGTTTATTTTGCATTTTGTTTTGGTATAACTAATATTTCCTAATGTAGCAATTGATCTGTTTCTTTAGTAGGGCTGTGACTATTATTTTGGTTGTCGACTAGTCAGTGATTAATTTTTTGAAGTCAAGCAAATATTTTTATTGTACATCGAGATTTTTTAAAACCCATTTTTGACCAGGAAAAAGTATTCCGATTAAAGAGTTACGTATCAATTGTTTTATTGATGAAAAGAAAATCACAAATCTGCCATTTTTTATACTGCCCATCTTTGTGATAAAACATCTGTTTTAGAGTCGATGATCCTGATAAAGATGAATGATTAATACATTTGTCAACAGTTATTTTAATAGTTGACTGGTCACGATTATTTTTGATTAATCATTACAGCTCTACTCTTCAGGGATGTGTAAACAGAACCAATGAGAAAAAAAGCAAGAAAAAAGCAAGTATGGAACTGAAAGAAATACCAAATACCTTATGAGCTTTGAGCACAACTGGTCGCTGGAGTTCGTTCCTCAGCTCAGCCTAAGGGAGAGCTGCTGCTGGTGATGGAGACTCTGTGCTGCCTCCTAAATAGCAGTTGTCACTGCCATCCACCCACACAGCCAAAACCCCCAAAGACATCCTTCTCTTCCTGATGAGAACCCAAAATAACACAACATTTGCTCCCAAAAGTGCAGGAGGACGTATGAAATTATTTGTTATTCCATCTAATGCTATTGTCTTTTTGTAGGATCCTTGCCGCCACAGGAGCATACATGAACATTTCAGTAGATCTTCGGACTTTGAGGGCTGTGCGTGTCCTTCGACCTCTCAAGCTGGTTTCAGGAATCCCAAGTAAATATATGTTGATTATATTTATTTAGAGACGGTTCCAACTATTTATTAATATACTGTGTGGTTTTCTTCAAGGTTTACAGATAGTCCTGAAGTCTATAATGAAGGCCATGATTCCGCTGCTGCAGATTGGACTGTTGCTGTTCTTTGCCATTTTAATGTTTGCCATCATCGGACTGGAGTTTTACAGCGGAAAACTACATTACACTTGCACACCAGACCCAGGAATACTAGGTACAAGCAATTCATAATAATTGTTATGCCTTTGTATAATTGCATTATGAAAAATGCCTGAGATTATACAATTTCTGCAATATGAAGACCGGACACCAAAAGTGTTTGTAATATTTGTATTAACAGTAGGCCTACTACTAATGCATTAAAGCTACATTCCCTGGAGTCGTCAAAAATAACAAATTCCCAGATCCTAAATAACGCTAAAACTCATCGAAACTAGATACTCATTTCATCAACAATTCAATACAAAACAAAATGACATAATAAATAAATAGAGTAATGATCTTTATCAGTTAGCGCTTTATCAGTTTACTATGAAGAACAACTATTTTGTGTTGAAATTTTAATTTTGATGTACAAAATATCAATTTCAATACCAATTTTATCTGTTGTTTTTTGTTCATTGTTTCTTTGTACATTTTGAAATGTTAGTATTATGACCACACCGGCATAGACATTAAAACTAACGCGAGTCATCAGTATGCTCGTTCTGTTGTTATTGTTTGAGATTTCCAATAAACTACAAGCTACTAATATTCACGGCGCTTTATTGGTAGCAGTGCAACTCAACACATACACACCCGCTTTGATTCACCACGCTGCACCTGTAGACTCCATCAAACTAACAACGTCCTGTATAATTAAAAACAATGCGCCGCGACTCCTCATTGTACATTCATAGCAGTCATTAACCTCCAAGCCGAGCCCATCACACAAGCAGAGGAGGTTTATTTAGCCATTAGATTCAGATTTAAACCCCCAGAAATTACTCAAGGTTTTCAAGTTTAATTCGACATTTCTTCTCCCGTCCGTGTAGAGAATGAGACGGTGGACTCATCTGAGATCGACTTCCCGTGTGGAGTTCGTCAGTGTCCCGCCAAGTACAACTGCAGCAAAAACTGGATTGGGCCCAACGACGGCATCACGCAGTTTGACAACATCCTGTTCGCTGTGCTCACCGTGTTCCAGTGCATCACCATGGAGGGCTGGACGGCTGTGCTCTATAATGTATGGGCGCTTAACAATCGCCGATACCGCACTCATCACAATAATCCGTCATAATACTCATAGAGGCTTTAAAGATTTACAGTGCATATGACAGGTTTTTATATTTTACTAGTGATTCATTACTTTGTGTGATAGTACATGTGGAAAATATTTGTTATGGTTTTGAGGTCAATGGGAAGTTTGCAAAGAACAGATGTGTTGAGTTGAAAATGACAGTAAAAAGTGCTGCGTTCTAGAAAGGAATCCCACTATCTGTTTAATCAAGACATGGACAATTTATATGCAATGAACACATTTTTATGACTGTTTAAACATTTATTTGAGAAAGTAAAGATGTCAAATAAAAACTATTGAGCAAATTAGACTGGTCTTGGGCCTTTGTTGCTAGGTAACAGAGGAATTACCCCTACGTATATCATGTCTGCTGACTCCAACATAATTGTCAAACTAGGGAAAATTAGGCAAGCTTTCCTAAAATTTTATAAGTTTATATGATAGAACTATGTTTCAGTGAAATGGGTTTTTTAATGTGTCATATGAAATTTAATTATTCATATCCATGGATTTCAGAGAGATGGAAATCTGCTAATCCCATAGCAAAGTAGCTGAAACCCATGAATACAGTACATTGAGCCTCTTCTCTGGACAGATAAACTAGGAAAAACTGGGACACATCTTATTTTATTGCTAATAAAATTATAATGAGAATGAGAATATATGTAATTTCTTTTCTCATGGTAAAGCTCATTATTTTGGCACATTTTTTTTATATATCCTATGAGGTCCTGTCACAAAAGTGTGCACTTTATCTAAAACCTTTATTTCCTCTCACATTTCAGGCGGATGATGCTTTAGGCCCAAGCTGGAACTGGCTCTACTTCATCCCACTCATCATCATCGGCTCCTTCTTTGTACTCAACCTGGTCTTGGGAGTCCTCTCTGGGTAAGTTGATTTATTTGTGAGCTAAAATGAATATCAGACACAATTATTAATACACTATGGTTTCCCTATTGCTGGACTCTTGAGGATTGCATTTTGGCTGCACACATATATTCTATTTATACACTTGTTTTGCTCTGAATAGAAGAAATCAGTCATAGGGAAATGGTACAGTAGTCTGCTGAATGTAAACTGATATTTTAATAGATCCATGAGGCAAACACTAGAAGGCTTGCTAATCACTGTTCATTACACAGGGAATATCAAGACTTTAAATACTTTTCAGTCCAACGGGGCCTTTAGTCCGAATAACACAGTGTAATTGGGTTTTCACTGGTTGTAAGTCATGATACATTTCACAAGCGTCAAAATCCATAACAAGTTCATTAGTCGTACAGAAAGGTTAATTGGGGAACGCTGGGGAAGTCATTAGCATGTTACCAGAGTGATTGAAGTATTTTTAGTCTCACAAATGCATACCTAAAGACCGCTAAGAACAACACTGTCTTGAGGATGTTTTAAGAGCTGTTTTGATGGGTTTCGTTTCTGCAGGGAATTTGCCAAAGAAAGGGAACGAGTGGAGAACCGGCGTGCCTTCATGAAGCTGAGGCGGCAGCAGCAGATCGAGAGGGAGCTGAACGGTTACAGAGCCTGGATCGACAGAGCAGGTGGCTTTACTCTCAATCACCCGACACATTTAGACACTGATAACAAAAGGAAAATCGATATTTGACTTAAAGCTGTTGGTCTAATCTTCCCTATCTTGACTTTAAGGCTATTGTATACAAACCTCCCATCTCAATTGTTTCTTTTTCTCTCTTTTGTAGAGGAGGTAATGCTCGCTGAAGAAAATAAGAATTCAGGACCTTCTGCCCTTGATGGTAAATCCAAATGTTCACGTTACAGCTGTGAATAGTCTTGTATAGTGCCCACAATGGGAAATATCTCTTCAATTGAATGGAAGAAATTCTGAATTGTGGTATACATTAAATTGGAAAATAAAACGTAATTAATAGTATATTGTTTATTGGAATGTGATTTAATTATATCTGTATATCTGTTGCATCAAAAAGAAGCTCTATTAAAACTATTCGTTGAATGTTTACCCTTCCATTGTTTAAAAACGTTGCATCAATAAAAAGGTGCTAGTGTGATCACGACGTTAGGCCAGTGTCTGTAGTAACAACAGTGTTACCGCAGCTACTGGAGCTAAGTGGCTACGCTGACCCTCTTGACTCTACACTGACCTGTACTTGCTCAAATAGCAGGCTTTTATTAAATGTGGATTGATTGGCAGCTCTCAGGAGCCTCCCAGAGTGGAGTACAGGTGGTACCTATGGTGAGGACCGTCCCTGCTTTTCTCTGAACTCACTTCACCCTCATTCTCCTCCAGCACCAGCTTACACACCATTAGACATGGGATCGTTTGTAAGCACTTTCCATTCCAGACCACCACAGTGTGAGGGGAAACCATGGGTGCATGACTGTGTACAGAGCAGCAAACGGAGGCATTAAACAGAAATGTGTAAATGTGTATTTGGTCACAGATTTAGATTTATGTACATCAGGTTTTCTAATTTGGTTGATTGTTATCTTTATTGTTATGTTTGTAATCCCTCAGTCATCCAGGTCAGGTCCATAGCAAAAGAAGGTTGAATTGTGTCAACTGGACAAGTTTGTGTTTTTGTTTTTTTGCACCAAAGACACTGTTGATGATTGAGAGGTCAATCATGACCTGTATATTTGTAAGTGTAATAATGACATTTTGATCATATTTTGTGGCTACCCAAGTTTATTGTACGTATAGTTCAGGTTAGTAGAATTTAGGCAAACTATCTATTGAACATTTGGCACTTTGGCAGTTTTTTTAGAACTGCTATGCAAACAATGTTGGGTGTAACTTATTCACATTACTGTGAAAATATGTGTCATTAAATTACAGTTACTAACACAATGCTTATTTGCAACACCAACAAAAATGCAAGCTCACATCTTGACACAGCTTAGACAAAGTGAAAGTCCCACAGACTTCTCTTCTGCTGTCAGTTAAGTACCTCAAAGATTAGGAGAGATAAGCAGCCTGATGATGGTGTTATACCATTTAAGTCAGTTTTAACAACTTATTGGTTTACCTTTATTTAAATGCTGTATTTAAGATAAGACATAAAAACACATATTTGATTAATTCATATCATCTTACAAATAAAGTAATACGCAAGTAATTAATAATGTACTAATAATTGTATGTATATTATATGTATAATGTAATAAGTAACTTCCCCAACACGTTACAAAGTTCACAAACATGTGTCTGCTCCAGTTGACTAGAGGCATATTGCAAACAATAATGGGAAGTAAGATCATATGCCACAAGGGCACACACTCATCCTGCCCCCTTTGACTTGTGTGCACTGCCCTGCCTGCCCCCTCACACTTTGCATGGACCCCCATGGTATGTTCTGGAAGAGACTGCATTTTGTAAAGAGAAAATAGCTTTCAGTTATTTAGATAATACAATTTGCACAAAATTATCATTTCTCTTTCGAACCGGAGTGCTAACATGATTAACTTTCTCTTTCAGCCAGAACTTGTGGCTCATTAGCATGCAGCAGGTCACCACGGCACCTTAAATCATTCATTTCATCATATTTTTTTCATTAATGCAATAATCCATACTGCCTGAACCTACTAATAAAATACATGGGTGGTCATGCATAAAGCTTTTTATGGGCAATGGTGACATACAGTCAATAGTGGTTTAGCATTGTGGCATGTTGCTCGGTCAACTTGCCCAGACCTTAGCGCTGTGATTATCTTTACAGCATGTACCTGCTGATTTCACATGTCACTACTCACACTACATGTGACAACTCAACCTGATGTGTCTGCAGTGCTGAAGAGAGCGACCACCATCAAGAGAAGAGGCCTGGACCTTGGACATCGTGGGCAGATGGGGGAAGAACAGTATGGGGACATCTCCTCTATGAGTGAGTGGACAGTCTTGAACACTGTATATAACAGAAACACTGTTGCTGTAGCTTGATTGCTTTTCACTTCTAGGCATGCCTGTGACGAGAGGAAGCATCCGGAGCTCAAAGCGAGGACCAGCAGCATATTTCCGAAGAAAAGAGCGTCTCTTGCGCATCTCCATTCGTCGTGTTGTGAAAACGCACACGTTTTACTGGACAGTGTTGGGCTTGGTGGCTCTCAATACACTGTGTGTGGCTATTGTCCATCACAATCAGCCGCTTTGGCTGTCTGACTTTCTCTGTAAGTCAAGTTTTACGATGTACACTTTTGGATGCATTAACTGGATATATTTTCATTGCCTATCATGGTTTAAATGAATTAACTTCTGTTTATAGACTATGCAGAGTTCCTCTTTCTTGCCCTTTTTCTCACTGAGATGTTTCTGAAGATGTACAGTTTGGGGCCTCGACTTTACTTTCACTCTTCATTCAACTGCTTTGATTGCAGTGTGAGTACAACATAAGAGCACCACAATATATTACATGAACTTCAGTGTCTTACCTCAGTAATGGCCTTTTCCTTGTGGTCTTCTGTAATTATTCTGTAGGTGATAGTTGGCAGTATCTTTGAGGTTCTGTGGGGTTTCTTCAGACCTGGCACTTCCTTTGGCATCAGTGTCCTGCGCGCACTGCGTCTGCTGAGGATTTTCAAGATCACCAAGTAAATTATCTTTTCAAAGTCTTGTGTGTTTGAACTTGTTCAGCAGTATCTTCAAACAATGATGGAAATTCTTCGTGTTTGCAGATACTGGGCCTCTCTGCGGAATCTGGTTGTGTCTCTAATGAATTCTATGAAATCCATCATCTCCCTCATCTTTCTCCTCTTCCTTTTTATTGTTGTATTTGCTCTCCTCGGCATGCAGCTCTTTGGTGGCAGGTAAGGCTCCACAAACATTAAATTTGAACATCAAAAATTCACTCAATTTGTGCATGAGATAATAATGTGTGCTCCTTTAACAAAGTAAGTAGAAAGTAGAAGCTTTCTTTATCAAAAAATAGAAATTCTCATGAGCTTTTACATTTGTTTTAATTACAGTAAATAGGTTGTGTGTGCCCCTCCTTTGTCTGACACACACAGCAATTGGTGATCACAGTTCTACGCAGTTTCTTCCCTCCAGCTCCTGCGTCAATAAAATCCAGACAGAGCCTCACAAACAGCCTGGCCCTCTCTGTTCCAGGTTCATCTTTGAAGACTACACACCAACTAATTTTGACACTTTTCCAGCTGCCATCATGACTGTATTTCAGGTGAGATGGTATAATTTACCACATAAAATCAATTATTTGTAACATCAGTACTGCTGTTAACTTCTGTGGCCGTTTCCTCAGATCCTGACAGGAGAGGACTGGAACGAGGTGATGTACAATGGCATTCGCTCTCAAGGGGGAGTGAAGTCGGGCATGTGGTCCTCCATCTACTTCATTGTGCTCACACTCTTTGGAAACTGTATTCTTTTAAAGTCACCTGTCATGAATTATGCATGTGTCGAAACAGCATAAATGCATGCAGTATAGTCAAACATTGCAAATGAATATTACTGCTACTGCTTTAATGTAAGTAATGCAGTTTAAAGGTTCAGTTTTGCAACTAAATAGCTGCTGAAACCTGTCTTATAGTATCTTCAGTATCTATACTAGATGTGTCTATAGAGTTACTAATGAGAAATACATATGTAGTATTTTGTTTTAGAGTAAACAAACACTTGGCTTTCTCCCTAACTTCATTGTGACTAGATACACTGCTCAATGTCTTTTTGGCCATTGCTGTGGACAACCTTGCAAATGCCCAAGAACTTACCAAGGTAATTAAGCAAACCATGTAAGATCCTGCTTCAAAAGTACCATAAAAACAAGAGAAGCAAGCAAGAATGAAAATGTTAAGAAACGTGTATGTTTTTTATTTGTTCAGGATGAAGAAGAAGCAGAGGCAGCATTTAACCAAAAACATGCTCTTCAAAAAGCAAAGGAAGTCGGCCCACTGTCTTCTTTCATGTCGTCAGAGTAAGTAATGCATGGAACTGCCTGAAATCCTTCTTTCATTATGATTTCTAATGAAGAAACTTCATTTCTACTGCATTTTAGACATTCCTTGATTCCTGTAGCCTTTAGCGTACAGTGATGGGGTTCACATTGTGGTCTCCATGGTTACATGTTTCAGGGACTGAAGATGAACGCATGGTCGTCCTGGAGACAATTATGATATTCTGATGTTAGTCTAACAATTATCATAACAAAGCTATGTTTAAGATTACTCGTATGTCCAAAATGAAGCCTGTGTGCACTTGTCAGCTCATAAAAAAACAGTTTTGTTTGATATTGATCAGCCAAGGGCTGTGTCTTCAGCAGAGGACGAGCATGTGCATGCACATGAGTGAACCCTAATGCCTGGTTGTTGTATGCATGTGGAAGATTCCTCCACTATCATGGCATCGTGTATGTGTCATTCGCTCTGATGTTGGCCTTCTGGTATTGTCATTGGTAAATGACTAAAATTATTTTATGTAAATTAATCCAAAAGCCATGGGTTCTTGTCACGACAAACTGCACTTTTTTTTTTCTTTTTTTTTGCACTGAATTTTGGTTTGCTTCTCTGGCAAAAAAGGATGCAGCAAAAGGATGCAGCATGTTAGCGGAATCAGAAAGTTTGCATCTGATCACTTTATGTCCTGGAAAGAAAGAAAATCTGCATTGATAGACTGTATGCTGTGTAATGAAACTGTAAAAGCTAATTAACAAGCAATATTTACCAGTTTTTCTTCCAATTACCATTACAAAGCGCAGCTTAACATATCAAACTGTATTTTGAGCATTCCCTGTTCTTGTTATGCATTGGCATGATCCTAAGAATGCTGATGTGTGCTTGGAGGTGTGGTGTTCAGCGCTGCATCCCAAAGTGCTCTTCATGTTGAGGGGTTTTGAGTACTGTTTGCGGATATTGCTCATATCTCTGTCCTCTCTCTGCGTCTCACTGTGCCCGAACTCATTTTCTCAATGTGATAATTGAATTTATATCTGTTATTTTATTGTGTCTTAACTGCCATCTTGTTTGTCAATGTGCTTGGTCCTTAGGAGACACACACCAAACTAAATTTGGATGCAAAATGTCCAAAATGAAAGTCTTTATTTTCTTAATACCATATTTTAGCAATTTTAGAAGCTTGAGAGCTGTTGCCCAGACAATGTGCAAATTGATTGTTGGAGTTTTTGAAGGATCAGTTGGTGTGTGTCTCCCGATCTGTTTTGTCTATGCTCCCAAAAGCACTAATGTCTTGTTTTCAACAAATCGCTCATTGATAACACGGACCACACAAGAGTCCACGCTCCCGTAAGTAACTCTGTCTGTTAAGCTTTCTCTGTTTCTCACCATTTCTCCAATTTTCTTACACTGGGTCCCTACTCATCTTGCAAAATATTCAGTTCATGCTCGCCCCCTTCCTCAAACTCAATCTTTATTCATTTTATGCCCCTGCTTTCACTGATTGCTTTTCCTACAAATCTTTTTCACAGTCGTCCCCTAAGTCATCACATAACATAACCATAGATCACACAGTATGATTTTATGTTGAATTGTTAACTACAGTATTTGCTGTTGAAATACAAGACCAAATCTTCATTACTTATGCAGTATATAGTTGACGTTAAAATAATTAAAATTGTATTTTGATCATTCAGTTCCTCTCTCAGAATGAGCCAAATATAGTTGCCATTTTATTTAAACATGTTCATTCTCTATTAGATATTCTGACACATATTTCTCTCTCTCCTTAGGGGGAGCCGGAGAAGGCGGCCTTACCTGTACAGAAAGAGAGCGATCCACCGCAACCGCCCAACATACTCATGCTCCCTAGAGGAGGCCCAGGGCAGCATCAGGGAGGGACGCCCTAAACTCAACCCCTCTAACTCTTTCATGTCCAGGCGAGAGAGGAGGAAGAGGATGACGATGTCAGTATGGGAGCAGAGGACCAGCCAGCTACGGAGACACCGCCAAATGTCCAGCAGGGAAGTCCTCTACAACAACCCTAGTGAGGAGGCACAAAGCCAGCATGGGCACCCACTGTCCCTGCAACAAAAAGCACTGCAAAACACACCACCTTCAAGTATCAAACGCCCAAACGACCCTTTAGCATCACCTGTTAAGAGCAAAGACTTACTTGAGGACACTGCTGTGGAATCTACCTTGTCCACTAGCATCGTGGACCCTCAGATTGTTCCTGAAGTATCTTTACCAGAGCCTCCCTCCCTACCAGAGCCTGAACCAGAGAATGGAAAAACAAACAGCATTGTTCAAGAAAGAAAGAACAGGTTAAATGGTGAGAGGCAACACAGGCCAGTGAAAAAATTTAGACCACCAGATAACTTGGATGTATTAACTCCGGAGATGAGAGGGCGAGGCAGGTTCAGGGGGAGGAGGTCGCCCCATCGCTGCGACCGGACAATGGAAGTCAAAGACCAGGGACTGTCGCCTGGACACCATATTACAGACAGTGTTGAAAGCGAGGAGAAGAGTGAGGAGAATGGGACAGAGAAGAAGGAAGGAGATATGGGCCACACCAAGGACAGGTACAATCATTTATAATTCTGTTCACTTTGGATCCAAGCCATCTCTTTTGTTTACATTATGTACATTATGTACGTACAGCAACACAGCGGAAAAGCAGTTAGCACTCTCGCCTCACAGCAAGAAGGTCTTGGGTTTGACTCCCGGGCAGCATGGAGCCTTTCTGTGTGGAGTTTGCATGTTCTTTCCATGTCTGCATAGGTTTCCTCCGGGTGCTCTGGTTTCCCCTACCACTAAAAACATGTACAATAAGCTCCTCCCCTCTTGGGCCTACCTAGACTACCTAGAAAAAGATTCTAAATCTAAAGGAAGGTTAAAAAAATAGATATAGCATAAGTTAAGTTAAACAATAAGTTAAACATACGATACTATAAGCACACAACTGAACAGACTTGTTATAAAAGAGTTTGTGGTACTGTTGCTCGTTTATGAATTTAAAAAATGGTATAATTTGTATTATATTTGAAATCGTACTGTATATCCACACTTTTTAAAAGACACATCTTTGCCTTACAAGTGGTGAATTACTCTTAATATTTAAATCAACACTTATCACACTTGCAAAACCTTTTCAACCTACAAAACCATAATGGCAACAGCTGCTTTGTATTCACAGACAGAATGAGGATGTGCACACAGATCTCGCTGACAGCACCGATGACAAAAAGCCAGAAGATCCAACAGAACAGTCTGACCCGCCTCTATCTGTTGCCTCTGAAATTAATGAAAACATAACACCAGATTTGTGCCAAGACAAATCACAGCTCTGCTCCAGTGTCATCATTGATGTTTGTAAAGAACAGGCCTCTATGGAGCTTTCAACAATTTCAGGTACAAGACAAAGGTGCACTATGTCATTTTTCTGGTGGAGGGTCCACACCTGTCTCAAAATGCAATTGCCTTACCTGGAATATTCCACAGTCAGGGGAAGGTCCAGATGATTCAGAGATCAGAGAAACACATGGTTTGTTTTTGTCTAAACAAATGAGTAAAAACTGGAAAGAAATACCACAGAAGACTTAGAATGGATCGTACTTTGGCAGAATCCACAAGCAAAGCACCTAACTCTTGTGTATCCGAGGATGTTCTGAATGTTACGAGAATATTCAGAGATGTCGTCTTTACAAGACACGTTTTACAAAAAAGGGTTTTAGACCCTCCACCAGAAAACTACTTAGTGGCCGTTTAACCTTTTGATTTTCTATTTTACCATATAAATAATGCATAAACATCCAACAGTTTTGTTTGATTTCACATGCATTATTCACTGTGATGTTCTTCAACTCTTCAATAAATAAATGAACATGCTGGAGTTATTCTATGTTAAATCCAAAAAAGCACAAAGTCTATTCTATATCACACTTTAATTTAGCTGCTGAATAAATCTGTGATGAAAAATTGGCCTTGCACTTGCAGAGTCATGCTTCATTTCTTATCTATTACTCCTGGTTTGGAGTCAGTGAGTCGTGCCGTTGTGTTCAGTTCTTCAGTTTATCACCACTGGGCTCAATTTGTCTTTACGTTCAAGAGTTGGAGTCCCCATTGCACTTTTTTTTTTTTTTTTTCATTTTTGCAAAACTGTCTGTAGATTAGCCAAATCATCTCTGTCACTCCAGTAAGCTCATCCTAATTCCACTTTCCCCAATCTTTGTGCAGTCAAAAACAAAGATCCTGAAGCCTGTAAGTCGGACAATGAGGAGGCAGCGGTGACAGAGCCAGTCAGCACTGTGATACCAAACAGCATGTTCATCTTTAAACCAGAGAATCTGTGAGTTAACAACAGACATTTTAATATCTGTATCACTTTTATGAGTTCTTATTTGCAGAGCTGGAAATGAAATGAAATGATTATTTTGCAAGTTTGTTAAATGTTTGTCTATTTGTTGAAAATAAATATACTGTATAATGCAGTAATAGTAGTTAAAGGTACTTTATGTTACTTTTCTTGTGGAGCGTTCCGGGACCTGCTAGTTGTTTTGCTTGGAATATTTCACAGTATGGCATTAAAATATCCCACATTCATTCAATTACAGGTGTGTTTTTTGCAACAACAAAAAAATACCTTGAAAAAAATACTGTGGAATATTCCAGGCAAAACAAAGCAAGCAAGTGGCGCACCCTTCACCAGAAATGTTACATAGTGTCCCTTTAAATACTCCAGTTCATTTCCAGCCAGTTGAGTTCTTTCAACAAGCAGTGATCTCGTATAAATGGTGCTCTCGTCTATCTTTTGTTCTTGCTCAGTGTGCGGCGAGCCTGTCACTATGTGGTAAACTTCAGGTATTTCGAGATGACCATCTTGCTTGTCATTGCCGCCAGCAGCATTGCTCTGGCAGCTGAGGACCCAGTGGCTACGACATCTGACTGGAATAAAGTATGTACATATGGTGTCACTAGTCACTGCTTATGAATATTTTAGGTGTGTCAAAGTTCACGTTTTAGTTTTGAGTTCACATTAACTTGAAATTGATTTGAGATAGTAGAAAAGAAAATCACACACTACAACAGGGGTCTCCAACAGGTAGCTCTCCACCCGCCTCCAAGTAGCTCACCATAGAATTTTGGAATCATACATAGTACTCATTACACATAAGCTAAATGTGTTTTATCATGTGACACAGGTTTAGGGCTGCAACTAATGATCATTTTAGTTGTCAACTAGTCAGCGATTGTTTTTTTATTAGTCGACTAGTCAAACTATTATTTCTATTGTAAATGTTTGACTTTGTAACCGGGTAAAGATTGAAATATGGTGACGGAACGCTTCTAGACAGAGAATCATTGTGAATTGAATCTATTATTGATGAAAATCAGACATTTCTTGTTATAATGCATTGTCTTGGTTATAAAAGTTATTTTTGTTTGTCACTTCGTATCTGTATAATCCAGATTACAATTACAATTATTTAAAAATAATTGCTCTTTTTCATCTATATATAAAAAAAAGATTGTCGACTAGTCACGATTTGTCGAGCAGCCATTATAAATGTATATTTTAGTTGCCCAATAAATCGACTCATTTTCTGGTGAACTCTCAAATGAATAGTTCTCTGCCATTGTTGTTTTGTAAAAGTAGCACTCCAGGGGAATAAATTGGAGATGGAGGCATCTGAAAACCTTTGAATTGTTTTACTGATAATAAAATAATGCTTTGATTTGTCTACCAAATAGGGCTGACTTTGTGTTTTACATTTGGACTTTCTAGGTCTTACGCTATTTTGATTATGTGTTCACTGGAGTTTTTACATTCGAGATGATTATCAAGGTAAGCTGTGGGAGTGATTTCAGTAAAAGATGTTATAATATAAAATGCTTTGTGCCATGCTCAGATGATTGATCAAGGTCTGATCCTCCACGATGGCTCTTACTTCAGAGACCTGTGGAACATCCTGGACTTTATTGTGGTCTTTGGAGCTCTTGTGGCTTTTGCACTCACGTAAGTCAATAAGCTACTTCATTCACATAATAGTCTCTTTTGAAATATTAACAAACTGTATATTAATATTTACTGTATTTCTGCTTTGTGGCTGCACTACAGAAATGTGATGGGGTAAATATAATACATGTTGTATGTCTGACTGTACATTAAACATGTTTGATTGTACAGTGAACATGCCAAATAATATTTGTATTTATTTGATCTGGAGCAATTCCTTTACTTTGCCCGACTTTAAATATTTTGTGTTAACAGAAATAACAAAGGCCGTGACATTAAAACCATCAAATCATTGAGGGTTCTACGAGTGCTGAGACCACTGAAGACCATCAAGAGATTGCCAAAACTCAAAGTCAGACACACCTAAGTTTTTCATATATGAATGTTTTATATATTCAGAGGTGGGCAAAGTAGCCAAACATCAGTGTTACTCAATGTAGTAGTCAAAGAGATTACTTAAATAAAAAATAACTTGAACAAACTACTGCTCAATTGAGAGGAACAGTCTGGACGTGACATCTGATTTATAGTTTGAATTTGATTTAATTGTAAAGACCATAAAAAATAGACAAACATTTGCAAAAAATATTCATAATTAAATATTTTCAACATAAAACTTTGTCTCACTGTGTGAAGAGTGACCAAAAGGTTTTACTCAAGCAAGAATGCTGTTACTTCCACCAATATGTTACTCAAGTAGGAGTAAAAATATGCATTCCAAAAAACCACTCCAAAAGTCCTGTTTATTTCAAAGGTTACTCAAGTAAATGTAACTACTAAGTGCTATTCCCGCCCCTGTGTAAATGACCCAAATACTGTTATATTATCAAACACAGACCAATACACTACATGTTTGATGCTCTTCTCCCACAGGCCGTCTTTGACTGTGTGGTGACGTCTCTTAAAAACGTCTTTAACATCTTAATCGTCTACAAACTCTTCATGTTCATCTTTGCTGTGATCGCTGTGCAGCTTTTCAAAGGAAAGTTTTTTTACTGCACAGACAGTTCGAAGGCCACAGAAAAGGACTGCCAGTAAGTGATATTGTCTTATTATTTATTATATCATTATGTTTTTTCATTTCTTTATGAACATGTCTATGCATTTTTTATCTTCAAGGGGTTACTACATTGACTATGGTAAAGATAAGAAGGAGATGAAGGAGCGAAACTGGAGAAGACACGATTTTCACTATGACAATGTGATTTCGGCTCTGCTCACACTCTTTACCGTTTCCACTGGAGAAGGATGGCCTCAGTGAGTCCAAGAGCAACTTTTCCCTTTTACCTTTGACACAAAAATATGATAAAAGTCCCACCCTCTAAAACATGCACGTGTTGGGTGTGTTGTCGACTATTCGCTTAATGAGTATTTGTGTATGACTTTATAAAAGCCTTATCCACGGGAGATGTCATGAGACTAATATGGTGATTTGTTTTTGTTTATTCACAATAATCGATCCCATGGCCAAAGACACTGGTATTACTACTCCTTTAGTATGTGACCAGCTTTATGAAATTTAACTTTCTGAATGATAAAGTATAATTAATGTGACACAGCCAGATGAAAATGCACTTGGTTTACTTTTTGGAGTCTAGCTTTTTGCTTATTTTGTACTATCTTTTTTGAGTTTTTACAATTATATTATGACCAGTATTATCGTGTAATTGGTTATACCGGTAATATTGCATAATAAAGTTATGTAAAAGCATTATCTCTGCTCCTCCAGGGTGCTGCAACACTCAGTGGATGTGACAGAGGAAGACAGGGGTCCGAGTCACAGCAACAGAATGGAAATGTCCATCTTCTACGTCATCTACTTTGTTGTCTTTCCGTTCTTTTTTGTCAACATCTTTGTGGCTCTCATCATCATCACCTTCCAGGAGCAGGGGGATAAGATGATGGAGGAGTGTACCTTGGAAAAAAATGAGGTACAAATAAAGCAATGATTAGTTTTGACTTACAAACAGTTAATGGAACTTTATCCAGTTTTTGTTTCTGCCCTAGAGCATAAAATGTCATTGTTGAAGGTGCACAATATCACAATATTGCTTGTTTCCATTGAGATGTTATTGCTTTGCTAGTAATGTTCCACAGTATGGCATTAAACATATGTCAAGTTACAAGTCAAAACTGTGGATAGGCCCCCAGTAAGAAAGCACATTTTTCAAGTTTATTTTCAGCAAAAAATGAATCACTTAATAAAGATAGATAAGTTAGTGTCATATTGTTGAACATTCCAGTCAAATCACCTCCATGGAGACAATCTCTTCTTAGGAGAAATACAATTCCTGCAAAGAAGGAAATGTAAATAGATACATATTGGCCAATTCAATGATTGAATGAATGAGGTTTCAGGTAGACTCGGTGCTTAGAAGAAGCTCTGGTATTTTCTTTTTCATTGGGATGAACAAAACATCTGGCGTAGTATAATTTTGTAATTGTAGTTAGTGACTAGAGCCAAATTCCAGACAAATATGATTGGTGAATAATTTAAATTCTCTGTTTTCTTTTCTACAGAGAGCCTGTATTGACTTTGCCATCAGTGCCAAACCCCTGACCCGCTACATGCCCCAGAATCGTCACACTTTCCAGTACCGACTTTGGCATTTTGTGGTTTCTCCATCTTTTGAGTACACTGTTCTGACCATGATCGCTCTCAACACTATTGTCCTGATGATGAAGGTAAACTATGAATGTAGTTTGTTTGGTTTACATTTTGTCTCATAAAAGCACCGTAACCTCTTCTCATGATCAGCTCTGAACACAATGTGAAACACAGTGGGTTTTAAATAGCAGAGGAAGCATCTCTCCCTACAATCAACACACATGTGCAGGGACTAACATGTCTGAATCTCGTGTTTGCTTTCTCTGTTTTCCCCTTGAGCCTACATTTTTCCATCCTTCTCTCATCACCATAAGTTTCCAGTGGCCTTTTCTCACCCGTTTGATCAGTCCGTCAGACGTTCACACAGGCGTAGTGACTCAGCCTGTATTAAATATTGATCTATAAAGTCTAGGGGCTGCTATTTAGCATGACCTCATTAACTGCAGCTGCCGCCCCCAGAGGGATGGCTCCGTTTATAGTGCCATGGATGAAAGGTGTGCAGACTGAGATGCTATTTATGGGTCTGGAGGAATCTTCCATCAAGCTGCAGACTCTGGAGTTTTCACAGTGCTGGAAGGAACCTGACAGGAAAGGCCAGTCTCTTCACTTGTGCTTTTCAAAGGGCCTGTATCTGATTTTGACCCATGAGTGAAGAACATGGTTCAGAATGAACTGTTAGGACTCTGGCGTTGAAAGTGACAGAGAAAAGTTCACATCCACAGCTCCGTATGGTTCTTATCAAACAAATTGCCTTTTACTGTATGGGCAATATCATTATTCAGTTCAGATATTCAGATATATTTTATGACCTAAAAATCATATGCTGAACTCGAGTAGATAACAGTTTGGTACAAGTCATTAAACCTGTTGTGTTTTTAAGTATTACTCTGCCCCACCGGCGTATGAGGCCGTTCTGAAGCACCTGAACACTGCCTTCACTGTGCTCTTTTCTGTGGAGTGTGTGCTCAAGATTTTGGCCTTTGGTTTTCTGGTGAGACACAGAAATCACTTTAAATACACAGTTTTGTCTGAGTGTTAAAATTACTAAACCTGTGTTGTGTGTTTGAACAGAACTACTTTAAAGATACTTGGAACATCTTTGACTTTATTACCGTCCTGGGCAGCATCGCAGAGATCATCATAGACTTTCAGGTAAAAATATCTTTAACCTTAAACATCCACATCTTATCACTGGTGTAATGAGAAAACTCCACTGTTGATATTTGTACTATAAATGGTACAACAATTAAACAATGTTATTAAAATGTCGTTCTCAGTGTAAATCATTTCATGGGCTCAGAAGAATTTATAGAGAATAAATTTAACCTTAGCCTTAACCATAATAACTCACCCTTGATGGTTGGCTGTGACGTTTGCACTGGTCGCAGCCAACCATCAACGGTTTGCCAAATGGTTCTGTTGTCGAGGGGCGACTGCCCTCTTATCTATGTCTGGATGTGTATCCACTATTTTGTGAAGTAACTGTGAGCATCAAAACAAGCTTTATAAGACTAACGGATTTTTATTTTTACATTGTTTGGATTTTCCCAGTTCGAGGATTCGCTCAACATGAGTTTCCTGAAGCTGTTTCGTGCGGCTCGTCTCATCAAATTGTTGAGGCAGGGCTACACCATTCGTATTCTGCTCTGGACTTTTGTGCAGTCATTCAAGGCTCTGCCCTATGTGTGTCTGCTCATTGCCATGCTCTTCTTCATCTATGCTATTATTGGGATGCAGGTGAGGGTAACACGTACCACTGAGGGGGGGTGTTGGTTATGCATTTCAACAAACCTTCTTCACAATAAAGTGATTTTTGTGTAATGAGCAGGTGTTTGGGAACATAAAATTAAATGAAAAGACCCATATTAACCGGCACAACAATTTTAAGACTTTCTCCGGTGCTCTGATGCTGCTCTTCAGGTAAGAAACAGAAATCTGGTTGCTTTTAGGATTCAGCTAAACTTTAATATTCAATATAACCATCAACATATTGGATAGGTGCCTTAAATAAATTAAATATGTAATAACATTGTGTGTACAGGAGTGCTACAGGGGAGTCCTGGCAAGAGATCATGCTGTCGTGTCTCTCTGGTCAGCAATGTGAGGTGGATACCTCTCTGGCCCCAGTGGACCACCTGGATAGAAGCTGCGGCTCCGACTTTGCATATTTCTATTTTGTCTCCTTCATCTTCTTCAGTTCCTTTTTGGTATGGAAAACCTACAAACCATAATCCAATGCTATTATTAATCATACCATGATGGGCCAATGTTATGTTTTGTACAGATGTTGAACTTGTTTGTGGCAGTGATCATGGATAACTTTGAGTATCTCACAAGAGACTCCTCCATCCTGGGCCCTCATCATCTGGATGAGTTTGTTCGAATATGGGGAGAGTATGATCGAGCTGCCTGGTCAGTGACTCTAAATTAAGTCCTAAAGTATTTGATTTTCCATACATTAACATGTATCACTGTGAAATACACACAAAAGAATGATGATGATTGGATTTGTTATTAAGTTTATTCAATGTTTTTGTTAATGCCAAAGCATTAACTTATCAGTCATTTTTTATCCAACTAATAAAACTTTGTAATCCACAACCCAAAAAAACAAGGGTTTTGGTGTTTGACTGAAGTGACAGAGGTCATCAATACACATGTTTAAAAGTTGTTGGGGGAATAAAAGTTGTTGGGGGGATGGACAGAGAATTAATTATATACCGCACTCAACATACACTACAACCAAGTAGTGTATGTGCAGAAAACTAAAACCATGTATGCTCTTTCCAGTGGAAGGATCCACTATAAGGAGATGTACAAAGTTGCACGCACTATCTCGCCTCCTCTGGGCTTTGGAAAGAACTGCCCCCACAGGGTGGCATGCAAGGTTTGGTTCCCCCAAATGCAACCAAAAGCCCTCCTCTTCCGTCTTTATTCATGTGGGATTCTTCCTGATCTTGTCCTTGTCTTTGGCTTCATGCACCTCACTGCCCTGTTTGATCCTGGGGTCTGTTAGTCAGACCATTCCTTCAAAGAATGAAGACTCTCAGGGTTACATAAATACATATTCCATATTCCACACTGAAACATAAACAGGCCCAGGTCCAGACCAATCCGACTGAGGGTGCAGCAGAGTTTCAAAGGGGTGAAAAAACAATACTCTCCCATTAAGTGTCTTTATTTTACTTAAACAGTCACAATAAAAGTAGAATTTTGGGTTTATTTCTGGAAATTTTGCTAAGAATGGGTGAGTTACTTTTTACTTTCATGATTTGTTTGAATTGATCCTTTCACATTATACAAACAAGAGCAATTGTTATTTGCTATTTCCAAATGTACACAAAGAGTCTATCAGTTCTTTGCTTCTATTGGTCAAGGATTTTTCCATTCCTGATTTCTATGCCGTGTTCAAAGCATAGAAAGAATACTACCTGTTTTAACCCTTCTCTCTCCTTTGTCTGCTTTGAAATAAATAACCTCTTTTTTACCTCCCCTGCCCTGTGTGGTCCCTGTCATACCCTTCCTCTTCAATATTCCCCTTTGAACTATGGCACTCTTCCCCTCCCTTCTCGTCACCATATTCTCATCTTCATGCCTCGATGGCTCCCCCAGTGGTCGTATTCATTACACTGACATGTATGAGATGTTGACCAACATGTCGCCACCTCTAGGCCTGGGCAAGAAATGCCCCTCCAAGGTGGCATATAAGGTAGACCTGATGAGCAGCTCACACATTAAAGTTGAAAGGAGCTTATAGGTCCTCATTCTGACGTTTTGCTGGTTGAAACAACGTATGTTTCAGTATTTTACAAGCGCTTCAGCAGTGGTTTGCCTTGTTTTGCTTTGCATTTTGGCCCAAAATTAAGGCGTCACTTCCAGAGTTTGCATTTTTGCAACCAACAAAATAGTAGTCATTAAACATCTACATGTTCAAAAATGTGTTCAGTACTTCACTCTTCTTTGCATGTGCCTCCATGTTTAATTTCATCAATGTTCTGTTTGTGAGTTTGTCAGCCTGCAAGCGTGCTCCATCATCGCATATGATTGCAATTCTCTTTCTGCTCAATGGGCTGTGTGAGTTTTTCTTATTATTTGGACAAGATATGTGTCTATAAATGAATATGTCTAGACATAGAATTAGACCCAATACTTTGATCATGATGAAGATTTATTTTGCCATTGCCTGATAACAAAAATCCATTTTGTTTTTGCAGAGATTAGTCCTGATGAATATGCCTGTGGATGATGACATGACAGTTCACTTCACTTCCACACTCATGGCTCTCATCCGCACTGCACTGGAGATCAAGATTGCCAGAGGCAAGACACATCAAAGTAATTATTTTTAGGTTAAAACCAGGCCGTTCTGATACTGTGGTGTCCTTTGTTTTGAATTCGTAGGAGGTGAGGATCGAAACCAAATGGACCTGGACCTCCAGAAAGAGATATGTGTCATCTGGCCTCATTTATCTCAGAAAACAGTAGAACTACTTGTTCCAATTCACAAAGGTGACTGCTCATCCATCAGTGGCTTTAAAAAAACTAGAAACATGCAAATTAAACTGCTCTTCCCATTTCTAGCAAGTGACATGACAATCGGAAAGATCTATGCTGCCATGATGATTATGGACTTCTACAAGCAAAACAAAGCCAAGAAGCTCCGGCAGCAGCTGGAGGAGCAGGTACACTTGTTATTTATTAATTATTTCCTTTTTCCTCATGCTGTAGGATTTCTGTTGTCTGAAGTGTTTCCTGACACTCTCTTCTTTGTGTCTATAGAAACACGCTCCGATGTTCCAGCGCATGGATGCCTCCTCTCTGCCTCAAGAAATCCTATGCAACGCCAGGTCCCTGTCGTTCATGCATCATAGCGCAGGATCTGCTCTGTAAATATGATTGTTATGTACAATATAGTTACATGGGTTGAACAGTGAGGAACTTGTCTGAGCCTCTTGTTTTCCCTCAGTACCAGAGGAGGTTTTGTAGCTCTCAGTCCAGTCTCTCCACAAGAAATGTTCCTTCAGCCACTCTCTTGCTCAAGAGAGTTGATTAAAGAGAAAGAGGAGGATGAATACCACTCCCCTTATCCCCCATATCCAGGCCTGCACTATCAGCACCATCACCATTTACACACACTGGTAATCCTCATTCCAATTAGAGCTGATTGTTGAAAAGACATTGTTAGTTAAACTCATATTTCCTTGTCAATTGCTTTTATCCGTAGGTTCCTGATATAGTAGAATACAACAAAACAATGCAACAGGCTAAACAGGAGCCGGAAGGTTTGAAATCACCTCAGCGCACATCCTCCATTAGAGCGTCATCCATGCCAAGACTGGCTGTGGAGGTATGACCAGAGGATGTCATGTAGATATTCTATATTTTGAAATTGTTTTTTCCTGTTTAGCCTGGGATATCTGCGGACAGCAAAGTGATGAAGCGTTCCTTTTCCACTATTGGTGATCAGTGTGTGAATGATCTATGGCAAGAACAACATTCTCTGGAGAGAGTTAGTCCTGACAGCACGTACAAGCCACGCCAAAGAAGTTACAGAGGTCTGCAACACAAACACTTACCCTCTCCTCATTTCATTAACTCCTCATTTTATTAACTCAACTGTATTTAGGCCCAAGAATCAACCACAAAGAAGCCATGAGTAATGAGAGGGGCCGGTCAAGGGAGCGGCGACACCTACTGTCCCCTGATGTTTCTCGATGCAACTCTGAAGAGTGTAGCCGGGACCCTTCAAGTGAGGGACCACCATCTCGCTCACCAAGTGAGGGGCGAACCAGCTCCATACAAAAACAGGTAGACAATGTCACTTGACATATAACAAAGTACATTTTTTTTAAGCTTACTTGTGTTGTGTGCAGGTAGACCCCTCTGGCAGTCCGGCCCACTCCACGTCAGAGTCCAGTACTCCTCGAAATCGACGACAGCTGCCCCAGACTCCATCTCGTCCACGGCCTTATATCAACTACTCTCCTCTGGTGTGTCGGCCCACACCTTCCCCCGCACCAGCACCCACCTCTGAGGGACCCACCCAGCTTCAGGATACCCTCACAGACGCCTCCGCACAGAAAGAGTCAACAACGCTGGGGCCATGCAGGGACCATGTTTCAGGACCAAGTCAACCCTCTTCACACCGCTACATCTCCGAGCCACATCTCCCACTTCACCAGGACCTAAGCCGGGGTGAGGCAGCGGAGAGACATGACACATTCATATTTGAGACTCCAGTAGCTTCCCGCCTGGGTGGGCCCAATGCTATAAGCTCAGCTCCACAGCTCAGACACTCGTGGCAGGTCCCAAATGGCCATTTCAAAAAGCACTTGGGACAGGCTGGACCAGCCAGTACAACTGAGCTGCTCAGTGACACGGATGAAGATGACCGCTGCTAAACCTCTGAGAAGGGTAAGAGGCATGAAGCACTCGGCAGCCTTGGGTGTGGACTTCCCTTTGGCTCTGAGAAGGATTCACAGTAGCATCATAGACAGGGTCAAATGCCTCTGACCTTGTCTGCATACTGGTGTGTATGCCACAGGTCACTGTGGCCATACAGTAAATGTGCATTCATCCATGCGGCCCTTAAGGAAAAAGTCTATCCAAATATGACAACATATGATCCATGAGTAGCTCAATGTCGAAAATCCACCTTGCCACAATATATGGTGAGATGATGATCCAAGGTGTCATGAAGTCTGACTGAAGTGCATTTGTGGATAGGGGTAGCATGTGAAAATGTATTTTGATGAATGTAGTGGAGATCCTGGTCTTGTCTGGGTAACTTTACAGTCTCTTTGTAAGTCATGTACATAGACAATGAAGTAGCTATGAAGATCATTTGGCCATACTTTCTGGGTTAAACCAGTAATAGCAATTACAAGCATTTCCTGTTTACGAATAAACATGGCTTATGGGCATTAAACTACTGTACTCAGAGTATGCTAAATTTATAGAATAAACTACAGTGTCACATTAGTAATGTGAAAAGAAGAGAGTGTGTGATTCCTGATGTTAGCTGTGACGTGACGTGCATCCAGAAAAATAGAAAGTTAACCTATTCGTTATATAAGTACAGGTCTGGCAGAGAAAGGTGTGGAACATCTCTACTATACCTGGGACAACGATCACTAGTTATTTCTCTATTATTAATGTCAGTGTCACCTGATTAAAGCCATTTTGGTCTTGTACATAAAGCTGAGTCCTCTCCAGGTGGTGTTGCCTTTTCACAAGTGGTCATCTTAAATGATGACGATAAAATGTCCTTTAAATATGTGATGCAAATGAATTTAAACATAACAGATGCGAGTGAAAGTGCAAAGATGCTATGTATTTGACTCAGATGTGAATGGAAAGTGAAAAGTGCGTGCTAGCTGACTGACTGTCTAGTACAAGTACTATTACTTTACAATCAGATATAGAAAGAGGGAAACCATTGAACAAGTGTTCGTTTTGGTTTATATCTTGTTTTTTGTCATGTTTTAAGTTTTTCATGTTCCTGCCTTGTCAGCAAGACATTTGAAGAGATGTATTAAGAGATGTCTAATATTAGATTATTGTTAGAATATGGCTGAGTGTCCAATGGCCCATCGCACAGCATAGTGCCATTCTCTTTATGCTGCCTACATTTGGCCAAAGAGGTTAAAGTCCAAGATATAATTTTCTTCAAAGTATAAGTTTTTACTAAATACAGATTCTAATCTTTGTGTCTGTGACAGAATCATGTTTACATACTGTACTACGGACTTTGTTGAAACGATAATTAAAGATCAGTCTTTTCTGTTTGGAGTATTGTTGTTGCAACTCATATTTCACCATCATCAACAGTTGATAAAAGTTCCTTGTATTTGAGTCATGTGACCCATAGTAAGGTCACGTCTTTCCTATGTCCCTCCAATGTTAACCTTGACTTTGACTGTTCTCACGGTGGTCTAATGCTGTCTGAATGTGTCAGCTTTGTGAAACAGTTTACATGAACGTGTTAAGCGTCTCTATGAGGGAAAGTTGACTCTCCTTCTGAAGCGTAGTGGTGTTTGAAGGTCCTGATCGCTCATCTAATTTCTTGACCAGGTTTATGTCCACACTGGGACAATAATTATGTAATTATGGGACAAATGGCCACCAGGAGGAGATTAGCTGTTAAAACGAGGCGGATTACTTGAATTATGATCAGTCATGAAGAATATACACTTGTGTGTCAGAGGCAGAGCTGTATTTGTGCGTACAATGTTGTCTACAGCCTGGAGGACAAATTTGTGCCATAAAAGTGGTGGTAGCCAGGGTGTCGGTCCTAATTTAGCATTTACCGTCAGTAACAACATCCAGTGCACCTCAGGCAGTAACCTCTGCTCCTCTGATTCTTGTCACATTCCTCAACTGGGCTTCAGATTTGACAGAAGAATGGTAAAAGTCTTGTTTGCCAAATTAAAAGTCTTACAGTTATATCGCCTCTGTTGTCTCTATTGGAAACCTTTCAAATAAAACAGACACTCAAATCACTGGATTTGATGGTTTGTGCCACCTTTTTTTCAACCCAAAATATCAGACAGGGGGCTGCTGTTGGTCACGTGCTGCTGCTCCTGTTGGAGGAGTGAGTGAAATGAACAGTGAAGTGAACCACAGTGGACACAAACTGCTAAGAGAACTGAACTATGCGGGGCTCTGCTTTGGTCTTCCTCTTCTGTGTAAGTTTATTTTTCTTTATCTCTTAAAATGACAAGACTTTTGTAAATAGTTGTCGACACTGACTATTTGTTTAATATTTACATACATTTATATAATGAAAATAAACAATGAAGGCCAAATATACTGACCCTTTGAATTGTATTATTTTCTTGCCTAGTCTCACCTTTATTCTATTATGCACTAGTGGGGTTAAGAGAGGCACATTAACTAAATTGCTTTATTTGATTGATTGGTTGCTTTATCAAATGTCAGTTATCTGCTTGTCTGCCTGTTTATCAGTAATAATCATGAACATTAAATAAAATACCTTATTCATCACAAATTATAGACTTGTTTTGTAACACTTAATTATAGGGAATGTGTACTGCAGATTGCATGTCTCCTATTAAAAATTAGGCCAGGTAGATCATGCACCTAAACACAAATTCAAAAAAAGAAGGAAATCTGAACAAAAGATTCAGTGGCATAAAATTCAGAAACTCAATATTACCATTTATTATAATATTTGCATTTCATTTTCTTTTTGTCACTGAACTTTTAAAGATTGGGTTGTGATTAAGTGCATAACTTTATTTTATTTTGCAAAGGCTTGTCAAGTCAAGAGATGCTATTCTAAAAGTATAAGACTTTTAACGTTTATGTTGAACGCTCTCCATGTGAATCTCAGAAGTGAGTTCGTAACTGTTGGAGGGAACTTGTTGTTTTTTTGCAATTACTTTGTCGCCCCCTTTGGTAAATTAAGGTTTCACACGTATTGAAATTGAGAGTTTTGAAAATAATTATTAATGCACTTTTTCATTGAGTTTAGGGCACTTTTCACCAGTTGGCCTTCACATCAGAAGAGCACAAAGCAGCAGAGAGCCGCTATGAGGACGCCTCTGGCATGAACATGGTATGAGCCAGATAAACTCAAGCACCTTATTTTAAACAGTTTTCAATATAAATGTTGGCAATAGGTTTCTGTGTGAATTTGTCAATTTTATTCACTTGTGATTTATGTGAAGGAGACATAGCCAGTGAAGGAAAGACAGAACCAATGTATTGGTTGTATGCTTATTGTATGCTTATTGATTCATTATTGTCTCTGTTCCCAGGTTATCGAGGATATAACTCAGTCAACAGTTGGATCTACAAATGAAAGCGCCTCACGCAACTCACAGCAAGTCAGTTCTTCTAAGCAAATATTATCAGGATCTGATGAAGACCAGATAAATCACATTTCTGAAGCTGAAGAGGAATTAAATGGAGATAGTGGTGAAATCCTTGTTGTCCAAGAAACAGGCTTGAATCATAAAGCCCATGAAAAAACTAGTTCCAACCAATATTTACATGGGAAGAATCCACCTGAACTGTTTGAATCCATTGCAAACTCCGGGACCACCAAAACTACATTAACAACTAGCTCTCCTTCTTCAGACATAATGACACCTACTGAAACTGTGAGACAAGTCCAGCAGCTTTTTGAGGAACCAAATGGAACTGCTGCTCTATTGAAAGGAAATGTTCCAGAAGCCGCTGAAGTAAATCCAAGCTTGATCAAACAATTGTCTAGTGTTACCCTGTCTTCTGCAGCAGGAAAAACAAAGCCCCCACCTCTAAGCAAAGGACTAAATTTGGAAAATATTGCAGTGTTAAGTGACATTTCAGAAACAGAGGCGTCATTACAGCAGTTTCCTACAATGGGACAAAGGGCAACTAAGCAAAAAAGTGGAGTGGAAATGGAGAAACATCGTGATCTTTCTGAATCTGAAGCGTCTAGACATCTAGACTCAAGAGTGGGGCTTCGAGGTGAACAGGTGAGCGCCTTTTCATTCACAATATTATCTACAAACAACAGATATGTGGGAAGAGAAGAAATCTAGCGCTGTTGGGACAGTGGTTGGGTAAATAGTAGGCTATATCTACATAAGTGGGGTCATTGAGAGGTCATTAAGGTTCAGGAGAATCAGGACAGAAGAGACTTCATGTGCCGCTAAAGTTTATACAGGGCGAGTCATAATATTTGCTAAAAAAAAAAAAAAAAAAAAAAAATATTTTTGCTAAAAAAAAAAAAAAAAAGTACTACATTCTTAAGAGTAGTCTAATAAATCTATCATGATATTATATATTTTTGTCTTTTTCAGTTCAGTCTTTCAGTTCAGTTCAGTATGTTTATTTGAGCAGTTTGTCACAAGAGTTGTAAGTTAAGGTTTCTACCTTAAGTAAGGTAGAAAATAAGTAACAAAAACTCAAAAGGAGTAAGCAGAAGTACACATACTTGTGAATGCTTACAACTCAATTTTCTTTGAGGATGCAAAGCTTTTTTCTAAAACTTACAGTGGGAAAAGAACCCTTTAAATGCAAAGAGTTCAGAATGTTGAAAATTACATAATGGAATTGAATATTTTCAATTATTAGCTGACAACGGATCTATAAATCTTTTTCTTAACAATAAATAAGCTACTATTTAGAATTTCCAGGTTGTGTTTCTCTTTTTATAAAATGTATAAAAATACAATTTTATGAGCCTTATGAGTTGTAACTAAATCTTTGGATACAGTGAAGAACTAATATAGGTCAACATTTCCTTTTTAGTTGTCCAGTAAAAATCTAAATTTAAACATGTATGCATTATGCAAACAAATAAAGTAACATTTATTTAAATAAGGTACGTTTGTTAATACTTTCTAACTATACTCTGATATCACTTACGAGTATCAGAGTGGAGATCATTTGATTATTCATACTTTATAATTTTCTGTGGCTAATCCATACTTCTGCAGAGAAATCACATTATTATTTGTTTACAAACTTTTAACTTTAAAAGTTATTTGAAATGTTAATATCGAAGACCTGTTGCTGTTGCTGCACAAACTCAATATGAGCTCACTATTTTTATAGTTTAAGCTTATTTTAGTGACAAATTATTCCTGTAGTGAATTAAATGAGGCATTGTGTTTGTATTGAGTCACATTAGTGTGGACACAGTCAGACCACACAGCAGCTTCACTTTGTCATATTAATACTTTATTACACTCTGACCTGTGTTTTTACCTGTGGCTCCTGATCTGAGCAGGTTTGCTCTTGTTTGGATGTTTTCCTCACAGAGCATCATTACAGAAGTTTGTTTTCTTGTTGATAGCTCCAGATTAGTGTCACTTTTAGCGCAGCTCTAACATCCACAAAACTGTCTCCTTTCTTTCTTCCACGTGTTTTCCAAAAACTATACGTCTCTTTCCCCGCTCAGACCTCTGCTCAAGTCTAGGTTAGTGTGCATCGGGACTCACCCCTCGGCACAACGCTCCAGCAGCACACTGAGCAGCGCTGAGCAGCGCGGGGAGAGGCGGCTGCTGCAAATGACTGTAAGACTCGTAGTTCTAGCGATTAAAACACTATATATCTATCGGAAATTAATAAATATAACTTAGGAATGTTTTACAGGCCGGATTTAAAAGTCTTAAATGGTCTACAGGACTACAAGCAAAATTGCAATCGAATCAAAATTTCAATGGTCGTAATTGGCAAATCACAGCCACTACAATTCTTTAAATTACATTATTTTAGTATGTCGGTGTAATCCCTCATTTGTCCAGGAGTGTTCCATTGTAGAAAAAGATTCAGTTATAGTCTTCTGGAGTAGTTTAGAGTTTAGACCACAGCAGCAAGACACAGCCGAAAGAAGACTTGGGAGTGTTAGTTTCAGATTTGGGGGTGAATTGTGTAGTAGTATTAGTTGTAATTGTGTGAAATCCAGTGATGCCTTTAAAATGTTATCAGTGGTGTTGTCAGTGCACTTTGGGTCGGATACAGTATATACAGTTTTTGAGAGCTTTTGCTATAGCAAAACTTATCGTCTCATAAAACCGATGCACAAGGTCAACTACAGCACTAGTCATTTCCTTCCAACAATAGAAAATAAAACATATTTTATCCTGTATAAATCCTGCTATTCACATTGCTTTAACCTCTACAAACATGTTCTAAAATGAATGGAATTCATTTCAGTCTTATCTCAAATGTTAATGCTCCTGGATACGTTTAAAATGTACTGCAAAATTAATCTATTAACGAAACATTATTTGCAAATCTCATAGCAATCACGATACACAGAAAAATTGCAGCTACACATCTTTCCAAAAGTGAGAGCTAAGTAACAAAGGATTTCAATCACCCCAAAAGAGAATGCAGCAGTCTGGCATATTGTAACTAGCTATATGGGCTCCATCTCTAAGATTACATCTCAGAGTGTAGTACACACACATACAATATTGTACTGTCTTTTAGGTTTTTGCTGCTTGTCGTTGTGTCAGGAATAGTGGGAACTCATGATCATTCTACTCTACAGCTCAAATTTCACAAACAGACCTGCAGGGTGGACTGAAATTCGCTAAATAATTTGCAACGCTATGACAGGCCTACATTTTTACAGCTCTAGGTGAATTTTACAAAAAATGAAGGCAAAAATAGCAACCTCAGTAGGTATAGATTTAGAAATTGTTTAAAAACAAGTCTGACCCTGACCTAAATGGAAGCACAAGAGTAGCCCTCTATGAGGGGACTGTAACGCACTACATGATACAGCATGTGGCCACGTTTATCTTTTTTATTTATTTTTCAAAAAGTCTTCGAACTTTGATTGAAAATAAGCAGTCATCCACTCAAATGTAGACAACCTTCTCATCCAATTATTTTGACCTCTATATCTATATTGATCATTTGTGTTCTTTGTGTTGTTTTATTGAACCTCTTTACCGGCTTCAAGAAAGCTGATGAAAACTATTGATGATGACACCTAATGAATTGTGCAGTGTCTTAATTCAGATAAATAAATAAAATAAAAGAGGAAGTAGTGTTTTATGTGCTGCACAGTCTCCCCCTGCTGGTCAGAATTGGGTTCTGTGACTGAATGCAGAACATACAGTATTCAGAGTACTTGAACAGGGTGACTTGTTGATTTTAAATTGACATCTAAAACCATCTATTTGTTTTTCTAGGGACCTCCCGGTTTACCAGGGCATCCTGGACTAAAAGGTGAAAAGGTTTGTGAAAGAAAGTGTGTCTGGCTTCACTATGGAGACATTATAGATGGTAGTATTGGTGCTGTAACAAAAACAGAGAAACCTGAGTGCCTGGGTGGCCTGAGATTTGAACAAAACCTTTTTGGTGTGAGGCGATAGTGCTAGCCACACAGACACCTGTAAACATGTGCAATAGGTTAGATAAAGTAAATGGAGTGCGAGAGATTATTCCATACTATTTGAGTTGAACATTTTCATAGAAAAATGTTAAAATGTATGTAAGTGGCTCCTCTGATAAAAAGAATAGCACATTATGGCAGTGGCTGATTTCTGTGACTAAATGCTATTTTGGGTTGTAATGATTGAGTTCTTCTTTGTTTAATGCAGCTTTATGTTGACTTGTAGGTGGAAGCAGCTTCTTGCCCGTTATAAAATTGGAATCATGATCTAGACTCTAAGAAAATTGCCTAACCTTTGTTTGTAATTCTAATAGCAACTCTTGACCAAAGGCTTGTGAAATGTATTTTAGTTAGTCTGTAGTCTGTAATGTGACGGATGTTATGTTCAGGGCTATGAAGGCGTCATGGGCAGAACTGGCCGTACTGGGTACACAGGTCCTATGGGTCCTCCTGGAATGCCTGCTGTACTTGTGGTTAAAACTTCTGAAGAAGAATGGGACATTTTTAAGGTATATGAGATACATCATTTAATCATGATGTCTTTTTTCTATTACATATAATATTGAATATTATTATATGTATTATTTATTATTTAATTTGAAATAGTCACATGTAACTGCAGATATTATTTACAGAAAACAGAATTCTACAAAAAACTTGTTTCATCATGGCCGGTAGGTGATTGTAAAAATATTAACTTGTGGTTACTCAAGGCTAATTTATCTTTCACTTCCTGTGAAGAAAGTTAAAGGTGCTCAGGGAACACTTGGGTCTCCTGGGGATGAGGGACCAGTTGTAAGTAAAACATACACATTACAATAAGGCTTTTACTGAAAAAATGTTCTGAAAGTAAAGTCTTTTTACTTTTAGGGACCACCTGGAATCACTGGTAAACAGGGCAAAAAAGGTGTTCAAGGAGTTATTGTAAGTTTATTTAATTCATCTATATTCTGAAACTACTGACCTAACCAAAAACCTTACATTTTACCTCAGGGTAAAATAGGACCATTTGGTTTTCCTGGTCCACAAGGACGTCCTGGAGCAGAAGGGACTCAGGGAAAGATTGGTGACCCAGGTCCCACAGGATTACAAGGGGAAAAGGTGTGTCTATAGTATATTATGGGGTCAGTCCTATGTTCCCCAGTACCTAGGTTCCCCGAGACCTGAGTTTGGGTTAGGGTTAGGGTTATATGCTGCTATATTTAATACTGTAAAACCATACATTTATGCACAACTATTGGGGATGTGGAACCTGAACCAGTAGCCTATGCTAGTATTAGCATAGTTCCCCCGTTCATAGGTACCGGGATATATAGGTACGCACCTGTGTATTATTACCAGGGGTGGAAAGTAGCTAATTACAAAAGATTATTAATTGTTTGGGTAATTGTACTTTTTTGAGTAGCTTTAAAAATATATAATGTTTGTAATTAATGTAATTAGTTACATTCGAAAATCATCTGAGTAACAAGTTCCCGTTGCCCCCTGTTACTGCTGTATCTGTTCCTTTACAATCACCTTTAGTGTCAGAATATGCAGCTTGTGCTTAATTCAGTGCTAACTGTGGAATTATTCAAATTTTGTGTAAAAGACTGATCCAAAATGCTGCTAATTTGCATGGAAAAGTAACTAGTAACTAGTGCTATAAGAAGCATTTTTCTTGCACAATTTATACTAAAGTAACATTTGAGTGTACTGTAATTTCACTTTTTTTATAGAGATTTTTTTTATATTTTGCTTAGACAAAACATGGGTTAAAGTGCCTATATCTGACAGGTCGGACGACTCATTGAACTAAAATGCAGTTAAGAAAAATATATTTAGAATTTAGCTAAAAAAGTATACAAATGTTATCAAAGAATAACATTTTTTAGGTTTTTAATTTCACTTCCTGTTTGTTGACATCACACTAGGAAATTAATCTAATGTCACACAACTTTTATTTGACAAATAAAAATATATGAGAGCAACTTTAGTTTGTTGAATTATTGTTGAATTAAAGTTGTTTCTTTGTGTAAATGATGCACTTTGACTGGAATGAGTGTCCCTAGTGTGATGTCACTTCCTGTCTTTTTCTACGGATTTTTCTAAAATCGTAATAACCTGTCATATGAGTTATATTTTGAGTAGCCGTAGTTTAAAAATAATAGAAAAAATATGAAATAAATAGAATTAAAACAGTGGGCAAAATTGTCACCTGATCCGCACAATTTATTTATCATATAGTATGTCAAAATCTCGTTTTGTTTTGTTCTTAAGGTCTCAATCCCGTGTCTCTCCTTAATGTGCCTGCAGGGACCCAAAGGTTTCAATGGAGAGACAGGCACTAAAGGGGACCTGGGTGAGTGGGTAAGTCTGACCTGGGTTTTTAATGTCACTATACACTAAAGTGAGATCTGTACATTTCATCAGTATTAGCTTTTGACTTGTTTCCATGTTTTTTGTTTGAGGGTTATCGAGGAGAAGCGGGACCTCAAGGACATAGAGGGGTAAAAGGCCAAAAGGTTTGATTTCAACAGACTTGTGCCTTCTGTTTTATCTACTAATAACATAAAATGAAGACAAACTCAATAAATTATTAATCTTATTAATAATAATAACAATAATAATAATAATAATAATAATAATAATAATAATAATAATAATAATAATAATAATAATAATAATAATAATAATACATTTGTTGTTAATAGGGACATAAAGGGAGAAGTGGCATCACTGGCATGTCAGGTTATACAGTGAGTAAGAATGGGTTCACTATATTTAAAAATTATGAGTAATAATTCCACCCTCTCGTAGGGTTTTCCTGGAGTCAGGGGTCCTCCTGGCTTTCCTGGCCAATCAGGACCTGGTGTAAGTGTAGTAAAAATAAAAATGGAGGATCTTCTAAATAGATTGATTCTCACACATCTCTTTGTTGTAGGGTGATATTGGATTTCCGGGTGAAGCTGGACCTTTTGGATCACCTGTAAGTTGCATACGTTCACTGTCTTTAGGTGAAATTATGCTGTAGAAGAAAATTTTCCAACATTTGTTTTAGGGAAAAATTGGTCCAAAAGGAGAAAAAGGTGTCAAAGGTGTAAAGGGGACAAGAGTGAGTACACAGTCTTTATATTAGTTACTTATTTAAATCTAATAATATACTAATACTAATATGCGATTATAAAAATGGCTGTTTCCAGGGTCTGCAGGGTCCGTTGGGTCTGAAAGGAACTCTTGGACCAAAGGTGACACTATTGACATTTATCTGTCACAAACAATGATAAAAGGGAGTTCAACAGTCCCATAAATAAAGTTCCCATTCATTTTACCCATAGACTGAAAATTAAAATAGTAAGAGCTAATTATTTACTAACTATGTGGTAAATAATGTCCACTGTTGTTTCAACGTTGTGGCTTCTAAAACTTCAGAAGTATGTTAAATGTTCAAATCTAAACTAAAAACTGTTATGTTTGGCTGTGCATATGACTGAAATGTTGTTTTTTTTTTGCACTCTTCTCTTTTATGTCTTGAACTAAGATTGTGATTTCTGTCATGTCTTTGTGATTTTAATGCATTTTTTCCTGTTGTGTGAAGCACTTTGAATTGCCTTGTGTACGAATTGTGCTCTACAAATAAACTTGCCTTGCCTTGCCTTGCCTAAATAGTTTGATGGTCCCATTAAGCTTTCAAACATTTATTATTTTTAAAAACGTCTTTGGGGGAAAAGGAATGGAAATTTACGGTGGAAGCCTTGAAGTGACAGTCACTGTTGAGCTCCATAAAAGTTGTACCCAAATGTTTAAATTCTATGTAAAAAATATATTCTCTCAGGGGGACGTTGGCCCTGATGGAGTCATTGGCTTTCCTGGGATACGTGGCCCACAGGTACACATTTTACAGTACATTTTCTGATACAAATTCACATAAATGTCTAATGCATACGGTTATTCAATGAAGTGAGGCCTAATTATAAATAAGATTTTGAGAATCATTTTTGGAAAACAGGGCCCACCTGGACCTATTGGACCAGCTGGGATCAAAGGAGACCCAGTAAGTCTGCATCAAGAATTATTATTTTTTAAATCGATTCTTTAGTGCATCCAAATATGGTGTGTGTGTTTTAGGGAATTTTAGGGAATGAAGGGGACATTGGTGAACCAGGACCTCCAGGCCGGATGGTGAGAACAAAATTGGACCAGAAAAATTCAGTCTGTGCACAATTTGATGGTTCTTCTCTGTCTCATTTCAGGGAGCTGAAGGAAATCGTGGGAAACCTGGACCCTCAGGTGATCCCGTAAGATTAATTTCACAATGTTATTCTAAATTAATGTGTGCACACTCCGGACACTGAAAACAAAGTATCAAGGATTTTGCCTTCCTTTTAGGGGCCTGATGCCATGAAAGGGGAAAAGGGAATTCTAGGTTTGAAGGGTGACATAGTAAGTCCCATCATGCAGCAATAGCAATGACATAATCAATCAACAGCATTGGTGGTCTCTTATATGGGATAATTACAGGGGCCCTTGGGGCCTCCAGGAAAAGCCGGACAGAAAGGCACGCAAGGATCATCAGGACTCGAAGGTTTTCAGGGGCCAGTTGGATTAACAGGACTTCCTGGACCCAGTGTGAGATAAATGTACTTTTGTATATACGTCAGAAAATGTCTTTGACCAATTCTCCTCTCTTAGGGGCTTGATGGTGGAACAGGAGAACAAGGAAAACAAGGGGTAGATGGACCAAAGGTGAATCTGGAGTCAATAAGAGTAATGTGTTGTTAATGTAGGTATGCTATGCTAATGCGTAATGTATGCTGTTACAGGGTGATCGAGGGCTCACAGGTTTTCAAGGAGTTAGTGGTCCTCGAGGTGACAAGGTAAATTGTCAATGACAGATTTCTTGTCTATATATCTGCTACTAAATTTATTAAAACATTTTTCTGTTGTTCATCATGAAACATTGTTTGATGAAGGGTTGACACCTGAAATGTTACTTGTGATGCACAACAATACATTTCTGGGAACTAATTTAGCTGTGCAGACTTCATTCTTTTAGCGTTCATCATGGAACATTCCCTGTATGCTGGGTTCATATTTGCTCACATAAACCTCATGGAGTACTTCAACTTGCATTGTAACATTTTACAACCACATTTTGTGTGTGCATGCGTGTGTGTGTGTGTGTGTGTGTGTGTGTGTGTGTGTGTGTGTGTGTGTGTGTGTGTGTGTGTGTGTGTGTGTTTTTGTATTGTAAAGGGTCGAGAGGGACGATCTGGGTTTACTGGAATGCCCGGACCACTTGTGAGTAAAAGATTTAATTAATAATAATGATGATGATAATAATAATAATAATAATGCAATCTAAACTAGCAATAAGGAATATCGTTTTTCTTCTTCAGGGAGAGATGGGAAAGTCTGGAGACAGAGGGCCTGAAGGAGAGCCTGGTATTAAGGTTCCTGTCCTACAGAATCAAAATTATTACAACATCCGCGCAACGACAGCCTAGCATGTTGTCACATTTATTATAATTTAGTCAGTTTACACATTTGACACGTTTAGTTGGCGAAAATCAATAAAGTCTGGTTTAGTTTTTAATCATGTACTTTGTTGTTTGAATATAATACGTAGGGGAAAACTGGTATCAGTGGAGGGACTGGACTTAATGGCCTAAAGGTTTGTAAGCAATTTGTATTCTTATTTTTTCTCATTACAACATTTTGTATAGTATGGTGTTATATTTATTCAATTTATGTATTGTGTCTCAGGCCAAAGAAGGACATCCAGGAAACAAAGGGCTGGAAGGAACTCTTGGATCTCAAGTAGGATTATTATAACTTTACACTGCACACATTGATCATTCAGAACACTCCGAACTGAATACTAATTTGTATGCATTAAGTACTTTTATTGTTTTTTCTGTTCATG